>PYHX02000495.1:23592882-24136645 GCA_004302925.2 Cochliomyia hominivorax
AAGAAATTAAGGAAAATTTGCACAAAATGGAATAAATATCTTCTTCGTACACACACACACATACACTTAAATATAACAATACACATACAAAATTAAGGTAGAAAATAAGTGATCATCGTTCATGTTATTGTTGTCCTTTTCTCGTATTTTTGTAATAATGTGTCATTATTTGAAAATGTTTGTTCCTCTTAAAACTGCTGCTGTTATGGCTGCATCACGAGGAGAGAGAGAGGGTGTAAGAAGAGATGGAGCAAAGGAAATGAAACTTAAGAAAATTGTAATTTGTATGTATAACAAATATATGTGCGTGTATATGTGACAATAAGTGTAAAAGTGTGCAACTACAACAAAAAAATTATTTGCTTTCTAATAGTTTTCATGATGAAACTTGTAGTTTTTTCCTTTTTTTTGGGAGGTAAAGTAAATTTATATGAACGCATATTATGACCTAAATGTTGTTGTTGTAGGAAAAAAGCAAAAAGCGAAAATTATATTGTGTGAGAATTTTTTGTAGTAATAGCAAAAAGGACTAAATTATAGAATTCAGTTTTATTTGCTTTTAAAAGAGGAAAAGAAGAAAATATTAAATTGAACTCAAGTAAAAAAATACTTGAATAGTTTGAAAGTAATAATTGAAATTTTTCAATAAATAAGTGATTGAGATCAAAAAAAATTTAACAGACCTGTAAATAAAAACGAGACTTTGTGGTCTTATTATTTTATTTGATTGAAATTATTTGTATAATTTCTCAAGAAATATATTTTTATATGCTCAAACAGTAGTGATAAAATTTTGAACCATTTTCGGAAACCCTTCCATTAACTTTTTTATAGATCTTTCATTCGTTTTGCTTGAATAGGAAGATCTCCTTTTATAATCGACCACTCTTTTGGACACCCTTCAGTTCTTTTTTAAGAATTTGCATCTCTTGTTAGAAATAACACATTATTGTTCTTGTACTACTCAAGAGTTTGTTTATCATAGTGACAGGATGCCAAGTGAGGCCAAAAATAAGTGGACACATTTCAAAGTTTTTTGAATGGAAGCAGTCTATTTTGTAAATATTCTTTGGTGTAAATTTCAGTATTTACAGAACCTGTTGTTTATTCACAACTGCATATTGATTGTAATACACTAAACAGGTTATTTTTTGTGATTTATAAACATCATGTGGACATCATGTAGGGTATTCCTTCTACCTGAACCAAGTTTTTATCAACGAATAAGTTCTCTCGGTACTGTTTAATAATATTGAAAACAGTTTAACGGGCAGACCTTTGAATGCTTGACCAACTCTTTGTAGGACCATGTTGGGTTTTGTTGAATATTTCTTTTATGGACTGAAAAATTTATGTTAAGAATTTTTCGAACTTCCTCCTTAATTTTAAAATTCAATTTCATATTTGTTTCGCTTTACCCATTTCACTTTAAAATCACTATAATCTTTATTAATAAAGATATATCATAATATTTGTCACTCATGTGGTGTTAAAATTTCTATATTCATTTAAAAATTTCAAATAACTTCATTTATTATTATTTAAGCGAGAAGAAAATGTAATTTACCACCCACAAGTTTAGTTTTTAATTAAAAAATGCACTCTGTATCCGCCATTTTTAATTTATCTCATTTTAATTCATTTATTTTCTTTCTATTTCTCGTTTTTTTTCTATTTTTAATTTTTAATTAGATTATTGTTTCCAAATTTCTATTTCTTTTACTAATTCCTGGTCCTTTACTTGTTTAAATGCGGCGTCAACATTTCTTTTCATTTAATTGTTATTATAAAATTAAAACTTTCTCTTAAAATGCCCTACACCACACAGAATGGGTGATCGAGGATGTATTAAGTTTTTCATGTAGGATGAAATAATAATAAAATCTCTTATAAAGCATATTTTGATTAAAACAAATAAAAATATTAAAGTCGGTCATGTCCGAAACAGCCACGAAAATTAATAAAACCCTCGTATAATTTCTGATTTATGGTAAAAGTGTGAAGTACAATATTGTGATAGTAACATTTATGTTAAATTCGTAAGTTTGATAAGGATTTTTTTCTGCGGGCTTATATATGAGCTAGAAGAAATGTTGGATCGAGCTTCGCATAATTTTGGACATCGATTTAAGATTTTATTTATCTTAATTTGACCAGTTGTGTTGTTTTTACGTTATGTTACGTATTTAAAGTTATATTTGGTAGGGAGCTTGTATGGAAACTATGAGAAGTAACAGACCAACCCTCGCATAATTCGGTAAATTGCTTAATAACTCTATAAGACTTATTTTTGTTAATTAAGCTTATTTTGGCTAAAAACGCATTATTTACAAACTGTTTATGATTTTTAATTTAAAAAAGCGATATTTGAATTTTATTAAAATAATCGCCAATTAACCATAATTTGTATTATTAATTTATATAAAAATGATCCCGTAATTAGTTTCGCATCAAAGGTACATTTTAGTGTTTTTACAAAAGTGATCACAGATAAAGCTCATTAAATGAAATATCTTATGAGCTAAGAAAGATTCTAGATAAAAAATAGATTTTTTAACTTTTTTTAAAATGATCACTGTTTTAAGTTATTTTGATCATAAAAATTCCGATTTTACTGGATTGTGAAGTTTTTTAGATTCAAAAATCAGTTTTTAAATGTATGTAAAACTGATCATGGCTTAAGCTTATTTTTACTATAAATGCATTATTCACAGATTTTTTAAGGTTTTTATCTTCAAAAAACGATTTTTTACTTTTTACAAAAAGAACTAAAATTAACCTTATTTTATCCAAAGTCGTTTAATTGATACATTTATGAAGCTTTTTAGTTGGAATATCGATTTCTTTTGCAAAAAAAAAACGATATAATCGCCAAATTATAAACGTTCTTTATTTACTGAAATATTTTTAATAATTTAAAAAATTATCACGGATTAAATTTTTAAAATTCTTTTATTCTTTTAAAATCATAGTTATAGGGTATTAAAGCTTCGCTTTTGCTATCTTTTCTAATATACCTCCTCCATTATTTCATCTGCTCATTTTCGGTCTCCGGAAAGTAACGTTAGTTTGTTGAACAAAAATGAAAACTTAACTTTAAACATTTTTCTAAATACATAAGTATTGCATTGTCTTGCCTTGTATTTTCCTTATTTTTCCTTCAAACACACACTGTAACCAAAATAAGTTTTCATTGTTGCCTTTTTGTGGAAAAAACTATATTTATATAGAAAATCGAGAGCAAAAAAACTAAAAGAACCCCTAAAACTTTCAGTATAGACTCAACCAAGTGGAAATCATTGCGAAAATATTACATTAAAAATGTGAAAGTAACTTTTTTATTTTCTTGTAGATTTTTTTTTTTTTTTGCTAACATTCACTAAAAACTTTTGAAAACGAAGGGTTTCTTTTGTCTCAATAGAAAAGTTTCAATATTTTTTTATTATTTTTCTCTTTTTTCCAAAAAAGAAGGAAAATAATAAAAATAATATAATAAAACTGTAAACAGCCTAAATGTTTTGTAACGAAAACAAAGCGATTGTATTCACTATAGTGATTTAAGGGTTATAAATTGACTAAGCAAAAGACAGATAGAAAGAGTGAGGGCTAGAGAGAAATGCGGGGGGGGATGGTTTGTGATAAAAAAGGCACTTTTTATATGAATATGGTTGCAGATTGTTATGGTTAATGTTTCATATTCTTATATATAGTTTTTTATCATTATGACATGATTTTAATAAGATTTTTTGAGAAAACCAGAAAAAGTCTCAAATCTTGGTTATTACTTTTATTTGCTTTTTTAAATGTGTGTTGGTTATGTATTAGTAGATCAGCAGTTTTTTTTTCAAAGAATTATTTTTCGTTATTTTTGTTTAAACTGTCAATTATCTAATAAATTGTATTTTAGTCAAGGTTACTGAAACTTAAGAATTTTTATACCCTACACCACCGAAGGTGGTTGGGGTATTTTTCTTTTGTTCTGATGTTTGTAACATACAGAAAAAATAAAAACTTTTAAGTATACCGTTCGACTTACTTCCTGAATCGAATTAACGATGTTCGTCCGTTTATCTGTCTTTCAGTCCGGCTGGCTGTCCATGTAAACGTTGTAAACATTCTATAGGTAGCAATATTATAATATCTCTATGAAATTTGGCCTAGCCTATTGAAATTGGCCATGTTCGGCCAAATATTTCAGGTACCTCCTATAAAATGTTCTTCCGCAATGGGGTTTTAAGGTCATAAAAGTTCTAAATACAAAACGATTTGGCACAAGTAAGTCTTATAATATTCTTAAACGATATGCCAAAATATGCAAGGGTCGCTATATCTCATAGGTCCAATACAAACCCCTTTCCAAATATCACTTTTATGGGTCAAAATCTCACATATACGTTGGTATGATAATTGGTGAAATTAAGATAATTGTAAGCAAAAACGATGTGCAAAATTATTCGAGGGTCTGTTCATAATTTCTTGTAGCCCTCATATAACTCCCCCAGAAAAAATTCTTTTTAAATCGCATAAATTTAATATAAATCTCAGTCTTTAGAATTAATCACAACCATTTTTAACCAACGAAGTGTTATAGAGCTTGACCGACCATACATTCTCACTTGTTTTTCATAAAGAGGATAAAATGTTAAATGTCAATTATCATTTCGGATTATAAAAGTCCTAAAATGCAAATCGATTTTTATTAATCACTATTTCCTTTTTGCATTCCTTCACTAGATCAAAATCTACTTTCTCCTTTCTAAATCTTCTAACTTCAATTTACCATTAACAAGAAGTTATAAAATTTTCAAATTCACTTAAATTGCAAACTATTTTGCCGCAAAAAAATAAAAATTATTTTCCACAAATGATTATTTTTTATTTTTTTAGTTTTATTATTATTATTTTTTTCAATTCATTAAAAACCAATACATATGAGTATAACAAATGTTTTTCCCCTCAATTAAAAGAAAACAACAAGGACAACAACAACAACAACAACAAAAACTTGTTCTGTTTTGTGGAAATCCTTACACTAACACCAACAAAATAAACATTTTTCAGAATTTACTGTCGAGTACGTTTAAGTTGTGTAAACATTAAGAGAACAAAACAAAACAACAAAACCTAACAAAACATACCAATACAACTTAAAAACATGATTAGCCTGTCAATATAAAATCCAAACACACATACAAATGGATATATATAAACTCATTTATATACACGTGCTTACTACTAAAAATACCTGAACAAGAGTAGAAAAATATATATATTTTAACAATTTATGAGAGAAATATAGATACCAGAGATGAAAGTACTGACGCAAAAAAGGGAAAAAGGATATATTTAAATATTCTATATTAAATGAATTCGATCCTGGTTATCATATTCACAGAAAGCTTTTTAGAAACGAAATTATATTTTTCTAAAACCTCAATATTCTTTTAGATGTTTCAGATAAACAATTTAAACCAAAATCTGATATTTTTGAGGATCTTTTGTCTCTTATTACAAAATACTATTTTAAGTACTTTTTGAAAATGTTACAACTCTTTCATTTACAACCCAACATTATATAACACAATATTTTAAATGTCGATACAGGTACTTTCAATTCAATACAAAATGTATTGTACAATCATATAAATGGCAGAAAGGACTTAAGTCATGGATTATGGCAAAAATGGTAAAAATTATAACAAACATACAATTTCAATTCATTAGGTAATACAATGATACACATACTCATTTCATAAATATACAGGTACTTATACATATGAGCAATTCCAATAAAATTATCATCTATAAAGCTTATTTTGCTAAAACTGCAGAACTTACTCTATATTTAATAAAAAAAATATTTTTAAATTAATTTCGGTAAAAACGTAGTATTTAAAGAGATATTAACGATATTGTTTATAAACATCAATTTTGTTTTTCATTTAAAAGTGATCAAGAATTCAGTTTATATAAAAGGATTTCACCTTTAAAGATTCACATTTTTTTGTACAAAAATTCTCTGAATTGACATTAAACTAATTTCTACCAAAATGCGGTAAATACGATGATATGAAGGTTTTTATCCTCTAAACGCAGGTGGTGAAGAGAGTGTATTATCTTTGCTATTCCGTGCTTAACGCAAAGAAGGAATTCTCTTAGACAACATGAGCAAATCAAAATATGAGTCGTTTTAACTATGTCCGTCTGGTTTTAGTACGCTCATATCCACAATAATTGACAGATCTCAATGAAATTTGGTCTGAGTATTTATTATAGTCCTGGAAATGATTATGTTAAAAAAAAACAAAATCGCCTGATTATATTAAAAGATATAGATCGATATCTGAAGCAAGCTCTCAATTCAATCAAAGAACTTTCGCAATATTTTTAATTATAAAAAAAATTAAATAAAATTACTATTACAACAATTATCAATATCGGTTCAGCAGAAGAAAAGTTGTAGCCAAAAGTATAAAGAATTAGATGACTCATTAAGTGTTCCAGTGTTGCAACATATAATGCTTAAAGAAAAACTGTTTTGGGTGTATATGTGAGTGTGCATTTATGTGTATGAATAAACTTTATATGTATCGATGGCAGAGGATTTTCTTTATAAATGACATCAACAAAAAACTTATTTTATTCAAAGAGTCATTATTTACAGATTTATAAATTTTTCTAATACAAAAAAATAATTTTTGAGTTTTTGTAAAAATATTCGCTATTATGAGCTTATTTTGGTTAAAATACGTAAAAATCGATAAATAGTTTATAATGCGATTTTTGAATTTTTTAAAATGTTTTATTTTGGCCAAAATCACAATATTTACCGAGTAATGAAAGTTTTTACTTCCAAAAATTATTTTTAAAATTTTTATAAAAACAGGTTTTGAATTTTTGCAACATTTTTGACAAATCCATTGGAAAAATTGAAAAATCAAAATATAATGATAAATTAATTGGGATTTGCTCATATACTTTTATTGTACAATAAATTTATCTTTATGATTTCATGACTTTAAAAGTCTTGTAAACAAGTTGTATAAAAGAAAATTAATCCAAATGAACAAAATGTAGAATGTGAAAGTGAAACAAATTGTAAATATTTATAATAAAACAAATAACTAAAAATGACATTTTAACAGACAAAAATTACAATTAAAGAGAACAGATTTATAAAAGTAATTACATATTGTGATATATAACTATAAAAATATAAAATGGGCAACAATTTTATTTACAAAATAACTAGAAAAATTTATCAAATAAAAATCAGTTTAAAAATATTTAGACAAAATCTTCTTTTTAGGCTAAATCCGATTATATGAAAAGGTTTATATTCAAAAACAACCTAATCCAAAATCATTAGAAAACTACGTTTTATTTCTAGAAATATTAACTTTGTGATCAATTTTACATAAATTAAAAAAATCTAGTTTTAAAAACAAATACCTTCATATCTCCTCAAAACCAGCTTTATTAAAGACCACTTTCATAAAAATTCTGAAATCCATTTTGAAAACAAAACCTTCATTTCATCTTGAAAGCTGAAAAATTCAGAAATCGATTTTTATAAATAAAAATATTCATAACTTGGTTAATATACTGTTTTTGGCCAAAATAAGCTTAATCTGTTACGTCTTTACCAAAAAAAAATCAAAAATCGATTTGGAACCAGAAAAATTTTCAAAATACAGGAAATACCACAATATACAACACTTATAAAAATTCAAAAATCAATTTCACAACTCGGCAAACACTGCGTTTTTGACCAAAATATGGTTCAACACTTTTATAAAAAAACAGTTTTTTATACTGAGTTTTTGGCCAAATTTTATATAAGAACTCAATAAAGAGTAAATAAACCTTTTTTTTAGAATTCGACTATTTCATCATCAATTTTCCCTTCTGTTAATTTCTGTCTATCGATTCTTCCAATTTTATCCACAAAATAGTAAATATAATTCTAATAACAAAATCGTCTTCATTTTTATTTCAATAATATTTTTTTCACAAATAAATTGAAATCATTTTAAAATACTCAAATCTGTACATAAGAATATTATTCATATGTATGTGTATGTATAAGTAAATATACGTGTGTTTGTAGATAGTAATTTAAATATAAAAAGCTCTTTTCAATTGTTTCATTTACTACTTTTTTCTCTAAAACAGAGAGAAAAAGTGAAATTTACTGAGTAAACATTAAGTGGAGTTAAATTGCATTTTACTGCATAATAATGGGATTTTACATAAATTTTACATTTCATTTTCTCTCCATCCTCTTTAGATGAAAATACTTAAAACTATTTTTTTGTTGGCAAGTTTTTGGATAGAAAAAATAGTTTTAACTAGGGATGCCAGATGGGACTAGTTTTTAAACTTTTAAATCCTGGGATTCTGGATTTTAAAAATCTACTTCCGGAATCACGAGAATCCACACTCTGTTAACATTTTTGTTAAATAGAGTTAAATTTTGTATATTTATTAAAATAAAATAAACATAAAATTATTATATAATACGGGATTTTTCGAAAAATTCGGGGTTCCTTAATTTCGAAAAATCCCGGGATTTTCGGGATCGGTATTACGTGATTGGCATCCCTAGTTTTAACTGAAATTAAAGTAAATTGTGTGGGCATTAACGATGGTGGTAAAAAAAAGCAAACAAAACAACGTTAATGGAAATAAAAAATCTTTAATGACAATTTGCATAATTTTCAAATATATTAAAATTTTAACTTCCATTTAAATGCTAAAATAAGAACCAAGATGAAGAGAAGATTATAATGTATGACTTAAATTGATAACACATTTTGAATCCAGTGATTTTGACTTAATCTCTAATATGGTGTAAATTTGTAGAAAACTTGAATTATTTTCAATTTAATGACAGAGAACTGTAGGGTTTATAGTAAATTTTCAGCTTGAACTTTCACATATGTATTAGTAATATTTCGAATGTAATAAAATCATTAAAAAATACATATACAAAAATTAAAGAAGGTACTTAAATACACTCATTTTTAACATCTGCCAAAAATGTTATTTCAACTAACATATTTTTAATTAAACAGTTTTTTTGTCATATTTACATAAATGATTATAATTATATTCTTATAGCCCACTGTTTGAGAAATATAAGATTCTTTTTAAAGCAAAAAATCATAAAAATAACCATTAACTTAATTACACTTAAATTATTATTAACGAAACTTCAGTAACATTGATATAAATACAAAAAGCTTTTTCCATAATCTCTTTCACAACAATTTTAAAATTAATATTTTTCTAAAAACCTTCATAACTCTGTAAATACTGCGTTTTTAGCACAAATAAATTTTATCCTTGATCATTTATATAAAAACTCGGAAATCAATTTTTATAACAAACAAGTAAGAATGCAAATTCGGCTCTGCCGCAAATATGAATGCAGTACATACTTTTTGTTTCTTACATATACAATTTCATACATACACATTCGCATAGATATACACAAACGCATACAATATATTAAAATTTTTCATACTTATTTTTTAAGTGAGATATAAACAACTTAATTTCGTTCTTGTCTGTCGATCAAATTTATTATTTGGGATCATAGATTATTTTTTCTTAGCATTATATATGGAATGACAAAGTTCTCTACTTGTGCTGGAGGGTATAAAAATCTTCATAACTTGGTAATTAGAGGATTTTTGACCAAAATAAGCTTTATTTATGATTATTTTTGCAAAAATTAAAAAATCGTTATTTATACCTAAAAAGCTTATAACAAAATACTGCAATTTCGGCCAAAATTTACTTTATCACTAAAAATAAAAATTTATACAAAAATTAAAAAAAAATGATTTTAATACAAAAAAAATTCATTACTCATTATATTAAGCATTTTCGGCCAAAATAACTTCATAACCTGATATATTATTTTGTTGGCCAAAATAAGCTTTATTTGTGATCACTTTTGTAGAAATTCAAAAATCGATTTTTATACCCTCCTCTACAATAAGTGGTGAAGATTGTATATTAACTTTATCATTCCGTGTGTAACGCTAGGAAGGAATCATCTCATACCCAATAATGTATATATATTCTTGCATTAAATCAAAATCACTTCCACAATAAGGATAAAGAAATTTATCCTGGATATTTGTTTAAGTCCTTAATCCTGTTTCCTTTTTAAAACCAGCTAAATCTATTCAGTATATTAAGAGATATAGACCGATATCTAAGGCAACCTATAAGTCCAAGCGAACATTTTTCGTAAAATTGTCAATTATAAATCGACAAATTAAAAAATCTTCAATACTCACAAATACTCTGTTTTATCCATGACCACTTTTGCAAAAAAATCCGAAAAATCAATTTTTCATTATAACTCCATAAATGATGATTCTTTGGCCCAAATAAGCATTATATTCATTTCATGATTCTGTACATAACATTTGACGTATGAGTAATAAAATGTGAGCATTAAGTATACTCTACATCTTTTTATTTTTAAATACATAATGTTAATCGAGCAAATGTTCATAGATCATTTAAGATGATTTCTTTTATTTTTATCCAATTTGCGTCCATAGAACAATTTCTTATAATTTGTGATGCTGAAATTACACTTTACTCATATAACAAATTACTACTATTTATAATAAAAATGTACAAATATGATTATAATAAGCGTCATCACATTTATTCTAATCTCCTGTTCAAAGTTTAATGACACCCACAGACTGTCTTCTGTGGGTGTCACTATTTTCGTTCATAGTATATATGTGTATGTGTTTACTTTTAGTAATAACCCAGACATAAAGTATTTTCATGGAATATCTAAATATTTGCTTTTTGTGAAAGAAACTATTTATCCATTTAAGTAATAAGTGGGTTTAATAAAAAATTCGTAAATGAGCAAAAACTTTAAAAAGATAATTTCAGCTTCTTTTCGTATATTTAGTCTATAGTTTTCTGCTTTTGTATAAAAAAATTTATTTGTTTCTGCTCCATAACACATGTTTTATATTTGAACTTTTAACGTTCTAAACAAAGAATCCAATATATTTAAATATCTTATATTTTAAGAAGTTCAAGGTCCTTTTTCTTATATTGTGTTAATATTAAGAGTAAAAATACTTGTTTTTCAGGACAAAATAAATTTATTAGTTATTTTTTTATTTTTAATAATTTAAATCTAAGATTCGTGGCTCGACTAAAGAAATAAGCATATGATCATTATTCTTAATTAATTTTATTACCAGACTGATTAATTGCTTGAGGTTAATTAAGGCACGAAATTTGCCATAGAATTATAATTTGTTTTCAAAATAAAAATAAAGAGAAAAAATAATAAAAATTGACAATATTATTCAGGAGCAATAAATTAATTGAAGGCAATAAAGTTTGAACACAAGGCCCAACAAACAATTCGATTTTATATAAAAGGGTATATTCAATTTATTAGTTTATTTATTAAGTTATATATAAGCGATAAATGGACTTTAATTTTTAAAATGTTAAAAAATCTTTCAAATATATAACAGATCAATGTAGATTTGGTATCAAATAATAAATGAAAATCTCCGCAACAATTTTAATCATTTTGTTTGTTTTTTCCACCGCAATTAAGTCCATTCACACAGATTGTTTTCTTTATAATCTTCTTTATTAAAAAATATGGCGAATGATAATTTAAAAAATATAATACATTTTACTATACCGAATCTTTGGTACCATCCACCACAAATGTATGTGAAATAAATACATTATTTTGCATACATACACATACGCTCACAAACGTTTACATTACCTCAAAGGTTTTCTTATATATAACACGGATTACTTAATGAATCATAAAATTCTACTGAACCGATTTTGATAACTATTGGAATAGTAATAAAGTACATACAACTTAATATTTTGACATAATTTCATTCTAATTTGTCGATTTATAATTGACAATTTTTCGAAAGTTTTTCGCTTGAACTTATGCGTTGCCTCAGATATCGGCCTATTGCTTTCAACATACTTAACCGATTTGCTGATTTTAAATAGGAAACTTTTCAGGACTATAACAAATACTCAGCACAAATTTTATAAAGCTTTGCGGTCATTGTGGATGTGAACGTGTCTGATTCATGGGTTCTGAGATAATTCCTTCTTAGTTTTACACAAAATGACAAAGTTAATATACCCTCTTCGTCCTTAGGTCAAACTAAATTTTTTTACGGACATCTTTAAATTGATCTAGAAAGTGATTCTAAGTCGAACGGTATACTTAAAGGTAAGTTAAAGCCATTTTTCTGCATGGGATGGTTGGGGTATTACGCGTTTGTGCGTAATGTAGAATACTGAATCATACAGTACACACAGAAAAAATTGAAACAAAATTATCGTTTAACATATTCGATTTGAGATTTTTCCATTTATTTTAAATCAAACGTTTTTAAAATCGTATTGAAATAATATTCAACATATTAGAATTTTTTTCAATTATTATTAAATTTATAAAATTATACAACAATAATTTTTTTAACGGTAAAATTTCAAAGAAAAAAATACTCAAAAAATATATTTATTCTGAAATACTATTGAATTAACATTTTTTTATCTATGAAGCAAAATCATAGCTTAAACATGTTAAATTACGTCTGATTTAATTAATTTTACATTGATATATTTCTGTGTGTATATTCGGTGACTTCATGAAAATAATAGTTTTAGTTTTTCTTTGCGTATTTTAATTAGAGTGTATAAATGCCAAACTAAACACATCTTTAGAATTATTTCAAAAATCTCCAAATTCTGTTTCTATTATTTTTTATAGCCAAATTATCCCATTTACCCCACTGTCTCATCTAAATATAGATTTATAACAATCCATCAAAGACATAAAAATCCATATATTCTTCATTTTAAGGGTTCATTAAATTTATTTATTTTCTGCTGAGCATTGAATTGTTAAAAAGGAGCAAATTAATGAGGAACAAATAAAAATATATCAAGCCCAAAGATAATTTTCAAATAAAAATCCAAATAAAAATCGGACCATAATGTTTACAACCAAAATACAAAAAGGAAGTCATATGAATTAAAACATAATACAAGTGACTATTTTTATTGCTGTAGAAAAAAAAAACACAAAAAGTAAGAATGCTCTGTTCGGCTGCACCGGATATTAAATACCCTCCACCACAAACATTACGCAAAAATTAACATGAGTAAAAAAATTGCAACAAACAACTTATTATTTCCATGGAAAGATGTGGATTTATTTAAGAGCCTTTTAAGCCTAAAACACGGGATGTGGGATTACAGAAGAATAATAACCAAATATGAACAGATAACTGTCAAACTAAATTCATATACTAAAAACAGTTTAAAAAAATGGGTAGGGGCCTTAAATGGGAACTATAGCAACATGTGGCCCGATAATCGTCAAATTAATAAGGTATAAAGGAATAATTGTGCCGAATTTCAAAGAACTGTTTCAACTTTGAAAGTCTTATAACTTTAAAGTTTTTTCTGGAAATAAGTCTTTAATGGGAACTACAGCATGAATATTGATAGTTAAAAAATAATTGTGGTGAATTAAATCAAACTTCTTCATATTCATATAAGAGCTTTCGTGAAGGGGCGTTAGGAGCTGTATTCAAACCCGTTTTCTGTTTTTTTTTTTATAAGCTATAAACCATATTCCGGGAAGGGGGCGTCATTTGGGAGCTAGGTCTTATAATGACCTCAGAACAATCTAGTATCTCTATGGTATGTGTATGGCAAATTTCAGAAAATTATCTTCAAAATTGCGACCCATGTGACACACAGATTTTGAGGTGTATCAACAGTTTTTATATTTCAACCTTTAAATTTTCCTCCATTGCTCCGATTTTAATGATTTTTATACGATGATGAAGTTATAACTTTGTGTTTTAGTAAAATTTTTATTTAATTAACTCCATTTTTGTTGAAAAAAATAGAAATGTTCTTTTTCGAATTTTTTGACTCAGATATCGGTCTCTAACTTTTTGTTAGTTAACCGATATAGCTGATTTTAAATAGGAAACTCCTTAGCAGGTAATGTGGTCAAATTATTCTTGGTTTGAGAATGTTTCTAACAGACAAGCAGATTCACATTTTAATATGACGCAAGAATATATAATTTATGGGGTCTAAGACGATTCCTTGTTGACGTTACATACGGAATGACAAAATTAATATACCCTCCTCAACACTTTTGGTATTAAAAATATAAATTTAATAAATAAAACAAAAAAAATAAAAAAAATTGTTAAGAAATTTGTCATGATTTTTATGAGAATCAACTTCAGGCAACAAAAAAGAACGAACTGTTGCCAACAAACTAAAAAGGAATTGTAATCAATATTTGGATTTTTTTATTTTGTTTTATAACCAACAAAACAATAATCTTTTTCTTAACTTTCTAAAATTTTTTTCGTTATTTTATTTAACAAAAAAGATGGTGAAGATGATGATTAAGATGTGAATGATGTTGATGTCTTGCCTCATCCTGTAAATGACTAACGAACGACAGACTGTCTAACATCTATATACATAAATACATAATACAGACATATGAATAACTAAGGAGTGTGATCGAAAAATTATTAACATACATATGTTTTAATAAAAACAAAACCACTAAACCTTTTTTATTTTTTTATATATTTTTTATTGAAATTGTTATTATAATTTAAAAATATATATTTTTATACTTTTAATCACTGAATGAACAGAGAGTACATCTCCATTTTAAGTCAACTTTACTTTTGAACATCTTTTTTGTGCTTTTCGGTTGTCTTTTAACAAGAGTCCAATATCTTTCCGCTGGTCTTAGCTTCGGACAGTTTAAAATATTTGACTTTCTTAACACAAATACTACATTATTCTTCTTGTAGCACTCAAGAGCAGCATTTTTTGTAAACATTCCTTAATGTAAATTTCGGTATTTATAGAGCCTGTTGTAATAAATAATTGGCTTCTTAAGCCGCAACTGCATATTGCCTGCTATGCCAAGAACTTTTTGGGAAATTTTGACTTCTTCTTGCTTTTGGTTGCTCAACTTTTCTTTAACCTTCCCCCGAGCACCCACAAAATAAAATGTTTGACCAGAAAGTTGCATCAACATCGTCATCCATTATGAAGCAAAAACATTTTTAGAAAAATTAACTTCAATTTCCGTACTCTGTTTTTGACCTCTACATTTATAACCTTTTTTATTGGATGTGTGGGAGCTCTTCTAAAAAAGCTTTCTTTTTTTATACCCTTCACAACTGCAGGTGGTGGGCAGAAAAAATAGTCCTACCATCACCATTCGACTTAGAATCACTTTTTGAATCAATTTTAGCATTGTTCGGAATTGGGGTTTTTATATACTTAAACCAATTGTACGAGGATCGGTTCATTATTACTTTTAGGTCCTGTACAACCATCCTACATTGTAAAATATTTAGTTATAAATGAGATAAATATAATCTTAAAGACCTGTCGGTACAAAATTTGTTCTTATTTCCATAAAACCCTACACTTATTCCCTACCCTACATAAAACGCATAGATTTCACATAAATGTTGGTATCATAATATATTACACACATAAGCATAATAAAGTTTATAACACTTTTTATTTTATATTTTTAGCATGCGCTTTTTTCAGGTCACTCATTTCAATCAAATTATTAATTAACTTCATATTAAACATAATAACTGACATATTTTACATAACTTCATTAAAAGTTTAATGAGAAACGTGTTAAGAATTTTTCGATTTCACTCCTAATGTACAAATGTGTGTGTATTAGTTTAAATATTTTGTCAAAATGGTATGAGTAAATTGAGAAACTTAATAAAAATCCCAAAAACACTAAAACTATTTTAACCACCCGCTGACAATGAAATTGATGTCACGTTTTTATGACGACATTGTTGATGAGTTATTATCTTTGATTTTGGTTATTTTCAGTTTGTCTACCAACAACTAAATAAAGATATTATAAGGGGTTATATTTTTAATATGGGGAGGGGGGAAGGGATATGGTTCAAAAAAATTTTAATGTCGGTATATTATAAAAAAAACTTTTATTTTCTTTATAAATGGCAAATTGTTTGCATTGTGTTTTAAGTCTTCGTCCTTTTTTCAGTTTTTTTTTTTTTCAAATTCTCAAAATTGTTAGTTTAACCTTCATCAGGGTTTATTTTCATTTGGCGGTTATATCCTAACATTTCTTCTTCTTTTTGCTAAAAAGAGTATATTTTTTATGTTTTAATATTGAAGCGTGCCAAATTGTTTAAATTGATTATTTTGTTCACAAGAAAAGTGTTTTTTCTTTTGTGTTGCATAATCGTTTTTATTCTTTTCAAAGGTTATGAATAGTGAGAAAAAGTCTATTGAATTATTTACAGCATCATCCTTTTTTCCTTAGAATATGAGATAATATAGAAAAAACAATCACTTAATGTAATAAAGAAAAGTTAAATGCAATAAAAACATCGTATTGGAATGAAATGGAATGAATGAAAAAGTAATGAAATTCAAGTGAGTGATTAATCATTTTGTAATTAAAATTATTGATGATCAAAAGATAAATCATCGATATGTCAAGTGAATATTTTATTATTATTTCTGACTGTTAAAAAAATGAGTGAATTGATTTTTAAATATTACATATTTTATAAAAAAATACAAATTGACCAATTAAAAAAGGGGAATGCAATTCTATGCTACTCTGAATCTTAAATATCTTCTAGCAGTAGTACGGAACAGTAGTATTATTCACCATGTTACATTTAAAGTGACCTGTTGGCTTCAGTTAATGAGTTAAAATAAAAAAATAAAAATAAAACAAAGAAATTTTGTACAAAAAGACTTGATCATAATAACTTATTTCGTATATTATGATTGGACCTGCCTATATTTGCCATGTATACGCTTACTTACCGTATAACAGTTCTTTAGATATACACAAAAATCCCTTAGTTTTCAGAGAATACTTTATCCTTAACCTAAGCTATAAATTACAGGAAAGTCACTACATCGGTTCCAGAAATATGTGACAAATAATATTACATTTCTGTGTGGTATATTATTATTATAATACTCCCTCTAAAACTTTGTAAAATTATAATTAATAGATAAAATGAAATTCACAAACTCTCCTAACCGATCGCAACTAAATTAATGAATTATTTTAACTAAATTCCTCTAACAAGTGTAAATGTTTAGTGGATAAAATATATTAAATTCAAAAATTTTTACATGAAAATTGAAAGACTAAACTTTTATTTAACTTGGTTTAATCTTCAAAATAATCATTAGAAAAGATTTTAGATTAGTGTAGACTTTAATTGAAATTTACTCTAAACATTATACATTATTTTCACTATACCTCAGTCTTAAGATGGAGCATTTTACCTTTTAACAAGACTATGAATCACTCATTAGAAAAGTTTCCTACTAAACGAGATTTTAGATCAGACTTTTAGAATTAGATTTTAAACTCGATTAGTTATTAACTAAGCTTTCAATAATACTTTATATTTTACTAAAACTTTCGCAAAAAGTTTACACTAGGCTAAACCAATTTGAGGACTGGACTTTATGCTACATTTTGACTAGACTTTACACTAGACCTTAGATTAGACTTTAACTTGACTTAAACAATATTGTCCACTAGTCACTAAATTAGAGTGAGAAAAATATTTTAAACTCGACTAGATTTCAAAGTGGACTTTAGAAAAACTTTAAACTAGACTTTAGATTACACATTAAATTAGAATTTAAAATATTTATTAGCAAAAGCTTTTACTATACCAGGCTAGAATTTAGGCTAGGATTTGGGCTTGACTTTATAGTAGAGTTGGGACTGAACATTATGCTAAACTTTAAACTTAATTGATGACTAAGCTTTGGAACAAAGCTTCTAAGTTTTCTCAACATTTTACAGCTGAATTTAAAACTAATAGTAGGGTTAACTTTCAACGATCTAAAGACTGAATTTTAGACTAGACATTAGATTGCACTTTATGCTAAACTTTAAATAAGACTTTGAGTCATTAAATAAACCTTAGAAATTTATATGGAATGGATTTAGGACTCAACTTTTACTTGACTTTAGTTTAAACAAGAGACTAAACATTATCATTCGTTTTATATTAGACTTTAGACTAGAATAACTTTTAGACTTCAGACTACTTTAAAAAAGAGTTTAATATTGACATTAACCTGGATGAAACTTGGTACTAGGTTTTATTTTTATTTTTAATAATAATTATACTTTATGCTGAAATTTAGACTATCCTTTATGTAGACTGCATAGTATATTAAAGGTTATACATATAACTATAGTTTTGACTGTACTGTAGACTTTGGATTATAATTTGTAACTTAATTTTGGATTAGTTTTTGACCTGTATTTAAATTATAATTTATATTATATGCTTGTCAAAACTTTATTATAATTAGTAGAATAATCAACCAACATTTTCAAACTCAACTTAAGACTAGAATTATAAATATAACCTTCGACTATACGAATAAATTTGCGAATGGATTTTACACTTGACTTTTGACTTGTTATAAAACTTGTCTTTACTAATATATGATTTCCGTAATAGATTTTATACATTATACTATGTTTTACACAAAATTTAAACTATACTTCAGACTTAACTCGATTTAAACAAAATTTTACACAAATTTAGAAATTTAGAATAGATTTTTTAGACAGCATTTTTTACTATATTTTAGTATAGTTTTCTAATGAAATTTATATATAAGATTTTATAATAAATTCTAGACAAAATAACGAGCTTTTTTCTCATCTCCCTTAAAAGTTTGAGAATTTTGAAGGATTAATTCTATGAAATAAAATTGTTTACCATCGTTACTAAATTAATACATATAGTTTTTTACCCCAGAGTACTTGAGGACTTTAATTTTAATTCATTAATATCCTCCCCAAAATAGTTTTACCACATCTCTGAACACTATAAAAATTCGTAAATATGCCATAATTTCTAATCTTAAATTCTTCTTCTTCCATTCTTTATTTTTATCTGTCTTGGAACAAAGAATAAAAATATAATAAAGTTACACGAGTTCTACTCTTCATTGTAATTTGGTGGTATGATCCAATTTATATATTATCTAAATACATATAGATATATATTTTTTAAATTGTCAGTACGTTTGTAATACATTTTTTTTATTATACGTCTGTATTAAAACATGAAAATCCTTTTTATTAGAATGCTGACGTGGTCTGTTTTATTGATTGTTGTTTTCAAATGTTCTGCTTTGCTGATTTTTATTTTCTTTTCTTTTTTCATACATATATATTTTTAGATTTGTTATATATCTTCCCTTTTTTAACAAAAAAAAATAAAAATTTTGTTTACGACCCATGATTTACAATTCGTTCTTATTTTTATATCCTTCACCACCACAAGTGGTGTAAGGGGTATATTAATTTAATCATTCGGTGTGTAACGCTAGCTAAGTCCGTCTGTCTGTTTGTAAGATTAAGCAATATGTACCTTGTTACTATTCCATAAATGATCAAATCGGTTCAGAAGAAAGTAGTTATAGCCAAAAATATAAGTAATTTTTATTTTATTAAAGAAAAAACGTTCATATATATTGTATGCCTTTGCAATTATATTTGTGAGTCTGTATATAAATATGTATTTATTTATACATGTATTTGTGGTGGAGGGTATTTAGGATTCGGCATAACCAAATATAGCTTTCTTACATGTTTTTCTTTCACTTGATTTGTATTAAACAAAAGTGATTTGTTTGAATAAAATTGAAATTTTATTATTGTTGTAGGCTCATAAAAATTCTATACAATTTGTGGGAATATTGTTATATATACTTACATATATAAATTTTTTCTCTCTAAGACATTGACCAGGCATGTGGTTGATTTTTTCATGGCAATAACACTGAGAAAATTGTAAATAAAATTCTTAAATACACATAAAAGACGTCATTTAGTCTGTCTTGGTTTAATTTAATAATTTTTCATAAATTCTGAAAGATTTTTTGTTAAAATGTCATTAATTTCATGTTTATCATTTAATGCTAACTTTCTTTTGTATTTATGTCCTTTTTGCTTCAAATGCTATTATGAGCATAATACAGGTGAAGTGTTAGAAAGAATGAAAGTCGTCACAAAGAAAACATCATTTTTCATTTTGTAGAAATAAAATGACAAGACACTTCGTATCTTAATTTAACTGTAACTTATAGTTTTCACTCTGACAATGTTAATGTTATCCAGCAGTAAGCTTTATACTATAAAGATGATATGGAAAATTGCGTCTAAATGAGATGTGATACAATAGAACTAAAGTAAAGAGAATTTAAGGAGAAATTCAAAGACAAAGTTTATTTTCACGTAAAGTAATTTGAATGTAAGTAAGTTTTAAAGATATTTGAGAACTAATTTAGACTAATTTTTAGTCTTTCCTAGTTCTAAGATTAATATTTAACTGTGGACTAATCTTTGAATCATTTATTTAAATTAAATTTAATCCTAAATTTAGATGATAGTTTAGCCCTTTTTCAAACTACAGTTTTGATACACATTAATATTGCTGTTTTATTAAAATATTCGTTAATCAACTACTTTAGAATAAGCTATAAGTTGTATTTTAGCCCAGCTATAGACAAGATATTTGACTAAATTTTGCAGCAGCCTGAAGTATGGACTTTTTGATCTAAATTTAATACTTAAATTTAGATAAAACTTTTGACTAGGAAAATTTTATTTTAATTGCAGTTTAGACTACAGTTTAATATTTAACGCTTATATGTAATCTAAAAATTTTACACTAACTTCAGACTAGATTTAGTGTAGAGATTTTACATCTTCAGACTAGATATTATATTCCAATTAAAATTAGACTTAAAAATAAATTGTAGGGAAGAGGTTATACAAGCTATTACGCCAGACTTAATACAAAATTTTAAATTGGATCTTAGAATAGACTTTAAACTAAAATTAATTCTTAACATTAGACCTTTCATCGTACTAAATTTAGACAAGAATTCACTCTATAATTTATGATGAAACTTTCATAATACTTCTAGATTTTACACTAGAATATACACTAATTTTTAAAATAGATTCTACATTAGAATTCATACTTAACCTTGCACTAGCCTTTACACTTTACATTTGGCTTTACACTTTATAATACAATTTATTTTAGAATTTATACTAATATTTGCATGAACTTTAGAATGAACTTTCTACGTGCCTTTAGCTTACTAATCATTACACTTTTAACTAAATCCTAGACAACAAATTAATCTAGATCTTTTCGTTAGACTTTTGAGTAGATTTATACAAGTCGTTCACTAAACTTTAATACATACTTTAAACTATATTTTAACTACCGTTTAGACTAGAATACCGATTGTAGACTAGAATCTACATTATTTTTGAATTAGAATCAACACTTCACTTTACACAAAAATTTTTAGTAGACTTCATGACAGTAAATGCATTTGATTTTGGAAGAATTTAGTCTAACCTTTAACTAAATTTTAAAAAAGGACTTAACTCTAGAATTTATACTGAACTTTGCACCTTAAATATACTTTACTTCTTTAGAATGGACTTTATGCGAGACTTTAAACTTATAACTTATACTTATACTTAACTTTGTACTAGACTTTAGAGCAGAATTTATTTTATATTAGAATTTATACTGGATTTTTTACAAATCTTTAATTTAGAATTCGGAATAAATTACGATTACGCTTTTAACTCTAGACAAGACTTCACATTTTATATTATATATGCGATATTTAATATTATATATTATATGCGATATTAAAATAGTATCACATTTAACAACATACTTAATATTTATTATTAACAACATTATCAAATCCAATTTCAAATATTAAACTGTCATAAACGACTATGTTTTAGATAAAATGCTAATATTTTAATAAAAAATCGACATTATTTTTGATAAAGACAGATTTTAACTAAAAAATAAATTTTATATTCTAAAAATGGAAATATATTTAAACTTTTTCATTTATAATTTATATAAATGTAAATTTCCAGGAGTTTTATGCCGGAGAAATTTGAAAAAGTACACAAAAAGTTGCACGTAGTTAAAAAAGTCACAATTTGCGACTAAAGTCACACCAACGGTAACACTGAACAGAGGAACACTTCATGAATTATATAATTAGTTTCATTTTTAGCTATAACTTTTTTATACCCCTGATTTGATGCAAGAATATAAGCGTTACATATGGAATAACATAATTAATATACAATTTTCACCACTTGAAATGGGGGAGGGTATAAAAATTGTGACTTATTAAGAGCACAATAGTAAGGATTTTATTCTTGTTAATAAACTAATAAAAAACGTAAGAATGATATATTCTGATAGCGAATCTTTAATATCTCCCACCAAAAGTGCGTGTAAGTAAATATATTATATTTCGTATATCAGGTATATCTTTTGTTATACTGAACCGATTTTGCTGATTTAAAATTGGAAACTTCTCTGGACTATAACAAATACTCAAGCCAAATTCCATTTAGCACTGTCAGTTATTGTCGATGTGAGCATGACAACAACAGACAGACGGACATACCAAAATCGACTCAGATTTTGATTTGATGCAAGAATATATATACATTATTTTCATATGCACGAAATGACGAAAGTTGATATATTGATGTTAGTATTTTGAGAATTTTTATTAAATTAAGTTAAATGAACGATTTTTTATTTTATTTTACCATTAAAATGGCTTAAAGTTCTTGTTATACTTTTTCTATATTTCTTCTCCCATATGCATGATATATCATTCTTACATTTTGAACAAACAATTCTCTCAAAAATAATAAACAACAACAAAAACAGTAAGATATTGAAAACAAAAAAAGAAAATGTATTATAACCATAAACACTTTGTTTACAAAAAATTATCAAATATCAATATATCATTGTACTACTTAACTCATCAATACTCCCAAGACTTCGTTGCATTTTCACTAACTTAGTTAAAGATAAACTCACACACATTAACAAGCTCACTAGAGCAAACAAGACATGAAAGGAAATTGTAAAAATATTTTCAGTGACATAAATGTTTATTGATCTTTTTTAAAATATCTGTTGTCTATAAAGATTTTCAGAAAATTAGATTTTAGTGAAAAGAGGTATAAATCTGTCATATTTTTTCTTTCAATTTTAACTGCTTTTACTACAGAACAAATATTCAGCTTTAGATTTAGAATATAATTTAGAATGAAAATTTATATTCATTTTTCGCTTTTATTAAACTAACAAATTTTAAAGAAAACTTTAATAAATTGTTAAATATTTACATAATTAATATTTTTCTCTGTTTGTGTCCCTTTAAATGTTTTATACCCCTTAGCGTATGACTAATATTTATGTTTTTCTTTAGTAAATAATATTATTTATACGCCTAGTGCGTGTGCTTGAAATTTGCATAAAACAAAAGTAACATTATTAAAATAATTTTGCTATAAAAACTTGTTACTGTTAGAACTAAGAAACGTAAAATATACAGAGGGTTTGAAAAAAAAATGTTAGAAAATATATTTTAAGCTCTTAATTGGAGAGAAGGATATTTATAAAACTGTACATGGAGGTAGTAAAGGAGTTTAGCATGATAACATTGAAAGGAGATCCCAAAATGAGATCCATCGTCCGAACTATGGTAGATTACCAATTGATTTGTTTCAATCGAAGCAGAACGTCATTACTTAAATACCAAACAAGTTACTTGGTTTCATAGACAATTTAACAAACTTACAGCAGAGCTTTACAATTTAAGACCTTAATTTTTATTTTTGTTGTTGTTTTTCTTAATAATTCACTAACATGTTGAACCGTTAGAGATATTTGAACGAATTTTCACATGGTTAGAGGTGAGTTTTTTTTTTTAATTGATATGAAGGAGTTCAAGTGCCTTATATTTGAAAAATTACGCTGATATTTTAAAAATGTATCAATAATTTATTTATCAATTGAGACAAAAGACATTTTGTTTTCATTTGGTCCTTATAAATCACTATAAAATCGTATGCTTATACGTGTAAGATATCTCTCATAGTTTCAGAGATAATTAAGTCAAATTTTAAACGCATTTTATCCTTTACTTTTTAGTCTTTTTAAGTTAACGTGCTAACTTTAGCAAAGTTTTATTTTATGTTAAGACCCAAAATCGCAAAGCTGGAATCATATTTAAATTATCCTTAATATAGCGACAGGCAAAAAATATTTTCTGCAGGTCGTCAGCCTTCCAGCCTTGAGTTCAATTTCAAGTATAATATATTAGTATATTCAATAGTATTTTTCAGTAAAAATAGTGTAAATTCTGCCCAATTCAAGTAAAGTATTCCATCCTTAAACTTTCTTATTGTCTATATACAGTATAAATTTCAAATAAATATCGTTATGAGTTTAAAACTTCAAAAATTCAAAATTTTAAGTTTTTCATAAATTTTTAGCATTAATTCAGTTAAGTTTCCTCTAAAAATTGTGAATCCTCACAGTTTTCACAGATATTAAATATATAGAAAGTTTATACTTTGGCTGATAATTTAACCCAAATTAGTGCATAAACCAACTAAATACGTTTTTTCCCCACTGTGCATTATTATGTAAGAAATAATATTCCTCCTTCTTAACACATCCAGAATATGTTTTAAACTCCCTAATAATTTCTCTTTATTTCCCAATAAATTCAAGAAAATCATTTTTCCAACATTTTTGTCATTTACTTTTTAATTTATCCCAAAAAGAAATATGACAAGAGCAAATCATGACAGCAAACATAAATAATTAACTTCAGTGCTGAAAAATTATAAATTGAGCAAAAGCAAGTTAACGAAATCCCAAAAAAGGGGGAAATAAATAATAATACTTATTTTTTATTCCGAAACCCCAGTAGTATTCAAACATGACGATTACAGACTCTTGTTACTAGTATGAACCACTTAAATTGTTGACACTGCAACCAAACATTTCTATAGACCAGACCCAGTATCTTTTAACAGCAACAGTATCATCATACCACAGATCTCAAGATACCAGCAGCAAGTAGATTTTCTTTACTTAACTGGGTGACAATAGCGAAGGACTTTAAAATAAATAAATCATTTAAAACTCAAGGTGACTTTTTTTCGCTTCTTTTATGTTGTTATTATTATTATTGTTGTTGCTGTTATAAATTTAAACAATACACATGAATACACACACCAACACGTTTATGGAACAACGAGTCTCACTCTTGAAGGAGACCAATATAACAATAAAAAGAATTGCGTTCATTTACAAGAGCTACTTATACATGAATACTTTAAAAAGATTTTGTTATTATTGTTACTGTTAATACAAAAAATACTCTTAGTGGTATATGTAAGTGTGTGTAAGATTGTTGGAATTTATAATAACAAAAATGTCAACGAAATAAGTGAATGAATATGCCAGAAAAGGAAGAGAAGATATTCTTATAAATATAATAAGGTCTCTTACCTGATTTATATTATACTCTTATACCCTTCACCACTACATGTGGTAAAAAGGGTTTATTTAATTTGTCATTCTTATGCAACGCTAAGAAGGAATAATCTAAGACCTCATATATATGTATATATATTCTTGCAACACATCAAAATCTGATTCGATTTAACTATGTACATCTGCCTTCCCATCTGTTGCGGATGTGGCACGCTCACATCCGCAACAATTGATAGAGCTCAATGAAATTTAACTTGAGTATTAACTATAGACCTAAGACGTTTCCTAACTTAAAGCAAAATCGATTCAGTATGTTTAGAGATATAGACCGATATCTGAGACAACTTTTAAATTGAAGTGAAGAACTTTCGTAAAATTAGCAATTATAAATCGATAAATTAGAATGAAAAAATAAAAACAAGCAAAATCTTATAAAATACTGGCTAAAAATTTTTAAAAATGTATAAAAAATTTTCAAGTAAAACAAAGTAAATCATTTATTTATGTATTTGTTAAAACTCATTTGTTGAAAAAAGATTATTAATTGAACTATTTAAACAAAAAATACAATTATTTTTTTGAATAAATATTAAATTCCTGTTTTTAAACTTAACCAATTTTGACCTTTTTGGAAGAGTAATGAAGTACATAATGCTTAATATTACAGCAAAATTTCATTCCAATTTATAGTTTATATTCTACGGATAATCTTCTCTGAATTTAGGGTCTATGCCAGATATCAGTTTATATCATTTAAAATACTAAACTGATTTAATTGAGGCCAAATTTCATTCGACTTCTGTTAATTATTGTTGATTTAAGAGTGCCAACAATAGACAGATGGACAATCGACTTAAATTTTAATTTGATTCAAGAATATATTTACATAATGAAGAATTAGCTGATTCCTTCTTAGAATTACACAGGAAATTGAAAAATTAATTTACCCTCTTCACCACTTTTAGTGGAAAAACGTATTATTACATGCAAATTTATAAAAACAGATTCGTCGAATATAATAATCTTCAACGATTTCCTGAAAAATATCAGCATTATGGCTTTTTCGTCACTATACGCTTCTCATAAATTATCCTTAGGTTCGTCTTATTGATCCAAAACTCTGGAAACTGACTGTTCAACTGATAATCATTTTACTTTTGATAGTTTTAATTGATCATTTAAGAAATTTGTTTTTCTTTATTCTTTAAAAAAAATCCTTTAGGGACTAATTAACTGAAAATGGAATACGCATTTAGCAAAAATTTAATAAGAAACTTCCTTCTTAGTGCTTTGTGGACACTGACGATTTTTGTATATTTATAACGGTTTTCTATATATTTTAGTGCAACGTATGTTTATTATGAGTTTATTTCGCAATTTCTGTCCAACTGTCAGTACGTATGTCTGTCTGTTGTTGTCATGAAATGTTTCCTATTTAAAACTACTAAATTGATTATTCTATAAATTACTCTTAAATAAGAAATTTTTTGCAAAATTTTCAACAAATAAAAATTTTTTAGAAAATTTCCCATAAATTAGAAATTTTTCATTAATAAGAAATGTTGCGAAAATTTCCCTTAAATAAGAAATTTTTAGAAGTTTTCCCAAAAATATGAAATTTTCAAGTAAATTTCCCTTTAATAAGAAATTTTAGGAAAACTTCGCATAAATAAGAAAATTTTCGAAAATTTCCTTTATAAAAGACAATATTAAACAATTTTCTATAAGTTGGATAATTTTTATTTATAATTTCCTTTCGAATATTGTATTGCACATCTTCCTTTAGAATTGCGATACAATTTGTCATTGCAAACACATGACACTAATTGCGGATCATTACAAGATCTTGAAGTTTTATTATTCGCTAAATTACGACAATGATATTCACAGGCATTCTCAATATTAGTGACATATCTCTCATTAGGTGGAGAAAGTTCTTTGAAATCTACATGTTTAACACATTCACCTTTTTTATTACGACATAATTTCTCATCATTGCAGGCACATGATGTTCCTGTATCTGGATTATAGCAAGACTTAGCGGGATCTTCACGCACACGAGTAAGGCAAACATACTCACAGGCATCTGCTAGTTTGGTAACAAGTTTTTCATTATCCGGACAATATACTTCAATAAAATAATATTAATCGTTTTAATTATTTAAATAGTTTTTAAAAAATTTAATTTACAAACTTTTTAAAGCGAAAATAAGGGAAATTTGAATAAAAATAATTTCATACAAAATTTTCATTTAATTAATTTTTTCTTACAAATCTATCAAACTAAAAATTTATTATAATTTCTATTAATGTTTTATATTCTAAAAAAAGCAAAAACAAATTTTAGTTAGTGTGACTATTTAATTTAACAAACTAACGTAACGTATTTTTGCGTAAAATTTAAATTTTTCATTTCTCACAGATCAATTGTTATTTAAAATTGATAATTCATTATATTTTTGATTTTTTAACAAAATAGAACATAAATTAAAAAAAAAAAAAAAAGAACTTGCAAAAAGTTTTTTTCAAATGAAAATCTATATTGAAAATTTAGATAAAAGTTTAAAACAAACTTACCAATTGATACAATTGACACATGGCGTGACTTAAGGTTTTTGTTTTCTTCCAACTTTATTCTTCTTTCAAAAAAAATTTTTTGTTATCTCTTTTGTACTTAGAGGTTTAATTTTGGTCTCCCAAAGTTTGGGAATTTTAAAATACAAGTACACAGAAAAAAATTAATATAATGGAAATGTACATCATGGAAAATATTGTAGAACTGAAAAAAATATAAATTAAACAAGAAATTTAGAATATTTTCTTTAAATAATAAATTTTTAGAAAATTTCCCATAAACATGAATTTTTAGAAAATTTCCAATAAATAACAGATGATGCCTTCTTAGCGTTACACACGAAATGACAAAGTTAATATACCATCTTATATATTTTAAGAAAATTTCCTTTGAATAATCCCAAGTCTTTGATTAAAGTGCATGTAAATAAATACGTTATATTTCATACACACGCATAAATACACTCACAAAAGTTGATAATATTAGCACAACACATAAACAATTAATGACTCATAAAATTAGCTATATTTTTGGCTATTTTTACTGAACCGATTTTGATAATTTTTGGAACGATAATCAAAATCGTAATCTAATTTGTCAATTTTTAATTGACAAAAATACTTCATCTTTAGAAAATCTTTCGAAAATACTTTATCTTTAGATAAACTGAACTGATTTTAATATACTAAACTGGTTTTAATATTCTGAACTGATTTTAAATAGGAAACTTTTCAGGACTATAATTATTGTCAATGTGAACGTGCCAACAATATACAGATGGACAGGCAGACGGATTGACAGACGGACAGAGCTAAATCGACTCAGATTTTGATTTGGTGCAAGAATATATATACTTTACAGGGTACAAAATTATTTCTTTTTAGCATTACACACGGAATGATAAAGTTAATATAAAAAAATCCTTTGAGTAAAAAAATTCAAAAAAATGTCTTTTTTTTAGTAAAATTTCTGAAAATACTTTTATAAATTTTTTAATTTGAGTGTATCCAAAAAAATATCTCAATGTTAGATAAAAACTTTTATTTATTTTTATTTAAGACTATGAATTTTTATGTTTGGATAAATGTTTTTTATACCCTTCACCATCACAAGTGGTGAAGAAGGTTATATTTACTTTGAAATACCATATGTATCGCCAAGAAGAAATCATCTCAACCCTATAATGTATATAAATATTCTTGCATCAATTCAAAATCTGAGTAGATTTAGTTATGTCCATCCGTTTGTTGGCACGCTCACAACCAAATTGAAAGAGCTCAGTAAAATTCAGCCTAATTATTTATTATGGTCCTGAAAAGTTTCTTGTGTAAAACCAGCAAAATCGCTTAAGTATATTTAAAAATATATCCCGATATCTGAGGCCTCTAAGTTTATGTGGAAAACTTTCGTGAAATTATCAATTATAAGTCGATAAATAAGAATGAAATTTCAAGATCGGTTTAGTAGAATAAAGTTATAGCCAAACATATAGCTTAATGTTCTTGTATTTAATTTGGGAAATACGTTTATATATAAGTGTGTATGTGTGAAACATAACGTGTTTTCTTCACACGATTTTATGGTGGAGGGTATTGAAGATTCAGCACAGCCGAATATTGCATTCTTACTTCTTTTATTTCCTTTCAATTAAAAAAAAAGAAGAATCCACAAAAAATCAAAGAAAAACCATTAAAATGTTTTATTTTTTTGGCACGCATTTCATTATTTTTATTTAAAATTATAACATTATAAACATACACATGTGCACGTATATTTATGTGTATGTGATATAATGTTTGTCTTACAATTTAAATGCGTTTGTATGTTTAAATTTTGTTTGCATTTTTATTGGCATATTTTGTTTTTCTACCAGAGAATGAATATGAAATTTCAGGGTGAAAGTCAAGGTTTCTTTTATACTGTTAAAGTATCCTTGATTTAGGTTATTTTGTGTTTTTTGTTCAATAATGTATTTATATTTACTTAAACGTTATGTATGTATATAATCACATATACATATGCATAAATGGATGCGTTTAAAAAAATATTTTCATAAACAATTTAAATATAAAATCGTTGTGCTTTTGTTGGTTTTTGGACAATTTTTGTTATATTTATTTTCTGGCTTTTTTAGATATATTTATGTTATATGTATGCATACATGTATGTTTAACAAATTTTACACGCAGCGTATGAATAATATTTATCTGCTGTTAAATATTATTTATTCGTATTGTGTGATTGTAAGTTGCATAGAATTATGAATAAATTGCGTCTATATTTGGATTTTAATATGCAGATTTCTTGTAAGAAATAAAATAAAATTAAAATCTCAATATGTAAATATTAAAATCGATTTAAAAAATCCTACTGAATGGTTTTATAATTTAAATGGTTTTATAATTAAATGGATCTCTATTTGTCTAAATTCCAGTTCTGAATATCATCATTTGTATTCTCGTAGATGAGAAAAAATGAAACATTTACATTTTTATTCAAAATATGGCGATTTTTAATATGATATTAAGGTTATAGCCTTACTTTCGCCCCAATGATTTAACGTTTATATTTAGTTTTTGTCTAATAGCCCTTTTCATTATACCCTATACCACCATAGGTGGTGCAGATGTTTGTAACATGCACCTTTAAGTATACCGTTAGACTCAGAATCACTTTCCGAGTCGATTTAACGATGTCCGTACGTTCATCTGTCTCTCCGGCTGGCTGTCCATATAAACGTTGTGCACAGTCTACAGGTTGCAATTTGTGAAATATCTCGATTAAATTTGGTACAAATTATTATATGCAAAAAAAAGATGTGCAAAATTTTACGAGGGTCGGTTCATAATCTCATAAAAAATTATGAACCGAACGTGTTGTTGAAATTAAAAAGACAAGAGTGCTATATTCGGCAATAGCGAATTTTTAACACCCTCCACCAAAGTGCGTGTAAGTAAATACGTTATGTCTCGTACATACTCACACATACACTCACAAAAGTTTATTTATTTATTTATTTATTTATATTACAATTTTTTTAAACACAGATACATTTCATGAATCATGAAATTAGCTTTATTTTTAGCTATAATCTTTGGAATTATAGTGTACATATAATAAAGTATCTTATTCTAATTTGTCGATTTCTAAAATACTTCGCTGGAACTTAGAAGTTACCTCTCATATCTTTCTATATCTTTTGATATATTGAACCTATATTGCCAAATATTTGGGCCAAATGTCATTGAGCTTTGTAAATTATTGTCGACAATATAATAATATAAAATATAATAATATAATACTTAAAATGCATTACTGTTCATTTATATATTTATGTATGTATATTTATGTAACATGAAGCTGTTACTTAATAGATACCATAATCAACATTTTAATATGTTTAATTTTATAATTTAATATTTAACAGTATAAGCGACATTATTTTTATTTCATATTTTTTATTAAAATATAATTTTCGTTACACGTCATTCATAAATCCAATTTTTTAAAAATTCTTTATACATCGACCACCACGACGACAAAAATCACTTGAACAAACGCAACGTCTTTCCGCTAAACGATAACAAATTGTTATACGTAGACCTGTCGGGGATGTGCTACAAATTTTTTCACATCCACTCCATAAAGGAGCTATTGGCCTTTCATTACTTCCACAATCTCCAGCTGAAAAGAAATGATATTTATAAAATAATTTTTAAAAATTATTATTATAATATTTTCAAAACCCCACCACATTTTTCAATGGGAATGCATTTTTGTTGTAAATTACGAGCATAATTTATTTTACAATAACAACCAGCCACTGATCTTTCAGATGTTAAAGGACACGGACGTTCTAAATTTTGACAGTTAAAATCACACATGGGTGATGGGCCAAAAGAGTTATAATAGATTTCATTTATAGGACAATCTTTAACTTTTAACAACAACAAATGGATTTAAAAATTAGAGTTATAAATATTAATGGGGATTTATCATATTTATATTATAAAACTTTATTAAAACTTACGACTCTGACTGTTAATTGTAGTTATGAAATTTAGTAATATTATTACTATAAAATTTATATAGATATTCATGGTACTTTTGGTATACTATACATCAAAATGAATTAAATCCTTTAACTATATTTTAATAACTAGTTAATTTTTTAAATATACAGATGTTTTTATTACAATAAGCTTAATGTCTTTTTAAAGAGAAATAATAATTGTTTTTTTATTAAAAAATACATGTTTATATAGTCCAAAAATATCATTAATTATTTCCGCATTATTGAATTTAAACATAAGTAAATATTGTTTTACAGTAGATAAAAATATTTTTATTTATTTAATGATTAAAAAATATTATATAATCGAAAATTTCAATCATTCTAAAATATAAACATATGTGACTATTTTTTGATATCTTCCCTTATACAGTAATCAGATTTGTTTTTTATAGCCTTCTCGACCACAAATCGTGATTGAAGATATATCACAATCACAATAATAATCCAAATTAATAAAGTTTAGCCAGATTCTTTGCTATTATTAAAAGAGAAGTTATACTCCGATATCTGAGAAAATATCGAAATTCATACAAGAAACTTTTGTACATTTTTCAAAACCTATTTATCAGCATAAAATAAAAATTAACAAAAATTAAGTTAAATGCTAATAATTTACTTAGAAAAAAATATATAAGAAATTATTAATAATAATGTTTTTATAGTGCTTTTTGTCACTTTTCTCAAACAGTTAGTTCACCTTTGTTTTAAATCTACCGCACTTTTGGATACTTTTTTGTGCTCTTTAATTCGCTTTTAACAAGAGCCCAATATCTCTCCACTGACCTTAGGTCCGTGTTACAAATACCACATTATTGTTCTTGTACCACTCAAGGGCTTGTTTACCATAGTTATGTCAGTCAGGCCAAAAGTAAAAAGTAAAGTAAACACATTATGAAATCTTATGAACGGAAGCAGCCTTTCTTCCTTAACTTTTCTTCAACAGTCCACCATAAAATTTTTGACCAGGATGTTGCGAAAAATCTTCAAGAACATAAGTTTTGTCCGGGCTACTTTTGAGATAATTCAAAAGATTGCAAAACAATAACATTTTTAAGAAAATTATTAAAATGAAAATATTAGAAGTTTTGATCTTTATAAATGATCACAATTGAAAATAAATAAAATTATCAATTATTGTGAATAAGGCAATATAAAATCTTTTAGAAATAAATTGATTTAGTATAAATGAATATAAATAATACTGAATTCAAAACACTGTAATTTTAATAACTTTTAATAACAAGTAAAAATGTTATAGTCGGTCAAGCCCGAATTTGTAGTATCCTACATCACGTAGATGGCTGTATATGTCTGCTACGAAAAATATATGAATGACCTTCTTATAATTTGCACACGTAAACACAAAAATGATTATGTGTGCATATGATTATTATGTTACTAACATTTATGTAAAATTTTTCCATTTTAAATGGATTTTTATCAGGAGGGTTATATGGGAATTAGAAAAAATTATGTACCGACCCTCGTTTATTTTCACACAGCGGTTTTAGTTTATATATATCTTAATTTGATTAAATATTTTCACAATACACACTTTTGTGTGCGATTTATGAGTTCGAAAGTGATATTCGAAAGGATTGATGTATGGCATCTATGAGAAATAATTAACCTCGACCCTCGTATAATTTGGCACATAGTTGTGGAATATATTTTTTATTTTGTTTAAATCGTTTAACTTTTAGGAATTGTATGGACCAAAAACCCTATTTTGAGTCGAACAATATACTGAATGGTGTTAGGACTTTTTTCCTCCCCGTTACAAACATCTGCACAAACGTATAATACCTCCACCGCCTATGGTGGTGTCGGCTATAAAAACACTTTAATTCAGAAAATATATAACAATTAACAAAAGAAATTTTTAAGCTTGTGTTACATTACTTTCAAAAAATCGTGTCTATATAAATCCCACATTTGGACTTAAATTACCATTAAAAACGTTTAGTTATTCCATCCTAATTAACATGGCTTTAAAAAATATATGTTTCTGTTTACTGGTAATCGTATTAAGTATTTCCGTAGCCACTGGTAAGAATAAGTGATATAATATTTTTTTAAATTCTACAATTTCGAAAAATATTAATTATTTTTCTTGAATTCATCTCATATTTTATACTCTTTTTAGCACAATTTGGTGTTTGTCAACTTCAGCCAAGATTTGTAATCCGTGGTCAAAGAGTATGTCAACGAGTTTGTAGAAGCCCAAATGTCTGTTTTACAGCAACAAGAACACAAAGAGTATGGATCTGTCCTCCTAATTGTTGTCGAGATGTTCTTAGATGTACTCCGGTTTTATTAGCTAAATAAAGCAAAATATTATCTAATTTTTCATAAATTACAAAATAGAAACATTTAAATGTTAGAAAAAACTTTATTTAACATAATATTATTGGTACACATATTCCTTCCGAGTCCCGAGCAAAACCACTGCGACAAAAACATCCTGTACGATGTGGTTCACCTTTTTTCGGACAAGGTTTATTTAAATTTGCACACTCACGATCACAATTGGGTCCCAATGAAAGGAAGATTTCATTTCTTCCCAATGGACATGTTTCATCACAAAAGGTTTCTAAAGAAAAAATATTAAAAAAAAATTAACAAAACAAAATTAAATCATTTTTAATTACCATTCACAATTATCAAAAGAATAAAACACAAAAATATTGAAAAATAATTATTCATTTTAATAAAAATTTCTGTTTAATCAACTGTTATACTTAAGACAATTAATCGTTTAATTAAACTAAATAAAAGTTTTTATAGAAAATGCAAATAAATATTGAAGTGAAAAAAATGAACATATTAAAAAGATAAGAATGACATTTGTAAATATGTACGTGAATGATTTTTTGCTATATCTTTCACCCGGTAAGCTTTGCTGCACAATAATTCTCTTTAGTACTGGATTTAGAAAGAGATTTCATAAATCACGAGCATTAAAGAATTTCATGGTTGTGGAAAATTTGTAAACTTTCACTGTAATAGTTTTTCAGATATTCGATTACTTATATTTACAGTTTACTAAAACACTCTAGTCCTTTAGATATTAAAATTAATATTTGGTATATATGGGGTCAACTCTTACTTCAATAGCTCTTTAGATATTCAAGTACCACCTCCCCTGGTACTAAACGTCCTGCATTTTTTCCAGTAAAACAGATCGTTGAAAATCTGATTGGGACCAAATTTGAAAACGTTTGGAGTTATAGTTCTTTACATTCGACAATCAATATTTGATTTGTATGAGTGGTATCACCCCTCCACCCCCGGTACTATCGAAATATTTGATAACCCATATTACATTCGGATTTATTTGGCTTATTTTATAAGAATTACAGCAAGATAAGTCAAGTAGTTTTACTGCCTATAAGTCCCAAACAAACACAGTTTTATTTATATATTTATATTGTTTACGATTATTAAAACAGAGTTTAAAAAAATAAAAATGTAATAAAGCCGAATTTAATATACCCTACAATTATTCATTTTCTAGATTATCGTTTGTTAATATTCATTAAAATTTTTTTTATGCAAAATTATTACCAAAACTTCTCTAATTTGTTCGGATTTTTAGAAGTGGAAAGTACTACTAATGTAACATAAGATCTCAATAAATGTATTTAATTGTCCCAAACAAATTGTTAAACTGAACTTATATATTATTTTTTAAGAAATTAATTGTTTATTAAACTTAATGTTTGCAAGCTGTAATTAAGGCTATATAAACCCCTGAAGTAACGAATTCTGAACAAAAATAATTTAATCTTTTAAATTCATTACCATGACTCCGAAGAAATTAATTATTTTTTGTGTCCTTGCGATCGTTTTAAGTGTTTCAACAGTAAATGGTGAGTCAATGTTTTTGTACCCTTCACTATCGCAAGTGATAGTGAGAGGGTATATTAACTTAGTTATTTCGCATGTAACGCTCTATATATATATATATATATAAATATTTATATATATATATATATATATATATATATATATAATAATATAAAATATAATATATATATATATATATTATATATATATATATATATATATATATATATATCTATCGTGTGAGGAATACAATAAAGCACGATATATACTTCACATGCTATGTGAAGAAACGAAGATCTCAACATTCTGCCAAAAATATCATTCATTAATTGTTATAAACTTATATTAAGTATAACTTCTAACTTGCCACTTACGAGATCGTGTATATTTAATCCCTTATACTTCACTTAACATTTTATGTCATCCTTAAACCTATTTTCAGAAAAGAATTAATTACAATACTTTCTGATGTTTCAAAATGCCACAAAGTTTTTTAATTTTTTAATGGAACGAAACTACTATGTATTATTAAAAAATTTTTACACCACAGAATGCTTTGCTTAAAATTTAACCTAAATTATCTTCATCTTGCCAAATTAAGCTTTTTTCTACCACACCTTTTATTTTTCTATAGCACAATCCCTGTCATAATGTATATCAAGACTATTGGCGACGTGCGTGAGAGAGCTTGTCAACGCATGTGCATACCACCAGAAAGTTCAAGACCTGTCATAAGATGTCATACATCCAGATTTGGTGAAAGAATAAAACTTTGTCCCGAAGGTTGCTGTCGAGCTGGAAGTAAATGCCAGCAAAAATCATAATAAAGAAAATTAATGATAAATAAAAAATTTAAAAAAAAATTTAGTGAAAAGATTTCACAAATTTTGTTAAAATATTATTTCTTTCGTTCTCCTATTATTATTTATAAACTCTACATTAATGCTTTTATAGTGGTTTATGTCATTTGATCGAACAGGTATTCCAACTCCGTTTAAAATATACTACACTTTTGAACACCAGTTGTGTGCTTTTTTAATAAGAGCCCAATATCTTTGTATATTAACTATGAAACGAGAAAAATGAATCTCTATATTGTTCCTATATTTCGAAAACTGAAGGAAAGCAGAACAAAAAATCTACTTTTTATTATGTTTTGTATGAAGGGCATTCATAATATTCTAACAAAATGTTTGAATTCAAAAGCATAAGGATCTAAGTTTTAGCACAAATTTATGATTTAAAATATTCTTATTTTTAAATAAAAACGTTTATTATATTATAAACATTCAAACAAGAGACCCTCACCAATGCTTGACGATAATTAAAACTAATTAAAATTTTTCAACTTTAACGAAATTAAAAATTAAAACTTTACAACTTTGACGAAAACAATTATATAACTTTTCAAGCATTTGAATTAAGACTCTGATATATTTTGTTAAAGTATTATGATTTCTTAGCCGCCGTCATTATTAAGAATTCTCTTTAACGCCGTTAAAATAACGCCAACTTAGATCTCTATAACCAGCTGTGTGGTGAATTAAGTGAAGTTTTTTTACGATCTTAATAAAATAGGAAAAATAATTTTTGTTTATTCAATTAATTTTATTAATAAATATTTATTTAAAAATAAAAGAAAAACTAAAATAAGACATCAACAAAGTTTTGAATAATAAAGAAAAACAAATAAAATCGACAACTGTCATCATAAGATGACAATAACAAATAAAAATGTAAAACCTCTTATGAGGAAGCCAATGACGTTGGCCAAATCAATATTTGTCTTTTTAATAATTGCGGCATTTTTGCCTGAACATCTTGTGGAAGCTCGTAAACATCATTTAGAAGTTCGGGTATGTATTTTTTAGTAAAAATTAAAAAAACCGATTAATAAAAATCATGTTAAATTTTAGACTGATAGTCGTCCTTATATTGCCCTCTCTACATTTGGTTTCTATACAAATGGTCACTTAAATGTTAATCTCAGCAAATTGGTATTGTCATCGGAAACGGGCAATGAAAAGGTAAAATGATATTATTTATTACAAATATTTTATTATATTCAAATAATTTCATTTTATTCTAGCTGGGGTTGTCTTTAGATAAAACTACCATTGATCAAATGAATCCCTATTTGGATTCCCATCAAAATAAATGTTTACTGGAAGAATCGTCAGATTTTCAAAGAAGAGGTCCAATTTTATTCTTTTTATTTGATTTAAAAAATTTACAGTAAGTTTTATATTTAATAATGAAATTGGAATTAAGTTTCTAAGTTTCTATTCTTTCTGATAAACTGAATTGGAAGACTGTGATTCCTAATATTTTGCATTTAAAATATCAGGAATTTGTGATACCACATATAAGGCTTCTTATATGTTTAAAAATTCTAGCATTTTAAATTAACTAATATTTTAACGTCTATATACCATATATTTCATAGCTATTTTCTTATTCAGTGCACGAACAAAACACTTGAATAATTTATTAGCTATTAGCATTTTCTTAAAAGTATTAAAACTTTAGTAAAAATTTCGAAATTTTATATTTTGATTTGTTCAGGGAAAAAAAGACCGCAAGATTTTATAACACAACGATGACCTTCTGGAATTGTTACTAACTTCTATTATATTCTGTAATAAATTCTATAAGAATGTTGTAACTTCTTTGCAAAACTTCATATAAATTACTTTTAATATTGAAGCTTATTTTAAGGCATAAGTTAGATTTTTACGAATATTGGAATATTACTGACTTTTTTGCAAGTCCCAAATAAAAACATTCGCTTTATGAACTTTGAATTGTTCCTTCAGTAACCTAATTAAATTTTATCGTATAAATTTTACAATTACAAATAATATATAATTGTAATATTTTAATCATTTATAAAATAATAATTTTAGCATAAATGAAAAAACTAAAATTCAAAATGGCGGGATTTTCAAATAGACAAAAATATATAAATATTTTTATTTTTTACATTTATAAATCATTGAATATAACATCTTGATATTTGAAATTTTAAACATTTATTTGTTAAACTCATGATTTCGACTTAAACTTTGTCTTATTTTAAACTATTATAAAATAAGCACTGAGATCGAAAATTAACTTGCCTTTTTTTATAGTGCTTCCTGTCACTTTGCTCAAATCATCTTCGTTTGCAATCTACCACACTTTTGTTCACCCATTTTGTGCTTTTCAATTCTCTTTAAACATAAACTTAAAAATGATAGAATTATTGTATCTGTTTTTAAAGGGACGGCATCGTTTAGAAAGTATTTCAGAATGCGTGTTTGATTCGATGGCTAAACTTAAAAATTGTGATCGAATTATTTTTCTTCCCGTTACATACATACCCATAAATACATAATACATCAATCAAATATGGTAGTTTAAAATATAAATGAGCAAGAGTGTTACAAATTTTAATATTTGGAATTATTTTGAATATTGGAATTAAATACCAATATATTTTTCATAAATCTTAAATAAATTCCACTAATTCCAATATAATGCATTCTCTTTACAAAATTACAACCTTTTAAATAATTATTAACATAAATAAGGTAACAATCGCATTAAAATTATTTCACAGAGTTCACGTTAAATGCTCACCCGAATGGCGTAACCAACATATTTACAAAGACAGCTCAATGTTCCCCATGTATCGTGGCAAAAGGCAATCAAGAGCACATAAAACTGAAAATAGGCTTGTATTAGGTCCTAGACGTAGACGCGATATAGCCCCACACGATGGACAAGCCAACAATGGTGATAATGTGCCACCAGTATTAATAAACGAAGATCCAAATATGGATGAAGATGATTCATATGAAGCACCTATTGCACCATCTAAAGCATCAGTAGTTACCAAAAAGATAGCAGATGAACCAGTTGTTGTTGGTGATAATAAGGTGGTAGAGGAAAATGTACAACCTAGTGAAGAGAAGAAAACTGAAACCCAAGAAAAGCTTTTAAACCCACCTTCAATACAACAAGCTCATGAATATTCTTCAAATGAAAATTCACAAAATCCATTCTGCATTAATTTCATATTACCATTGACACGAACCACTGTTGAAGGTGTAAATTACTATAACATGTCGGTGAGTATTTTAATTGTTAATATTGGAAACAATGCTATTCTATTAAATCTTGTACAAATCATGAATATTTTGTTTTGTTATAAATGTTAAATTTTACTTTTCACTTTAAGTTTTCTATGTTTGTGGCTTCATTGCGTGAAGAAGGTCTTTATAACTTATATTTCCACAATTGTGATAATTATCATAATATGGATAAAGAAGTTTCATTTGTGGTAAGTATATAATATATAAAAATATAAAAAATTAAAACTATATTGTAAAAGAAATATCATTTGTTTACTTCAGGTTGATATAGAGGAAAATAACAATGGCAACTATTTATCGGCAGGCGAAATGCCGTTACCAGCATTATATTTAATGATGTCCTTGTTATTCTTTTTATCGGGACTATTTTGGGTATTTATTCTAAAAAAGAGCAAGTAAGTCAAAAACTTTGTTTAAATTTAAAATATATTTTTTATACTTTATTATTTTTTATTTTTTAATTTTGCAGACACACTGTATACAAAATCCATTATATAATGGCGGTTTTAGTATTTCTAAAATCTTTGTCATTAATGTTCCATTCAATAAATTATCATTTTATTGAAACCAGAGGAGAACATGTAGAAGCTTGGGCCATTTTGTATTACATAGCTCATTTGTAAGAAAATATATAAATTTTGATTTTCTAAAATCAATATTAATTGCATTTCTTAATATCTAGACTTAAAGGTGCAGTTTTATTCATAACCATTGTTTTAATTGGCACTGGATGGACATTTATAAAACATATACTATCGGACAAAGATAAGAAAATTTTTATGGTGGTTATACCTTTACAGGTAAGAATAGAAAATGAAAGACTTTTAAAAATCTTTTTTTTTTCTTATATAAAGGAAATATGTTTTCGTAGGTTTTAGCTAATGTAGCCGAAATCATTATTGAAGAATCCGAAGAAAGTGATGCTGAATATAGAACCTGGCACAATATCTTTATATTTGTTGATTTATTATGTTGTGGTGCCATTCTATTTCCTATTGTTTGGTCAATACGCCATTTACATGAAGCCTCAGCCACCGATGGCAAAGCAGCCATTAACTTACGCAAATTAAAACTATTTCGCCAATTTTATATAATGATCGTTTGTTATATATACTTTACACGTATCATTGTTTATTTACTAAAAATGACAGTGGCTTTCCAATACGCCTGGTTGGATGAAATGTTCCGTGAAATGGCCACATATGTATTCTTTGTATTGACGGGCTACAAATTCCGTCCAACTTCATCACATCCCTATTTTGCAGTTGACAATGAAGATGATGACGACGATGAGGTTGAAGTTCTAACCGAATCGGGTCTTACACATGGCATACATCGTACTAAGGCACAAAATCGTAATGCTGTTTCAAATACCGTCATTATTGAGGGTAATGATGAGGAAAAAGAGAATTTAATTTCGAAACGAGAATCATCACATGAATATGATTAATAGAACAAATATTTTTACAAAAAGAAAAGTAAAAAGTAAAAGAAAAAAATCCATAATTGATTTATTTATACTACTAATTATGATTTAGGAATTCACTCCTCACAAAACACACATATTTTTCTTTATTAAATCTAGACTGAAAAAAAATTTTATTAAATAAATTTTTTTCTTATGTTAAACTGAAAAAATCTTGATTATTATATAGTACTTTTATCTTTGAAAGAGCAATAATAAAACAACCAATTTAAAAGTAATTTTTAAGACAAATTCTATTTAAACAAATTCAATTTTTTTAAATTTTTCATGAATTTCATAATTTCAATAGTGCCAATATTTAAAATTAAAATATATATTTTTTTATATTTTTTCGAAATTAAATGAATATTTAATGAAATGTATAAAAAATGCATATTCCATGAAAAGTTTTAAACTTTATTTAGTTAAGCATTATAATTTTTTTAAAAAAGGCCAGTTTTCTACTTTTAGTCCTCCAAAATACGTCCAATCAAAATTTTATTTGATGTGAAACCAAAAAAAAATATATATTTTTTTAAATCTGACCATAAGTAAATGTTAAAATTAAAACAATAAATACTTTAAAATATTTAAAAAATAAACTTTGTAATCAAATCAATAGTATTTTCTAAGTACTTTGCATCATTTTCGGTAATAAATCTAATTTATTGCTTTTAACTCAAGTCATTCTAAAATATGTTTAACTTCTATTTTTTATTAAACATTTTTAGATATATTTTTTTTTCAAACTCTACTTAAATTTAATATTTAAATAAATTTTACAACTTTTGATTTTTTTACAATTAGATTTTTATTAAGATATAAATAACAACACATCCTTTTTATAGATGAGCTTAATTAAATATAAATAAAAGAAACTGAAAAAGAAATCACATACATATATAAATATTAATTATTATCTTTTTATTATTCAATGTTTGATATAAATTAATTTTCTTATCATCTTGAAAGTTGGTAAATTTAGGCATGAATTGTATAAAAAATATCATATAAGTTGTCACAGAACCAATAGCCTGAAAATGGAACATAAATAACAAAGCAAAATTAACATGGTTATTTGCTACTATAATGGTATCATAACTCAATAATCATAAAAAAGCTAATAAAGGTAATTTTATAAATGATTAAAAACTTGATTAAAAACTTTTCTTATTACTTAAAACAGATCAACCGAAGATTTTAATCTATCAAATTCATACAGTGGTTCCCAAATAAGATTTTTTGTAAATAATTCTCTAATCTTTGAACCGCTAAATTGGTTACAACTGTGGCGTTTGGAGTATTACCAGCCCCGGCTAGAAAGAGGAAGACCTTTCAAAGTTTGCTAGTTTGGGTATGTTGCTTTTTTAAGTTTTTGTAAATCTAAAAAATACGCCTGCTTGTGTAGATTATATTTTATAGGTTCAGAGATATTCAAGACGAAATGACTTTTAGGGTTTGTTCCTATTTAAATTACGTTTTACAAAAACCTCTAAAAATACAAATAGAAGTAGAAAAACAAAAAAGTGGATCCTTTAAATCTGAAAATGAAACTGAAATATATTTTTTTTTAAATTCTGAACTTTGTTATCTGAAGAAATCTTCAACCTGTTGCAAACCAAAGCGCTATTTCAAGTCCAAGTCCACAATGTTTTAAGGCTCACATGCTCTGAAAACATGGTTCACTTAAACAAAAAGTATTTTATTCAAATATTATATCAATTATAATAACTCCTTTCTTATAAAGACTGGGAACGAAAAATTCTCAACATATATTTATTTTAATAAAAACTAAACCACTAAACTTATACTTATATAGATTCCCGTTGTGTTTTGTTGAAAATTTTTAGTACGCATTTTTTTCTTTATTTTTAATTTGACCTAAGGACTATGCCTTTTCGGATTTTGTTTTGATCAATCCATTATTCCCATGCAAATGTCTCCCGGAATATGGGTTTTAACCCATACTTTCACCCATCCACATATCATTTTAAAAATATTTAGTTAAATTAAGATAAATGTAAGCCAAAGCCGTTGTGCGGAATTATACGAGTTTCGGGCGAAAATTATTTCTAACTCCCATATAATATTCCAGAAATTTTCCTTTTTAAACATAAATGTTAGTATCATTTAAAAAACTTACCCTGGTCAACATATAACCATCCATGCGTGTTATTCCAATACCATTAATACAAATACGTTGATGTAGTATTTGTAACGAAAAGTTTTGTAACTGAAAAAATATATAACGAAAAGGAAAAATAAATTCAATTAAATTTCATTATGTTAATTGTATAAGAGATTTAAATACTCCGAATATTAACAAAAAAACATGACAGTTCTTTATACAAATGGTGAACGCGAATTGTTTTGTATTTAATAGAAAAATAATCTTACCTGTGTACTTATTATGCCAGTTTGATTTTTACATTGAGTTATTATACTATGTAAATTAAATGTAATAAGTTTAACCTAAAATTCAAAATCAAAATCAATTTTAAAAACTTCCACTATCATTCTTTCTTCCTTCACTCTCTTCATCAAAACTCACCACATCCATGCAATTTTTGGAGGTTATTAAAAATGCCGGAATTTGCATACAAGCTGGTAACAATAAAATTATTTCTAGAAATTCCAATTAAATTATTAATAAATGTCAAATTTTCCTATAACCTCAAAGTAATTTAATACAACATACCCACTTTATTCCAATCTCGATATACAGTATAATAACCAAAATATGCATCTACCAAAACTCTTACATAAACCATTAAAAGTACCGCAATTATAGAAAAACCAAAAGCATTTTGAAAATGTTCAAACATTTCATAAATTAATTGATAATGTTTTTGTTTATCTAAAAGCTTTTTACGTAAGAATTCCTCAAATCCCTTAAAACCACAACCGTAAGAAACAAATCTTGAGTATTCAACCATTAAACCTAAATCTTGTTGTAGTTTCACCAATTCCAAACGCAAAATTTCAATATAGAAAATAAATTGCATATTACGTAAGTGTACGGCATAGATGAATGGAGTAAAAACACTCCAAAATAATATCAAATGTCTGGTCATTGTATGAAAATTAATAAATATAATCAAGACTATAGTTTCTAAAAGAATATCCGTATAGAATATGAATAAAAATCTTCGATGTTTCTTTAAATCATTAAAAGTTATAGTGTTTCCCTTTTCCATTTCCCTTTCACAAGTACGACCTTGCAAATAATCATAGATTTTCCAAAATTTATAATAATCTACACGTCTAAATATCGATTCTATATAGGAAATAGTTACAGCAATATCAGCAAAGACCACTTTAAGAATATCGTTAAAATAACCAAATCTATCGCTGGTGAAGAGATAAGCATCATCACTGGTTAGAGCTACAAATGCCACCGTATTGAAGGCAATCAATAAGAAAAAAGTCTTCAAAATAAGCCATCGTTCTGTGAGGGGACTTCGCTTGAAGTTGTTATTTAACGAAAGATTGCAATAACCAATTGCATTAAATATTCTCATATGTATCCGTAAAATACGTGAAATGTCAGCTCTCATAGTTACTTGTTTATTAACTGTAAATTTTAAGTTATAGAAACAAATTTGTAGAAGATAATAAAGTGAATTATTATTCTAAATTAATTTCCATTATCGATGGCAGGTTGAAGTGAAGTGTTCAAATATAGAGAGATGCGACATTAACGATAAAATTATAATGAAATTTGAAAAATCAAATACAGTGCAAAATTAATGACACACAGTGGTTCCAAATTATTTTTATTAGAAAATAAATTTATTACTTTTGAACTGTGGAAGATATTTATATAAAATATAACATGGTTTTAAGGACAGCAGTCTCTAAGCTGATGAGAGCAGTACACAGAAAAAACATGAAGCAAAATCAACGTAGAACATAGTTGATTTGAGATTGAATATTTTTTCATATAGCTTAAATTAAAATTCTCCAAAAATTCATTTATCTATATACTAAATTTGGTAGTCCTTGTAAATCTCTACAAAATATGTGTAGTTTATCTTTTATAGTTTCTGAGATATTTAAGTCGATATATATTTTTACCTATTTTAGCTTCCTTATCTTCTCTTATCTATTTTTTATTATGCGCCAGATTTGGTATACAATTTTAAACAATAAAGTTTATTGCGTCAAAAATGTATGTGCGCTTTAATAATTTATATTAAGTAGTGAGATCGAAAAATTCTTAAACACGTTTTTATTACAATTTTCAACCCACGTATTATTGGACTTTAATTGATCAAGTTAATATTGATATTAGAATCTTTCAATAATATATATAATAATACAACGATAAGTTTTAAGTAATAAAAGAGCTCTCATTTGGAAGGAAAGCAGCCCAGTTAGCTAAGTGTTCGAACTATCTGGTACGTAAAGTTAAAGCTAATGCAGGTTTAAAAACATTCAAAGCTCAATAAGTACCTGACAGGATCGCTGCTAAAAATTTAGAAGCCAAAATCAAGTTTTCTTAAAAAAAAATTCTTTCTGAATAATGAATGACGAATAACGTATGTTTTGCCAAATTTTTCGTAACTTTTTGATCAAAAATTTTATGTTGCTGTAACTCGGGGGAATGTTGAAGAAAAGTTTAAAATCCAAAAGCAGTCAAAATGTCCCAAAAAGTTCTTGGTATGACAAACAATATTCAGTTGAGACAAAAGAAGCCAATCACTTGTTACAACAGACTGTATAATTATCGAAATTTACATCAGGAATGTTTACAAAAAAACAGCTTCCATTCATAAGACTTCATAGCATTTAAAAGCCTAGTGGAACAATTACAAGAATGTGATATTTGTACCAAGAGATACAAATTTTTAATTTCAATCAAATAAAAAAATAAAAACTGTAAGTTTAGTGGTTTCTTTTTTACTAACATATATGTATGTTAAGATCCTGTCGATCTCATTCCTTATTTATTTGATTATTAAAAAGTTTAACAAATTTTCTAACATACCTGTGTGCTTATCAGTGAACTAGTGTTATTAAATTGACTTATGATACTGTGTAAGTTAAATGTGATTAGTTTGACCTGAGATTATAAAAATATTTTAATTAAAATCTGAATAGAGATTAACAAGAAAATTAAAAATTATCCGATACTCACCACATCCATACAATTTTTAGAAGTTATAAAAAATGCTGGCATTTCCAAAAATGAAGGTAAAAGTAAATAAATTTCTAAAAGGAAACAAATAAAACATTTATTTTCCTAAGCTTCCAATATGGTTCCCATAATAATACCATATTTATTCCAATTGTTATAATATGAATAATAAGCAAAGTATGAATCCACCAATACACGTACGTATATCATTGCCAGTACTGCTATAATGGAAATTCCAAAAGAATTTTGAAAGTGTATAAACATGTCGTAAATCATTTCATAATTTTTTTGTTTATCCACCAATTTACGACGTAAAAATTCTTCAAATCCCTTGAAACCACAACCATAGACCACAATCCGTGTATAGTCCACCATTAAATTTAAATCCTGTTGTAGTTTGAATAATTCTAAACGAATTAATTCAATATAAAATATAAATTGCATATTACGCAAATAAATCGCATATGCTAAAGGGGCAAAGACACTCCAAAATAATACAATATGACGACTTTTAAATTGCCATATAACAAATATTAACATGGCTAAGATTTCCGTTAAAACAATTAAATAAAAAATGACCAAAAAGCGTCCGTATTGCCATAAATATTTGAAATTTAAAATATTTTTATTTTCAAAATGAGAGTTTCTATGTAAAATATTATATAATTTCCAAAATCCCTTTAAAGATTTTCTTTTGAAAATCGTTTCCAAATACGAACAATTTAATGCAATTCCAGCAAAAACAACTTTTAAAATATCATTAAAGTAACCGAACTCATCACCTTTATAAAGAAATTCATCTCGGCTAAATAAGGCCATAAATATAACTCCATTAAAAACGATTAGTAAAAACCAAGACCACAACAGGAGACCACGTTCTAGTTTAGACTCGTATTTTTTATTATTTTGCATAATTATACAAAAACCAAAAATTTTGAAAATTATTAAATGTCCTAAAAGAATTTTTGTTATTTTTGATGCCATAATTGTGTTATTACTACTCACTTAATGAATAAGGGACATTGAGTTTAAGGACTTTGTTTGGAGTTTCTTTCAGATCAGTAGCGCGGTGAGTTTTCAATGTAAAAAGGGGCTTTTCTTAATAAAAAGATTTACTAACTTTTTAAACAAAATAAAATATTTTATAATGGGACGAAAAAAATGTTCTGCCACCACAAAATGCAAGCCGTAGTTTTTGACATTATTTTGGCCCAAGTACGATGTCTATTAAAGTTGGTAATGATGGGTTCATTATTTCATCTAGCCTCCATACAAAAGTTCCTCCTGGAATGGAGATTTAATAACCCAAAAGTCTTAAATATAAAGTCTTTTAAATGAATTTTGACACAAATAAGTTTACTAGGTCGGTTCATAATTTCTTCTAGCTCCCATATAACGCCCATTGGAAAAAACATTTTAGATGTGGTGTAGGGTATAATAACCGACCATTAATTCTTACCGGTTATTTATAATTTTTTTTATAGTTCTTACTGAAAAATCATCATTATTATTAAATTATCATTTAAAAAGATCAATAAAAAAGTTCACAGAGAAATCAGCTTTGGAATTCATTGTAAAATTACTTTACTATTCTATGTTCCAAACCAATCGGATAATTATAATGCTAAAACCACTCTGAAACAATGAACAAAGTTTATCTTTTCGAAAAGTATCACAGTCTTTCACACTTTAAGTACAAAGTATTTCATTTGCTACACACAGAAAGAAAAATCACTGTTGAGACATAGTTGATTTAACATTGACTAAAACTTTTTCATTCAGTTAATATTAAACGTTTTTAGCTTTGGAGTGAAATAAATGTTAATTTTTTTTTTTTTTTTTAATTTAAAAAAAATATATATTGTTGCATAATTTTATAAATTAAAATTGAAAGATTCTAATATGTACAATATTATTAAACCCCTAAAATAAATAAAAAGTGTTAAATTTCAACTGGAGAAAAATTAAAATTATCGAAAATCAACTATGTTCAACGTTGATTTTCTTTTTTTCTATGTGTATGAGGATGCCATACACATCCTCTTAAGGTACCCTTGATTCCTGCACTGGACAAGTGTACACGCACTTTATGTTTATTATTATGTGTTTTATTATGTGTAACCATATTTATGTTTCTACTAAAAATAATAAGTGAAAATGAGAACATGACTTCGATTCTTAAGAGGAGGTAAGTACTTTTTTCAAAACCGTTGATGTGAAATGAAAGACTGACAATCATGATTAAGAAAAATATAATAGTTTTGTACTTTTTCTGTGTAGAAATATTCAAGGGAACATTGACATCGCTGTCGACAGGCTAGCGGCATTTATGTCACAGAAGTTCTCCACCATCACATCGTTTCTACAAATTTTTTGATATAACCATAATATGCGTGCCTGCGCACAGATACTATATTGGTAATGAAGGGCAGATGAGTTAGCCAAAGTCAGTATAAATTCCACTTGGGTAAATAAGGGAAACCATCGTCGAATATATTCTGTACTTAGTTATGAAGGAACAAAACAATGCGACTTATCAACGGCAATTCTAAGGACACATCGAGATAGTTATATGTTATCACTGGTTATTGAATGTTTAACACGAAATTAAACTAGGATTTCCCTGCAACAACTTCTGCCGGGATATGGATAAGGATTTCCATCTTCTATGTGAATGCCAGTCCTATAAACAGAATTAACAATCTAGAGGATTATCTGAAATCGTACGAATGGATCTAGATCTATACATCTAGATAAAGTAAGTCATTAATTGACTATTTTCCTGAAAGTTTCTCAAAATGGGTCCCGACTAACAGTTTGGATGTAATTTTACTACTATTATATCAATTCTTAATATAAATAAATGACAAATTATTAACTTCTCTTTTATTTAATAATTCGATTAACATTGCATTTCGCGATAAAAAGATCAGATTTTGCTACACAGTATGCTAAGAATTATACTTTTATAATACTGTATCCTCCTCATTGGCCAAATATTAAACATGATTAATATTAAATATGTTACAAATCTGACGGTATCTCGACAAATACTACCTTAAGATCTTGCTGTTTTAAGAAGTCCAAAAAAATCTTATAACGAAATATAAATCATGTTTGTTATTTAATGAAAACTGGTAAAACTGATTTATACTACAATAAAATTATGAAATGTCTAATCATACAAATTAATATGTAATAAAAATATTAAGAAAGGTATCAAGTTGAAATATCAGCTTTTTTGTAAATATGACACAAAATCAATAATAATTATTATAATAATTTAATAGTTTTATTAAAAACTAGAATTTGATTGATCATGTGAATTTCTCTTATTTTATATACAATAAGCTGAGTAAATATATGAATATATTAAATTTTTTATAGATAATATTTTATATATGCAATTATATCCCACAACAAATGTCCATTATTTAATATCATAATATCAATATAATTCAGTAAACACGGTCAATCACCTTAAATAGCTGCGACCTGAAATATTAGGTTATTATAATTAAAAGACAACACCTATTTGCTATAAAATAAATAAATTTATTATTAAATAAATCTTAAACCTGAATTTAAATTGTATCTTTAAAATCCTTTCTTTTTCGTAGTTAATAATTTCAATATGCCATGAAATGAATAATTTTTCTTTTCTTAATAGGATCTTAACTGACGATATGATCGATCATTTAAGAAAAATGTCATTTCAGTTAACTTTAAAAAAATGTTGATTTCTTAACTGTTGACATGAATCTTATTTTAGCTTAAAACTTTTTCAGTTCTTATAATATTTTCTTATTTTTTTTTTAATACAATGCCACAAATAACTCACGACCGCTCCTGACTTGCTCGAAAGCATGTGGCATGTTAATTAATCAAATACATATATATGTACATATATAAATATACATAATATTATGATTAACATCTGTATTTTTTGTTTACTTAACATTAGTTAAATTCAATTTTAAATGTATTAACACATTGGACTTATTTTAATTAAAATGGTATATTATGTTTATTGCATATTATGAAACATATTTTTGTTTAACCTTTCATGTCAATCAAACCTTAGGGACGTCCAACCAAATTTATATAAAATTAAACACTCTTATTCTAGTAAAAGGATTCCATAATAAATGAAATGTCCTCAATACAACATCTACATGAGAAACGAAAATCCTGAGAGTTAAGGAATATAATACATACTTCAACATGATTCAATTGAAATTACACTCACAGCATGTTAGAAAAGATTTTCGAATATATGAACAGAGAATACATACATATATATACAAGATCCTATTGATCAGGATTTGTATTTAGCACCTTTGAACGATATTATCAGAGACGTCTCAAATTCCAAGGTGTCAAGTTACCGTATGAATATCGTATTGAATGGCCGCCCACATCCTATCGCAGACATAGACATAAATTAGAATCTGCCAATGACCACAGGTTACACATCATTTATCTAACTGCATAGCCAATCTTACAATTCTTAGTTCAGAATATCTATTGAAGTGACACATTTTTTCCCTGGAATTATACCAGAACCTGAATAATAACAATTAACTAACTTGTTTTTAAAGCTTTAACAGCAACAACAACCAACTGAAATTGAAAACATGTTACTTTTACACATGACATAACAGTATAGACATAACTATTTTCACATGGGATCTGTTTTCGTTCTATATAAACTTTAAATCTTATATAATGCAAATAAATTTTTGGCGATGTTTGAATAACTTGTAACACATATTTTGTGATTGCGGAAGATGACATTATTATGCACTTAGAGACGATAGAGTGTATCGTGAGTATTTTAAATGTTTTTTTACAGTCGCCCTACGATGCACATGGCGGCGATAAATTGATTGTACGCTCTTGCATCACGTATACAATATACCACTCCTACACACACTCAATAATCAAATCCAGAAAAAACTAACATGTCATCAAATGAATTAAATTTTTTATAACTTCTTTTTACTTACTTTTATCGTTTTTGGAATGATCATCAAGTACAAGTAGTTAAATACCTTCTGTCGACTTATACAACAGATCTTTGTCTGAGTTTAAATTTCACGTTTGATTTAATTAACTGATTTTGCGAAAATTTGAACCACATTTGAGTTCTGGTAATTAGTTGGAGCTTAAAAATGTTAACAACAGAGTAGGACCTATTTCAAATTAGGAACAATTTTATTTGTCATAATTTGTTACAAGATTCCTCAACATTGACTTTCATAAAACCAGGTAGATTTCTGGTTTGTGATCACAATAAATAAATGCCACAATAAAATTACGAAGCCAAAAAATATATTTTATATAACAATTAAAAACTATGAAGAAAAACTAAATATATCCTCATTCCTCATTTTTTGGTCGTAGAAAAGATTATTGCCAGAAATATGCATTCCTTTAAAGGTCTTGAGTGAAGTGAAAGGTGCTTTTGAAATACCTTCATTATTAAGGAGTTTGTTGTTCAATATTGCCGCTTTAAAGCTTAAAGTAGCACATGTTTAAATGGTTTCAAATAAAAAGTTGTAACACCTTTTTCATTTACATTAGAATAACTCATTGTCTGTTCAAATATCAACTTACACAAACATTTAAACAACGAATTAAAATTCAACTAAAAAAATAAGAATGAAAAAAATTAAAAATTATTCCAACAAAACTAAAGAAATACATGTTCAATTAAGTAAACCATTTATGTATCTAATCGGATTGTTCCATTTCATGGGTTTATCATTATTTAGTAGAACAAAATTCTACAATCGTTACCAAAAGTTTTGGCATTTAAAATGGTGTTTTTTCAATATAATTTTATTCTCCATAGTACATTTCTTAATATGTTACTATCACCGTCAACTCTTCTATATTGGTGATAATTTCGGACAGTTTAATGATTTTATAAAAGTGGTAACTGTGGGCATTAGTCATTTAATAACTCTTATAGAAACCATAGTTAGTCAAAAATCGTGTGCTGAATTTTTTCATATCTATACGCAATTACATCAAAGATGGGCCAACTATAAGGAAACAAAAAAGGAATTTAAAATTTATAAAAAACTATTTTTGCTGCTATTATTCTATATTATTACAACACTATTAATTGAACTAAATTATGTTTTTGAAATTTATCATAAAAAACAATGGTTAGCATTTTTTCTTGCTTATGAGCCCAGTGTCACAGTTTGCCGCTTTCGTCTATTACAAATAATGATGTATTTATATATGATAATGATTGAAATATTACAACTGAATAAGGAGATGTTATCATTGGTCGATATGTCGAGAAAGACACAATTAAATTTGTTGGAAGAGATAATTTATAAAGATTTATCTTTATTTATGCAAAAATATCAACAAATATATTTAATGATGGAATTATTTAAAAAATCATGTTCGATATCTCTCTTGATTATACTAATAAAATCATATGTTAAAATCTTATCAGATAGCTATTGGACATATTGGGTGATATACAATAAATATGATGTTTATGGTAAGAAAAATTAATATTTATTTAAAATTTTAGAAAATAATTTTAACTTTGAACGATTTTAACTTTGAAATTACAATTACATCAAAATTTTGTTAAACAAAACCACAGTTTTAATTTTTTATTTGAATTATTATCACAATTTACAAAAGACAAAAATATGTTAATTTTACAATACACATATTTTTATGCTCTTCAATTCTCTTTTAACAAGTGTAATATCTCCGGTCTTAGCTCTGGGCAGTTAAGAGGATTTGCCTCTCAGAACATTATTGTTCTTTTACGACCCAAAGTCAAGTCAAGCTGAAAATAAGTGAATATATTATAAAGCCTTTGTACATATTCATTTATGTTAATTTTGGTATTTTAGAGCCCATATAAAGATTTGGACAAAAACATAATATCATCTATGGTAGTGTGTGTATCATCTATGGTAGTGTTCGTAATTCTTTTCTGAAATTAATCGTTTCTATAAACATTAAAAACATTTTTAAAACATTTTTCATGAAAACACGCAAAAGCTCTTATTTATTTTCTTACTACGATCTTTACTGACGATATAACCATAAAAAATGTCATTTTGGATAATTTTATAACGCATTAATTTCATTTTGCTAATGCCTTTTTAGTTTTTATGCACTTCAACAAGAATGTGGGTATATTAACTTTGTCATTTAGTATGTAACGCTGAAAAAGTAATCATCAAAGATATCACAAAGGACTTTTATATGTATACAAGCTTTCACCCATTTGCTTTTGCACAAACATTCTCCTCAGTCCAAGATCTCGAATGAAATTTCACAAATCACAACGTGAATTTAAAAAAATTTTGTGCAATGGACATTTTGCCAAATTCCCCTCTCCCTGTTTTTTCTAAAATTTTATTTAATATTTGCATGGGAGTCCAGTAAATCTATTTGAAACCAAATTTTAGCACTTTCACAGTTATAGTTGTTTAGATATTCAATAATCATTATTTCCTTAATATGGGGGTATCCCTCCACCTGGTTCTATCAGTTCTACATTTTGTTCACTAAAATATTTCCTTGAGAAAGTGATGGGGACCAAATTTTAGAACTCTCGCTGTTATAGTGCTTTAGATATTTGATAATCATTATTTGGGAGGATCTGTCCCCCTGGTCCTGAAAACTCCCGCTTTAAAGTTGTGTAAATATTCGATAATTAATATTTGCTTTGTATGGGAGTACTATTCCTCTTGTTCCTTTTGAAACGAAATTTAAAAATTATCGCTGTTAAATTTCTTCAGATATTCGATAATCAATATTTGCTTTGTATGGGGGTACCTCCTCCCGTGGTCCTACCGAAATTTTTTATAGTCTATGTTGTTTCCGGGTATATAGGGACTATTATGTGAAAGTTTCAGCAAAATCGATCCAGTAGTTTAGCTGTCTATACCTCCCAAACAAATGTTAAATATTTGTCGGGTCCTTTGAAATTAGCTCGACTGTTATTTATTGTCGACTCGCTTAAAATTCAGCAAGATACTTTTTCAATGAACAACTTTTTGACAAGGAGAGCAAGACCCCGATATCATAAATTGTGTTTCTAAAAAGACGCACTTTAATTCATTTTAGATTGTGTCTTTAAATCTTCAATTTTTCGATTAATATATTCATAATATTGTTCCCATCTATCACATGTATGAGTATTAAAGATTCGACCAAGCTGAATATAGTAATATTTTAATGTCACAAATAACATATGACAGCATCGATTCATAATAAAGTGAAAAGGTTATTTATCAAATAAATTCATGGGAAAATAGTATGATTAAAATATTTAATTTTTATACCCTCCACTACCACAAGTGGTGAAGAGATTATATTAACTTTATCATTCCGTGTAACAGGAATCATCTCATACCCCATAATGTATACAAATTCTTACAAAACAAAATCTGAGTCGAGAGTCTGTCCGTCTGTCTGAAAGAGCTCAATAAAATTCGGAGTATTTATTATATTCCTACTTTAAACCAGCAAAATTCGTTCAGTATATTTAAAGATATAGACCGATATCTGGCGTTAGCTTTAAGTTCAAACAATTCTAAAATTGCCAGTTACAAACCGACAAATAAGTTATATAAACTTTATTACCATTCCAAAATTATCAAAATCTGTTCAGTAGAAAAAAATTTACAGCCAAAAATATATGAATCACTAAGTTTTCCTACATTATTTATAAGAAAAACGTGTATATATCGAATACTTTTGTGGGTGTATGTGTAAGTGTGTATGTACAAAACATAACTTATTTATTTCTCACGGTACAGTTTATATATATTTTTGGTATTTCTCCGATATCTCTTATGAAATACTAATTAGCCCACCATAACTTTCTTTTATCATGGTGAAATTTATTACAAAAGTTATGACGTTTTGCGCTATCAAAATTCAAAAAAATATGAAAGTATTTTTTTGTCCAGGAAGACTGGAAAGACAAAAAAATTATTAAAAGTAAAAATCTTAAGGTATATCGACTTCTGAAGAATTTTCATTTAGAAATCGTTGCTTTCAAACGTTAAAAATACATCATTAAGAGAGGAGAATAAAAAAGAAATGTCAAGCAAATTAAAGACCCTATTATAACTTGATTTTTCGTATTTCTGCTAGAGGTTTAATACTTGATTATAATACTTTGTTCTTTCTTGGGTATTATATTGAAGCTTTGGGAAATTATTGGCCGACCTTCGTAAAATTTCCCATTTTGAAGGGTATTTAAGATACGGCAATGCCCAATTTTGTTTATTATTAAGAAGTTTCAAGTGTAATTTCCAAAGCTTGCAAATGTTTTAATGTCTTAAATAAAAGTTATAACATCTTTTACATTTTAAATAGAATAATAATAGAATAATATTGTCGCAATTAATAAAATAAACCCAAGAAAAAAATATTAAAACAATGAACAAAATAAAAAATCATTCCAACAAAACGAATGAAACAAATGTTGAATTAAGTAAACTATTCAGATTTTTAAATAAATTGTTCTATTTCATGGGCTTATCGCTGTTAAGTACAACAAAAGTTCATAATCTTTACCAAAAACTATGGCATCTGAAATGGTGCATTTTGCACATTATTTTATTTTCCATTGCACCATTTTTAATTTGTTATTATCATCGCAAGTTATTCTATATTGGTGATAATTTTGGACAATTTAATGATTATATTAAAGTTGTAATCGTGGGCATAAGCCACTTTATAACTCTCATAGAAACGTTTGCAAACCAAAAATCATGTAATGAATTCTTCTATATCTATTCTCATTTACATCAAAAATGGACCAACTGTAAGGAAACAAAAAAGGAATTTAAAATTTATAAGAAATTATTTCTGCTGCTATTATTCTATATTATTACAACACTATTAATTGAACTAAATTATGTTTTTGAAATTTATCATAAAAAACAATGGTTAGCATTTTTTCTTGCTTATGAGCCCAGTGTCACAGTTTGCCGCTTTCGTCTATTACAAATAATGATATATTTATATATGATAATGATTGAAATATTACAACTGAATAAAGAGATTTTATTATTGGTCGATATGTCGAGAAAGACACAATTAAATTTGTTGGAAGAGATAATTTATAAAGATTTATCTTTATTTATGCAAAAATATCAACAAATATATTTAATGATGGAATTATTTAAAAAATCATGTTCGATATCTCTCTTGATTATACTTATAAAATCATATGTTAAAATCGTTTATGATATCTATTGGACATATTGGGTGATATATAACAAAGATGATGTTAATGGTAAGAAAATACTATATTTCTTTGTATTTACACAGTTAAAAACAATTTGAGGAAGAAAATACAGGAAGATTTACACATGAATTTAAAACAAGTAAGAACTTTGAGATATATTGGTTGGTTACGAGTAATTATGAAACGACCCACGTAAAATATTGATTTCAGATTTCAACATAAAGGCTCAACACGTTATTGCGATAGGTTTATGCATTTGAAAACATTTTCTTTGATGGGAATATATGGGAAATTGTGGACCGAATTTTGTAAAATTGTGCACATTAATTCCTGCTTACATATATCATATTTAAACCAACGGATATGTAAGATTCATGCACTTTTAAGTGATACATAAAAGAGTGTATGGGAGTTATAAAAATAATGGACCGATCCTCGTAAATATTTGACACGTGGTTTAATAGTACTACGAAACTTTTTTGCTAAAATTAAAATTGCTTTATTATTTCATCGAGATATCTTTAAAACAGCTACTTCACAGCATTCAGTCGACGTAACATAATTCAAATCCAAAAATTTTTAAACGATTGTTTGCGTGGCCGAAAAAGTTTGCAGATAAAAAATTGGAAGCATTACTATACAAAGACTGTTGGACAAAAACAGGAAGATCTTACATTATAATTGAAAGTCACACTAAAAGGATTCGTTTAAAAACATTGGAATCGATTAAAAAACAATAAATTTAGGAATGATATGAATTAAAACCGGCAGACATAAAAGTTATAATAACACCAAGCGCGAAAGTATTACAAAACCCGGTCAATCAGACAAATCAACATCGAAGCCGAAAGTTCGCGACTCCAAAGCAAAAATCGGACGATCGCAACCGATCAACCTGTAACGAAAACAATTTTTCATTTGAAAATATCAACTAATTAAAAACGATCAATGATGAAGCCATATTCTTCATCTTGACAACGTTCTAACACGCTGAAAAACTATTTGGAAAAAATGGACTAAAAGTTTTGGACAGGTACTTTAAAGTCTAAATCAAGTCCAATACAGAACAACTTTCCTGAAGTACGCTTCATTTCAGAATTAAATGTAAGAAATTGTTTGATTAATTTTTTACGTCAAAAGTGATCAAGAGCAATCATGAAGATAAACTTGAAAGTTCAAGAACTTTCTGACGAAGGTGGCAAAATGTTGATGTCCATTTTCCAAGACCCACAGTAATATGTCCTCAATTAGATAACACATGTTCATATAAAATTTAAAAAAGTCATGGAATTATGTTAAAAACCCTCATTTGGGATCACCATGTATTGATAGACAACATTTTGAATAATGTTATTGTACCTTACGTTTGCGTTTATGCAGGAGATTGTAACGGGAAGAAATATAGTTGTAACTAAAGTAAACGTATCTTCCTAAATTTAACGTCTGACTGGTTGTCCATGTAATATTCCGATCAGTTTGCAGGTTTCAATTTTAGAGATATTGGAATGAAATTTAGTATTGATGATTAAATCAAGAAAGCTGGTGATGATCGGTCCAAGTGCCTTCCATACGAATATCCTCCCTAAAGTTGGTTTAAAGCTCACAGATATGATAATGCTTTAAATAAATTCGACAAAAAATTTTTGCTTTTGTCCATATAAAAAGTTTTTAATACTCTCACTACCACAAGTGGTAAAAAGAGTATTTAAACTTTGTGTAACGCTAAAAAGGAATCATCTCAAATCCATAATGTGTATATATTGATGTAAATATATACAATATATTATATGTAAAATATATACCAAAATCTGAGTCGACTAAGTTCTGTCTGTCTGTTTTTAACACGCTCACATCCACAATAGTTGACAGAGTAAAAAGAAATTAGGTCTGAGTATTTGTTTATTTAAGAAAAACTGTTATGTATTGTATACGTTTGTGAGCGTATGTGTCAGTGTATATTTACGAAACATAATGTATTTACTTCACACGCTTTTTGGGTGGTGGGTATTAAATATTCGATATAGCCAAATATAACGTTCTTACTTGTAAATATTTGTCAAAATTGAAATTATTAATTTTGTATAATCAATGCCCATAACTTTCTGATGTACTCATTCTGTCCCACTGTGCATTAATAATTTATTTATATTTATTTTATATAAATAAATTATATTAAAATGGTTATGTTATTCTTCTTTAAAAAGTTTTTTCACGAATTCATCATCATTTAGGTAACAAAAAATTTTGAACAACACACACAATAGATGGTTCAAAATTGATGACAACCGGTATTTTTTTAACAAATTAATTGATGAAAAGCCAATACTGTCAAAGTTAAACATTAATTAAAAACATGTATAAAAATTACATTCGAAAAAATACTTTCAAGCTTTGGCAACAAATGGAATTCTTGACATTTTTAGCATTGACTTTGTAACATAACATTGTAATAACAATTTATTTTTATAAATTATTGACCATTATTTATTTTTTATGCCCTCCACCACCACAATGGATGAAGAGGGCATATTGACTTTGTCATTCCGTGTGGAACTCTAAGACCTCATAATGTATATACGTTCTTGCATCAAATCAAGCCTGAGTGTGTCCTGAGCAGTTTCTTTAAAAAAAAACAGTATATTAAAAGATATAGACCGTTATCTGAGGCAACATCATTCAAGCGATGCATATTCATAAAATTATGGACAAATGATAAATCGACAAATTAGAATGAAAGAATATTAAGCTTTATGCACTTCATTACAATTCCAAAAATTATCAAAATCAGTAAAGCAGAAAAAAGTCATAATTAAAAATATCATTAACTTGCTTTAACCCGTTGCGCTATGCTCCTCAGCCAAGATCTCGAAAGAGATTTCACAAATCACAACGTGTATTAAAAAATTTTATGCAATGGACATTTTGCCAAATGCCCCAGGTCCTGTCCGTTCTTAAATTTTATTTTATATTTGCATGGGAACTACCTATTACCTTTATCCTAAACGTCCTTCATTTTATCAAGTTTTTACAAATTATAGGACTTTCGCTGTTATAGCTATTAAGATATTCGATATCCTATCGATTCTACATTTTGTTCACTAAAATAGTTCCTTCAGAAAGTGATTGGGACCAAATTTGAGAATTCTCGCTGTTATAGTTCTCTACATATTTGATAATCGTTATTTGCTTCGTTTGGATCTCTCCCCGTGGTCCTATCCGCCCTACATTATGGCCAGTAAAAAGATCGTTGGGAAAGTAATTCGAACGAATTTGAATACTCCCGCTTTTACAGTTCTTTAGATATTCGGTAATTAATATTTGCTTTGTATGGGAGTACCTTTCTTCTTGATCCTACCAGTCCTATATTTTGATCAGTATAACAGTGTTTGGGTCATGTATGTAAAAAAGTGTATGGGTCATGTATGTTTGGGGGAGACTTCTCCCCATGATCCTATCCGCCCTTCAATCTGACCTGTAAAACAGTTACTTGAAAAAATTATTGGGACCACATTTGAAAACTCTCGGTGTAGTGGTTTTTTAGATTTTCGATTATCAACATTTTTTTATTATGTATACGTTTATGAGTGTATGTACGAAATATAACGTATTTATTTCACGCCAATTTGTGGTGGAGAGTATTAAAGATTCGGCTTAGCCGAATATAGCTCTCTTTCTTATTTTATTTTTAAATATTTTTTATTTATTTTTGCAAATAGAATTTGTTGAATACTCTTTAATAGTACCAACCGCTTTAAGTGCATTTTTGACTTTGATCATCTCTAAAGATTGCATGAATGCCGTAAGTCAAATCAAATGTAAAAAAATCGTTAAGAAATTCATAAATATTGAAATTTATATTAAAAAATATTATAGGCTAAATTAATACCACATTCTTTGCATAGTTTAAGACATCGTGTGGAAAATGTTCGACTTTCATATAAGGTAAATAATATTAAAAAATTTATGTCAATATTATAATACAGTCATTTGAATTAAAATAGATTATTTATGTGTTTTATTTTTTGCTTTTGGTTTTATTTCAGATACAAAATTTTTCACTGCAAATGAGACATCAACAAATAATTATTGATGCTTTTGGTTGTTTTACCGTTGACTGTTACATCGTTAGTGGTGTAAGTTTTGAATTCAAATTCAAATACAGTTATCGACAAATCAATATTCATAATCTTGTTTTTTTTAAATTTACTCTTATTTTTTTTTTTTGTAATTAGATTATAGGTTCCATTACCACATACCTAATATTTTATATTGAATTTATGCCAAAATTTAAAAATTTGTAAACACATACTTTTTGGGTAAGAAAATGTAATTGAAATTTTTGAAATTCATTGTGAGTGTGTGAAATATTCACGTATAAAAAAATAAATTAAAAACGCTTGAATTAAACGCAAAATGTTGAATTTTTTTAAAAATTGGGTATACAATTAAAAATGTAGATTTTTTAATTTTTAAAATACACTTATTATAATAAAATGTATAAGAATGGTATATTCGGCTAACGAATCTATAGAGTGAGATCTAAAAATTCTTAACATACATATAATAACATGCATTACATACGAACTAACAGTTTTAATTTTTTATTTTATTGAAATTATTAATACAATTTACAAAAAAATGTAAACCTTTTTCGGAAACTCTTTCATTAACGTTTTTTAGTGCATTCTCCGTTTAAAATATACCACACTCTTGGACGCCTTTTTGTGATATTTAATTGACTTTTTGCAAGTGCCCAATATCTCACTACTGACCATAGTTTCGGGAAGTTTAGATGATTGAAGGATACTTCTCTTAGTGCAAATATCACATTATTGTTCTTGTACTCATACTACAAATAACCTTAACGTCAAGTATATTAGGCTTTGATATGGCTAGTTTTCTTACTGTTTTCATGTCTCTAAATACGAACATTATTCCTGATATGAAAAATCGAATATCTACTTCCCTGGCTTCAATTCATATTATAAAATAAGTTTAGACATTATTAAAAATATTGTCCTTCTCTAACAACAATTTTCCCATCTTTCTTTAGATATTTGGAAGAAAATTGAGGACTCATAGCTGATCAAATATTCTGTCATTTTATTTGTGATTCTCTCTTCTCATGGACTCTCTTGTGATCCTTCCAAATAGGTGTCATAAATATTAAACTTAGAAGTTGATTCTCTCATTGGTCGAGCTTTTAATACTAATTTTAACGATTGGGATACTTGATATGTAACTATTCAGGAAAAAAGTTGTCTCATTTTGTAGAGTTCAAACATTATTTACCACATGCAAAATTGACTTTCAATGCCTCTTGTTTCCATTCTAATGGAACTCAAGTTTTACTTTTTGAAAGTATCCAAAACTTTTAAATGTAGAAAATTGGTTATTAAGTGAAACCAAATGATAATGCAAATTCATCTTGTTTTTGACAACCATCTCCATTGGCTTAAGTTTCCAAATTCTTTATCTTCAAAGTTTTGCAGCTGAACAGTACTCTCCTTGTCTTTCGTATTGAAAGACAAGGAGATTACTTCAGCAACAGTTTTCTTCAAATAAAAGAATAAAACACTTTTTATGAAAAACTCGATATAAGTTTTGCCATTAAACAATTATCTTTAATCTTTAACGTCTAACGAATATTGAATAAAATAAGTGATATTTACTTTTCTGATTATAAAATTTATTAATGGCATATATCACAATTTGTAGCAATATAGTCATTACTAATAAAACTGATGTGGGATCTTGAGAGATATGCGAACGGTTCGTCTATATATCTCGCTGACATGTGTCAGTTAATAAAACAACTTATTTCTTCACATTTCCGAGGTTAAGTTAACACATCCACTTTTTGAGTTATAATGACCCTGCAGCAAAAAAATATATATCAAATTGTTCTCTTGTCTTTCACGAAGAAGTTTTGCCGATTTCCTTGCCTTTCTAAAATCTCAGCTTTATGTCTATATTTAAAACCCAAAATTACATATTATTGCAATTACTGGATATCTTGGCCCTATTAAATCCAATTTCTGAGAATCTTAAATAAATTGAAAAGGATCAAAATTTTTTAAAAAATTCAAATTAATAGTTGAAGAAAATTTTTCAATAAATATTTATGTTTATTAATAAATACCCTTAGAGCATCAATATACATATTTGTACTAAATCTTACAATACAAATTATTTTGTTAAAATTAAATCACTTATTTATATTATAAATAAATCTAATTAATCTATATGTAATTTATGGCGTATGATGATGATAACCTCCACTTCCCAAACCCTGAACATGACCAGCACTATAACTATCATAACCAGTATAAGTTTCAGGAGCTTGAGGATTTTCCACAGCGTTTGGAAAAATCATCTTTAGTTTTTAGATCATCATAAAGAGTATTTTGTTTTACATTAAAATCTGGAGGACTTTCAACAGATGGTAGATGTTGTTGATAATCTATAGCAAAGTTTTGTTTATCCTCATAAGAGGAGGTTTGCTGATAATTGACAGAAGGTTGGGAATATTTTTGAAGGGATTCTGTAGCATCTGATTTGGGTGGTCCATATTGTTGATGTACAGCATAATGATTACTGGTATTATCATAATCATCTTGTTCGGGTGCTCCGTAATGTTGATGAGGAACAAAACTACTACTAATAGTTGGTGCAGGTTCTATTTTTGGTGGTCCATAATGTTGATGACCTATAAAATTGTGATTACTGCTAGGTTTATCATATTCAATATGCTGTTCAACGGTTACTTCGGGATACTTTTTATAAGGATAATTTGTTTCGGGTGAAACTTGATATTGAGGTTTTTGTCCTTGGTCTTTGGGAGGATGAAAACCATAATAAGTTTGATAATTATGATTTTTAGCTTTATTAGTTTTAATAATTTCCAAAGATTCTTCTATAATGCCATGTAGCAATTGATCTTCAGGGTCATAATTATTAGGACCCTGATAATTTTGTTCTTCTTCTATGACCTCTTCTACCTGGGGCACATGTACCTGATTGGCATGATTTTGAGCTGGTGGTGAATATTTTGGGGCTTGCAAAACATTCAATATTTCATCCTTAGGGGCAACATAATTATTTTCTGGTTGATAATGATATTGAGGTTGTGTTCCTTCCACAAATTTATAATGATCATCATGATGATCATGACTATCAAGTTGTTGACTATCAAGTTGATGATGTGGATTATATTGAGTTTTTTCTTCTACCAATTTTACAGTTTCAATCTGATGTTCAAGATCTTGATGATGTTGATGAAGATCATTAGCAGTTTCTATTATTTTAATAGTTTTTACATTATTTCTAGCATATTCCAAATGAGGTTGAGGTTTAGGAAGGGGATGTTCATATTCCTTGATTATTTTTATAGTTTTCACTTCTTCTATAGGTTTTGTATGATGATGTTCCTCTTTCACTAAATAGGTTTCTTCTACATGTTTGGGTGCATGATATTGAGGTTTATCTAATTTTGTTAAATAAAGATTTCCCAATAAAGCAGCAGTTTCTTTAATAGGTAACTTTTTAATAGGCTTGCGCACATGACGATAATGATGTATTACTTTGTGACGTACATGATGATGCTGATGATTTGGAGCGTGATGCGTTATCGGATGTTTAGATTTTAATAACGCTTTTGAGCTTGAGCTTTCATTAGGTATATGTACTTTAATATGAACATGTTCATTTCCAAATGTCGGTAAACTTAACACATAATTCACTCCGATTATTATAAAAACAACACAAATCTAAGATAACAAAAATTTGGAAAAGAAATTGATTAAAAATTGTTCTTATTTTTATTTCGTATTTTTTTCGATACTAACTTTTTTTAATTGTTGTATACCCATATTATTTTTTAATTTTTTGGTAAATTTATCCTTAATTAAAATTTCACAAATTTTTTAAATATATTTTACTTTCTGTTAATATCAACTTATACTTGATGTTTAGTTCATGTTAACAATTTGTTTAAACCCCAATTCGATTTTGTTGATAATATATATAGACTTATATAAACTCTCTTTATCTCTGTTTCTCTTTACGTTGCTCTTTCTTTAGCACTACGTTGAGTTTGGCAATTTAAAACTGACCTACCAAAACATTGATTTTATTTAGCTTCACCTGTGTTTTTGTTTTTATAGCCTGCACCACCGTAAATGATTGCGGTATTATACGTTTGTGCAGTTGTTTGTAACGGGCAGAAAAAATAATCCCACACCTACTTTTAAGTATTGCCAAATTTAATGAGGATCGGTCTATTATTTTTCATAGGTCACTTCCAAATATCACCTTATAACTCTTAAATCTCACATATGCGTAGATATTGTAATATTATGTTGTGAAATTAAAATAAATATTAATCAAAACTGCTATGCGAAATTATACTAGGGTCGGTCCATAATTTTGTCTAACTCCCATATAACACTCCACAAAAATGCCTTTTTAAACGCATAATTCCTTTAAATGCATATTCTTTTGCACACTTAAGCACAAAACAGAAAAGCAATTTACACGAGGGCCGTTCATAAATTTTTCATAGCAGTCATTTCAACCAATAATGTGGTGTAGGGTATTACATAGTAGTTTTGTATTTTTTATTTATCGTATTCCGTTGCGAGTAAGTCTTTATAACGGTTAATATTTTGCTCATTTAAATTTAAAACGATCATTCGTTATTGTTTCAAATATAATTGAACTTATTTGTTTGTTTGTATCCACAAACATAAATATGTTTGTGAGTGTCAGTGTGTGTGAGATTTTAAGCAACAGTGATTGTGTTGGTATGTGGCAAAGAGTGGTCTAATGTTAACACATCTTTTGTTAAAGACTTTTTTGTGCCATAATTTTGAAATAATTTGAAATGATGCTTCGTGTGTGTAGGAAAGTTTATGTTTGTTAATGAAAGCATACAAATTTGTTTATAATGTTTATATATTTTTTTCTTTTTTATATAAAAAAGACTAAATTTTGCGTACGTCATGATATGTTTTATTTGTATTTTTTTGCTTTGTTGGAATTATTAGTTAATTTTGAAAAGCAACAGAAATCAATTATGTCAAAAACAGTGGCTGTATTAATTTTGAGATACACAAAGAAAGCTCATAAGTAAATGTACGGTGGAGCAAATTATGTCATTTTATGTAAATAACAGTTTTTTATTGTATTTGAATTGTTGTTTTTATAAAGCTTTAGTGTTTGAAGTTTAAATGTTATCAAAAGACTTTATTTCTATTCAAAACAGTTTTTGGATGAAACAAACTAAAATAGCAGTATTCAAAACATTTATCTCAAACAAAAATATGGTTCCAAGAATATATAAATCTAAATTTAGACAAAATATATCATAACACATGTTATTTGTGTCAATAATATGAAATATATTAATTTAAAAGATAAACATCTGTCAATATAATTCCGTATTTGATAGTCGTCAAAGTATAACTGCGTAAAGTTTTTTTCGAATAGTCCGATATCAGTGAATTTTTCTCAGTGTAAGCTAAATCCTAAGCAAGTATAAGTTCTAATAGGTTTAGGTCTAAATTATTAGAGGAACCTACCCAAACGAAGGAGTTTTTTCAGGTTTTAAATCAATCAGTCAACCTTTTGACTTGTATAAAGTCCAATGGCGAATATATTGAATAAATATTTGTTTTTTTATATTAAATATGTATTAAAATAATACAAATAAGTAAACAAAAGGTAAACCAAAAACATATATTATATTTAATGTTATAGCATAAAATATATGTATTAATATTTAGGTCTCTACCTGATATATGCATATGAATACAAACTTCCTATAGAAACCTATAAATATTTCATGGATATTTTAACCCAAAGCGATCACAGTGTTGTGACTTAATTTTTTATTTCTTTTCTTTTTAATTCAAACATTGAGACACAATCTATTGTTATTAACCATCTTCATTTTACGCTGTTATATAATAATTATTTACAAAATTAAATAAATAATAAATTAATTCGTTAGTTGATCTCGAAATTGAAACCAAAACACATTCAAACCATAAAATTATTAAATCTAAAACGAATAACGCCAACATTTAGGTAATTAGATTGCAAGAGATAAAAAAATGAATGTGAAATAGAGAAAAAATTAGTACTAAAAATATACCTAGAAGAGTTTTTTACAAATTTTATGATGGAATTTACATACTAACAAATAGATGTAAGAAAATTGTATTAAAAATACTTCCTACATGTGAATTTTACGAATATAAGACAAAACATGTAAGCATGGCATATTCGTTAATGCCGAATTTTTAATACCCTTCCCCACATAACTTTTTTCTACTGAACAGATTTTAATAATTTTTGGAATGATAACTAAGAACTTAGAGTTTGCCTCATATATCGGTTTATATCTTTTAATATACTGAAACAATTTTGCTGGTTTTAAATAAGAAACTTCTGAGGACTATAACAAATACTTAAGCAAAATTTCATTAAGCTCTATCAATTTTAGTAAATTTTGCAAGGATATATATATTATGGGGTCTGAGATGACCCCTTCTTAGCATTACACACGGAATGACCTTCACCACTTGTAGTGGTGGTTGGTATAAAAATAGATTTTAACTGATTAATTAATTGTATTAATGTTATTAATTTAATAATTATTATTTTTTCTAATTTTAATTTAATAATAAGTAATTTTTCAAACACGTTTGATTATATTGACTCTCCCATGTTTCCAAATTTGATATACGCAACTGTGCCAAACGTAATTTACTTTTCCCAGTTATATAAGAAGTGAGAGAAAAAATTCTTAATACCGTTGTATCTTAAAAATTTTTCGGGTTATATTGTATTTTCAGTTCATGTTTAATTTCAAATAAATGAATATATTTTAAATCTCATTGAAATTATTGACCAAAAAGTGCGTACTGAAATTATTAAATATTTTCAACAAAACCCACTTGGTCCCACAAAATTCAAAGGTCTTTCACCAATGCTAAAAACAGTACCGGAAAAACTTGTCCGTTGATAGAAAACCTGGCCACATAATGTTTCTAAAGTCAAAAATACAAAACATTTTCAAAAGAGCTTCTAACACATCCGAAAGTATAATAGCTCAGTTTGCTCAATGTTCGGACTATTTGGTAACTTTTCGTACCAAGTCAATGCAGATTTAAAAACATACAGGTCTCAAAAACTTCCAGATAGGACTTCTTAAGGCGTTCACTTATATTTGGAGTAGCTCAGCATCCTGTCACTGTAGTAAACGAGCTCTTGAGTGCTAAAGAACAATAATATGATATTTGTACCGTATGAGGCAAATTCTCCTAACTGACCGTAGCTAAAGCCATTGGAGAGATATTGGGCTTTTGTTAAAAGAAAATTGCAGAGCACAAAAAAGGCGTCCAAAAGTACAGTAGACTTTTAATGGAGAAGAACCATCTGCACGAGCAGAGTAGCAGAAAACTGTATAAAGAAGTTAATAGAAGAATTTTTCGAAAAAGATTAAAAGTTTCTTCACTTATGATTGTTTGTAAACTGCAGTAAAAATATCAATCAAATAAAAAATTAAAACTATAGGTTCAGCTGTTTCGTCTTTATTCACCTATAAAAATGTTAAGATTTTTTCGATCTCACTCCTTATAAATTAAAATTGTTCAGTAATTTTTCAGTAATGTTTGTATGTATTAACTCTCCCATATTTTTAAAATTTAAATAACTTATGCAACTTTTCCACAGTAAGACTATGAATATGCTGCCTTTAAATAAATTGCACGTTTTGTTCTAAGATTGTATAAGATTCGTTGGAATATTCCCCACTATGACTATAGGCAGTCATAGTGTGGGAACAGCTTCTAAACATTTATGTAGTGTCGTGTTCAAAGTCTACCTTTTAATATTACGAAGAGAACATATTTTTACTAATAAAAAGATGTTCGAACCATTGTCGTAATTTTATATAACTTCTTTTGGGTAAAATGGAATAATGTCAAAACTGCTTAGGTTTCGAACTGTGATTTTAGAAGTTAATTTTATTTAACAATTACTTCGAAAGGGTAAAATTTTTATTTTAATGTAGATTATATCCAATAAATACCTTAAAAATGAAAGAAAATCAAGTATTTGATATTTTGTTTGAATTCAAGTTTATTCTCAAGTACTTTTAAAGTATGTATTAAAATATATATTTAAGAGTTATTTTTCTTTCTAGATATAGCTAAGAATAAAAGTTTCAAGATTAATTCAGAGAGACTAATGTCTTTCAAATATTTCAACAACTAAAATTAGTAACTGTTATACTGTGTTGTGGAAAAAATACATATAATAACATTATGTTTAAAAAATTATAAAAAAATATTAAAACAATTATGCATTAAACATTATTATTTTTATACTTTAGTAAAATTCTTACTGAAGGCTACAATCAAGCTTCATTCCAATGATTTTTGCTTGAATTATACTTTAATGTAAGTGGTGAATTTTACTTACCTCACAATGTTATGTTTTACTTTAATTCTGGTTTCCTTTTCACTGGAGTATATTTTTGAAATAAAGTCTAATACAAGTGTATTTTAACACTTGAAATATTAACCAAAAGCCAATGTTCTTAGCTTGAATTCTAGGAAAATTGTTTATTCGAATGTGAATTAATGAATAATAGAGATATTTTTCCATCGTAATTACAGGGTTTCAAACCATATTGTATATTTACTGGAAAGTAACTTAAATTCCTTTATATAAAAATTTTGTGCCCAAAAATATTTTATTTCCTGAATCGGCTATAAACAAAATATTAATTGTAGGGTACTAATGTGAAGACCTATAATGTACCACCACCTTAATGAATTAAATATGTTAAGTCTAGACTTTATGACGTTTATTATATTAAATTATACATACATTCCATAAGAACTAATAACGAAACGTAATACATACATATACATATGTACATATATACGTTGCTAATAACAACAAATTATTGATTAATATTTTTGTTTTAAATAAAATATGCTCAATAATTAATTTAAATACTGATTCGAATATAAATTTTTAATTAAACCACAAACATATACCGGGGCTAACGCCATATTAATGATGATCTATGATGAACTTTAAAAAATATTTATGTGTATAATAATGGGTCATTTTATATGTATTAGAATTATAACCAAAAAGTCTACTATAAATTAATAAACATTTGGAATAAATTTGATTTTCAAGGAGAAATACTTATGAATATTTAGTATAACAGTAGCTAATATATAAATTATTATTTATATTTAGTATAAAAAATCTGAATCTTTATGTGCCTAGTAGGGACATAAATACTATTAAGCGGAATTTAAACCATAAAATTAATGAGACCGTATAACATTGGACCAACTTTTTTAATATGTTAATAAGCACAGTACTGTAGGAAACTTAAGTAATTTTTAAAAAGTAAGTACTTAAATACTTACTTACACATTGTCTATATTCTAATAAAAAGAATAAAAAATAAAAATGTTATATTCAGTATACAATATATAAAGTATTTTTAAATATAATTCGGAACACTTAATGGGTCGTAAAATAAGTTATAATTTGATAATTTTTGGGATCCAATATTTTTAGAAAGCAATATGTAGTGCTTAATATAAAAGCAAAAATTTTATTCTCATTTGTTGCCTCAGATACCGGTCTATATATTTTAATATGCTGAACCGATTTTGTTAGTTTTAAATAGGAAACTTCTCAGGACTATAACAAATACTCAAGCCAAATTCAATTGAGATCTGTTAGTTATTGTGGATGTGAGCGTGCCAACTACTGACAGACATAGCTAAATCATTATGGGGTCTGAGATGATTCTTTCCTCGCATTACACACAGAATGACAAAGTTAACATAACCTCTTCATCACTTGTGGTGGTGGAGGGTAAAATAATTCATTTTAACTTAAAATACTTATTTAAATTATGATATTTTTATAAAAACATTATATAATACTTATATTATTTTTAACTCTTATCTAATTTTCTTAAAAATTTTAATTTATCTAGATTCTAGAACATTCACCAGTTTTTTTATAGCTGTTGCTAAAGAACTGCAAGTTAAACCTCTTGAAAAATAAAATTTATTATTTAAGATCTCTGATATCACAAAATCATCTGCTTCGTTTTAATTTTTCATTAGAAATTGATAAAGTTATTAGCAAAATTTCGCCTTTGTCAAAAGTCTTATTGCCAACCAGTAACAGAACTAATAAATATTATTATTTCAAATTTAATACGAAATTCCCCTCAATTTTAGCCAAAAGTAATCCAAATTCTAATACAGTTAGAATAGAGAACGTAATTATCGATTTCTACAGGTACTTGAATATGTACGGCTGTATATTATTATAAGCAGTAGAGAGCAAAAGTTGTCTGGAGTTTTTGAATTTATAAAATATAAATTTTGCAAATTCAATGTTATATCGCAATTTGGGAACTGTAGAAAAATTGAATCAAAATACATTAATCAATTTAAATAAACAAATTGTTTAAAGTATTAAAATAATAATAATGGATTTTTTATTAAAGAAATAATTTTGTTAAAAAAATATATTTTTTTAATTGGAATTTTTTGGTGAAAATGAGAATTTTTGGTGAAAATAAGATAAAAATAGGTTTTGGTAAAAATTAGAATTTTTGATGAAAAATGATATTTTTGGTGGAATTTGAAGTTTTTGTAAAAATTAAAAATTTTTGGTGGAAATTAAATTTTGGGTAAAAATCGGAATTTTTGATGAAAATTAAGGTTTTTGGTAAAATTGAAAATTTTGGTGAAAATTTGAATTTGGAGAATTTCTTTGAAAGAAAGTAGGAATTTTTGGTGAAACAAAAAAAATAATTTTTAAGGATCTCATATAATTTGCTTAGATTCATACATGACTCTCCATTATTATAACGAAAATTTTAATTCAATTCCACTTGAGATAACTTGTGACAAAACCGATTTCCTAACATTTATATGATATTCTTCCCCAAGAAATATTATAAAATTTAATTCAAACAGAGTAACCATGATTCATCAATTGTATTACCAATTTTCATTCACTTTTGCCCATTACTGTATGTGCGGAATCTTAATAAATATCGTATTTAAATTTTTTGATTGTTTAGATAGCACACATACTGTCGTACATATTATTCATATTACGAATATATGTTACGAACGAATTATAACATTTTTTTTCTTAATTTTCTACATAAGTTGAGAACACTTTTTTTCATGTTCCTACTTAAGTATTATTTAAGTATAAACAACAAATAACAACTGTTTCGGTTAACAGCACCTTAAGTTTAGAACAACAATTGTACGAATAAATATAAGTGTAATAATACAACAACAAAACGACAACTGATATACAAATAAACGAATAAAAATTCTATATAAACACAACAAAACCGAAGTAACTTAGCAGGCCAGAATTTTTAAATCAATTAGTTTGAGAACTACTGTCGAGTGTTTTGGAACAATTAAGAAATATTTAACGGCAAAAAAATTAAAATAAAATAAAATATTCGGTTAGAAAATTAAAAACAAAAACAAATTATTATAAATTAAATAAATAATAAAAATTAAGTACAAATACGAGTATTAAAACGTTTAGTTCATATAAGTTTTATTAAGGGTGTTAAATTTTTCAAAATTATTTTTATTATTATTATTATTTTTTTTTTTGTTTTCTGATAAACTTTATTTTATGAAAAAGTGCTTTATAAGAATTAAATAAATAGAACAAATTGGCAAAATAATAACAAAGTGATAAGAATTTATTTGTGGAATTAAAAATTTTGCAAATTTATTTTATAGTAACAAAAGCAGAATAGACGCTTAGTCCGTTTGTTTGTGTTTCATCATCATCATCATCAGCTTTAAAGTCACAAAATGAACGGAAAAAATATTGCTCGTCGCCAGGCTATACCCATACTCTACACTCGTGGCACACACTATGATGTTGGTTTCGATATGGTAAGTTATTTTCTTGATTTTCAAGGACTAAAGGGGAAAAGGAAATTAAAGAATTATCGCGTGCGTGTTTTTTTAATTTCACATTTTAAAAATACAAATATCAAGGATAGTTAATGTTAAGCGTTTAAGTTAAAAATTTGTTATTGATATTTTTATTTGACACAAATAAATTAAATGTAAACCTACCTTAAGGAATTATATGTTAAGCTTTTTTGTTTTTTAAAGACCTTTAAAAGAAAATTTTTCGAAAATATATTTTCCTTCTGATTAGAAACTGAGTAATTAGAATATATTTAGAACTTTTTTCATATTTATACATAAGGGATTCCAATCCTGCTATCCCATTTCCGAAAGTCCCGGGATTTTTCAGGATTGAGAAATCTCGAATCTGGATTGAAAATGATCCCGAGATTTTTCGGGACCCAAAAATAATAAATATTCAGAGAAATCCGGAACAATTTAATCATTTTTGTTTATTTTATTGTCATAAAATTAAACTCCATTTAACAAAAAATTTTAACAGAATGTGTATAGTTATAAATCCATTTCGTTTTAGAGTTTGATCGAACAGTAAAAATTAATTTTTTCAAAATTATATAATATAAAAAAGACAAAATTTCAGTAAAAATGTTTGACAAAAATGGCTAGTCTTAAAAAAAAAATATTGTTTTTTATTAAAATTAATTTCGAAATCCCGAAAAATAACGAAACACCGAAAAATAAAATAAAAAATATCCCGAAAAATCCCGGGATCCCAGGATTTGATTTTTAAAATTCCGTTTGGCATCTCTAGTATATATAAACAAATCGTTTATTTGGTGCAAAATAGTACAAACTCAAAAAATAATTTTCTTGAGAAAACATATTTTTTTTGTGAGAAATATATTTTTTGGATTTTGTGAATTAAAACTATATGGTTAATTTTAAACAGTCTTGTAGAAAAAAAAAAAAATTGGCATAATATATTCGCAATACTTTCTAATGTATAAATAGTTTGTTTATAAAAATGGTTCTCTCAAAATTGCATTTATTGACTTATGACTATCTTGCAACGAATGAGCGATATTTGTTTATTGTTATTTTCTATTTTCATTAAAATAAAACAAAGTAAAATTAAATAAATGCGTGACAATATCATAAATGGAGAAAAAGTAAACATTTTAATATGTTCAAATTTTTATATTAATTTATCACGTTAATCTATATACATATAAAAAAATATGTGTTTTCTTTTTAAATTTTCAAAGTGTATCTGTATGTATGCCTGAAAGGAAACAAATATGAATTATTGAATATCTAAAGAACTGTAACTGTATATCTAAAGAACTATCTAGGATAGGTTCGGGGGGAAAGGTAGGAACCATAAAATATTGTGGCATTAATGTTGTCATGTAAGGCTCATGCAAAGAAAAAAGTAGAACTAAAGAACCATTTCATTTAGAGAGTAATATGAAAATTAAGAACGGATACGGTCAAGAGAATATGTATTTCTATTCAAAGCAAATTTTATTAATCGAATATCTGAATAACAATTACCACAAAATTCTTCCAATTTTACAAAATCTCCGTTGCATGAATATGTAAAACCGATCATCGGAAATATCAGGATACTTCCTCTTTGGACCAAAATACCTCTACCCAATTCCAACGAGATAATTATTAAATCTCAATCTCTATATATTCCCTGCGTGCATCGGTCCTGCCAGTCGAATATTGTTAAATCAACTTAAGAAGTTATTCGTGTTTAAGACAATAGCTTACACTATAATAAATTCTACATCCATTTAGGTAAATTAACCTATATCTCCATTTATTTGTTTTGGGCTCATTCAGTTTAAAACCAAAAGTTATAGAACGTTTAGTGAAAGATCAAGAGCAGGAAAAATAATTATCGCATATCTCCTAAATTATCTGTAGGATTATTTCTAAAATATATAATGTAGAGTATTTAAGAATCATCACAGCTGTATACGGAATTCTTAATTTTTGTTGGAATATATTTATTACATAAGTTCATACTGATAATGATAATAAAGAAAATTTATATTTTATATTAATAAAACAGAAATAATTATAAAAATTGTAATTTAATTAGTTTATTTATACAAAATTCTTAGAATTTTTCAGTTATATTCTATAAAACTTTTGCTGAAAAATAAATTAAAATTTTTTAAAATTAAGTTATTCATAATGAAATTAAATTTGAAATCTGTCAAGAAATTTGATTCAATAATAGCAGGGGATTTGTTTTTCATAATATGGAAATTAGTCTCGAAAAATTATAATTTTTCAAAATAACCATAAGATAATAAATTAAGTATTTGGTTTAACCCATTCCAAGTCAAGAAAGGAACTTTTTAAGTAATTGGAACCAACTGATTGTTCGAAATTTGTCGTCGTATATTAATTTAATATAGAAAACACTGTTCATTTGAGTTCAAGTTTTTTAATCCAAAAAAACTAACTTTAAAAGTAAGGAGTGAGATGGAAAAGTTCTTAACACACATATAGGTTAATAAAAATGAAACCACCAAACAAACTTGAAATTATTATCATGTACAAAAAAATATATTTTTATGTTTTAATCACAAGTAATGAAATTTTGAACCTTTCCAGAAACCCCTATATCTATTAATTTGCTCGAACACTTTGCTTTGGAGATCTTCTTTTGCACTATTCAATTCTCTTTTAACAGGAGCCCAATATTTATCCACTGGCCTTAACTCCGGGTAGCTTGGAGGATTTGTCGCTCTTGGTACACATAACACATTATTGTTCTTATATCTCTTAAAAGCTTAAAGGCTTTTTTACCATAGTGATAGGTTGCCAAATCAGGCCAAAAATAAGTGGACATATGTATAATCGTTTACAATTTTTTTGATGTAAAATTTTTGATAATCAATAAAATAATATTAGGAATATATAATTTATTTTTCCGTAATTTGCATAATATTAAGAGGCCACTTTATATTTGTATATAATAATTGCTTTAGCAATTATTAGTGTTGAAAATAGTTTTAAATTTTTATTTATAATTTTAAAGGGCGTGCAGAAAACAGTCATGTTAATTTATTTCATATTAACCTTTTTAAAAAGCAATAGTTAATATTTGTTTTTTTTTTAATTTAAAAGAAAGTAAATAAGTTAGAAAAATAAAAAAATAATTAAAATCCGTTTATAGTTTTACATTCACTAACAATTATTTATTACAAAAAAAACTAATAGACCCTTAACTAATTAAGTGTCGAAATAGATTTTTTTTCAAAATTTTGTATAATTTCCTATTATTTAAAATACATCTAAAATAAAAATTTGCAGATAATTTTAATTTAATTTATAAATAACTAAAAAGCTGTCATAAATTGAAATATAATAAAAGTGACTGGAATTAAGGAATTCAAATTTAAATAAGATTTAAATTTTAAATTTTATAACAATATTTTAATAATTTATATGAAATCGTCAAAGGCTCTCGTTTGGTTTTGTCATTCTGTGTGTAAACATTTAAGACCCCATAATGTACACTAGTACATATTCCTATGAGTGCACATAACTAAAACTTAAACAAGTAAATAATATTTTTATTAAATTAACTAAGACTACATTTAAAATATTGTTAATTAAAAAAATTGCATTCCATTTTTTAACTTAATGTTAGAGTTTAACTGTAATTTTCATGTTATTTTCCTATACTGAACCAAAAAAGGTAGTAAATATAATGATAATTGGTGTAGAATTGAAGTAGGTTAAATATTAGTCAACGAAATCTTTATTTATAATAACGAAAATGTTCGTTAATTTTTCGAAAATTCTTCAAATTGACGAAAATTTGTCAATATGATTTTTTTAATAAGATATTCAAATTTACAAATTTAAATTATTTATATAGACAATATTATTCAATTTCAACACCATAAATAAATTAAATTTACGAAATTTTAGTGAATAGAGGAAAGAATTACATTAAACTGTTGTAATAAATCAATAAATAAATAAATATTTAAAGTTTGAATTTGAAAAAAATTATGTTAATTATAATAAAAATCTGTTTATTTTTGGTTTATATAACCAACGACATTTGTATGAATTTAATGGTTGTTTCCCTGATTACCTCAAAAATAAGGTCTAGACTTGATGCCACTATTTATTTAAAGATCTCAATCAATTTTCTTCCTGACTTCCTTTATTTTTAGCTCTATTAAAGTCGTTATTCCTTCGTTTTGAGCATTATTTGAATATACTTTATGGTGTCCCCACAAGTTCTATATTTGATTTGAGTCGGGACTGCAAGACGGGCAATACAACGGAGTTATATTGTGCCAATTACATAACTAGAGTCGGGGCCGTCTAAATTATAAAAAATATAATTTAGAAAATCACCCCTTTTCACTACTCTGCTCATTTCATTTATTTTCGTGCGAATTTTACGAGATTTTCTTTACGCTGTTTATTGAACATTGACTTGCACTTTAGCTTCTTCCATTTTATCTCTTCCTTAAATGTAAGTAAAATGTGAGTTGCAATTGTAGGAAGATATAGTTTGTTCTCTATTTCTGTACAATTCAATTTGTTACAGATCGATTCTTGTTTTATAAAATTAATCTGTAAATACGCTCACATATTTCAGGCCAAATGAATCCTCCTTTAATATTATCAAACAGATATAAAATTGTTATTTTCAATTTTATTTTAATGATTTTATATTTCAGAATTATAGATACTCCTTTTTTTAATATATTTTTAAGTACTTGTCAAATAACATTATCAGCTAAATTTTAAAATGTATTAAATAATCTTAAAGATTACAACAATTATTTAGTTAACTTAAAAAAAATAAATAAAAAAACAATGTTATTAAAAATTTTGTTATTAAAATCTAAATTTTTTACGTACATACACACTTACAAAAACACTCACAAACGTATACAATATATAACAGTTTATTATGAATGCAGGAACACTTAATGAGTTGTAAAATTACTTATGTTTTTGGCAATAACTTTCTTCTAGTGAACCGATATTTAATATCAGCAAATAATATTTTGGCAAATTTTGGTTCAAATTTGATGAGTTCTAATTGACAATTTTGAGAAAGTTCTTTGATTGAACTTAGAGATTAGCTCCGATTTCGGTCTATATCTCTTAATATACTAAACAGATTTTGCAGATTTTTAATAGGAATTTTTTCAGAACAATATTAAATACCTTTGCCAAATTTCATTGAGGGTGCCAACAACAGACAGACAGTCATAGCTTAAGCGACTCAGATTTTGATGATGCAAGAATATATACATTTAGGGATCTTAGATGTTTTCTTCTTAAGGTTATACGTGGAATGACCCTCTTCATCACTTGGTGTGATAGAGAGTATAAAAATAAAATATTTTACTGTTAGTTAATCAACATTTAAAATACATAAACATATTAAAAAAGGTAAAACAACATCGAAAACTTATTTACAGAAACGTATAATAAACAAAAAAACTAATGATCATGAACTTCAAAACTGTAAAATAAAAACTTGACTAGATTAAATAAAAAATATTAAATAAAAACTTGCTAAAAAATTAAGTTGTATAAATATCTGTGTCTATCGCTCATAACTTGTAAATTTAAATATTAAATAACCAGAAAATGTATACAGATTAAATACATACATATTAATGTACATAGTTTTACAAGTTGCTTAAGTATATGCATAAGTTTATTGTTTTAGTTATAAAAGTTAAATAAATAACTAATCATTTTTACAAATAATATTTAATATTAATTTTTATATAATGTCGTATATTGAACTGTTATATATATTAAGACCAATATTAGTCGCATAATTTCCTTAAAAAATTCCGTTAATATTTTTATTATAATAAAATTTGTTATGAAATTTTATAAAGATTATAATCGAAAAAATCGAAACATACAGTATTGTGCGAAACTATGACAACTTTTTTGCAGTTAGAACTAGTGTATTCAAAAACCGAAACCGGAAACCGGTTATTTGCATTTCAGAAAACCGAACGTTTTCGAATAATTTCTATTTTCGAATTATTCGATATGCCGGTTTTTTTCAGTCAATTAACAGGTTTTTAATTGAATTCACTTTTATATTCTGCTTAATTTTTGATATTCCGTCATGACTGAGTAAATAAATAAAATTCTTTCGAATTCGAATGGCTCTTAATATTTCATGCGACTATAGTTATTTTTGGACACAGATTGTATAAGATTCTTTAGAATATCTTTTTTCATTTTAATTTTTGACAGTTTAACAGCTCACGTTTATTAATGTATGAAGTTCGATAATCCAAAAAATTTTGCACACATCTCAAGTTGAGATGTGTAGTGTAGAGATGCCACCAAAGTTGAGAACTTGAAGACAAATCAAGTCGTTTTTATTAAATTTTATTCATTTTTTTTTTACTTCTGCTCATGTACTCTGGGCAGTAATATAGTGTCAATTTCTTTGGATAAGGGTTAAAAAAATGGTTAAAAACTAATTAGATGGCATTAGGTGATACTTTTTGAAAATTGTGAACCAATTGTAATCAATATTGAAAAAACCATTAGAATTACTATAAAAATCATTCATACCAAATTTCCTCATGATCTGACTTTCACCAAACTAAGCAGAATGATTTCAGATCCGTGCTAAATTTTATCATAACAGTTACATAATTTACGTTTTTATGAGTATATAATTACAATTTCGAGGAGAATTTGTATATTTTATTACGGAAACACATTCATTAATTCTGTCCAGATTTTCTGGGATTTTACTACACTGTGGGCCGTATTAATACTCTCTTTTTTAAAATGCCAAAGAGGTTCTCTACGTTGGATGGACAATCAAAAAAATTAATATTTAACCAACATAAATGAATGCTTCAAACGATTGTCTTGCTGAAACCTCCATCAAAGCATTTTTCTTAATCAATCAAAAATGAAAAAAAATTGTTTTAAAAGAAATGTTGTTGCATTTATTACTTTGCAATTACTAGAACAATGTTGAAAATTCTTAAGTTTTAAACGGTGATTTTTAGACTTATTTTTTTTCTTTAATAATTGGACCCAGATATATGGAATTTATATTTATTGTAATCATTAGAATGTAGATTTGTAATTTATCTATTAAGAATTTGAGTACACTCCCGAATAAAATTGATTTAGTTCCGAACAATACTGTAAATACGTTATAGAATATTTAAAAAGAAATCACATGTTACCATTACACATAGAATTAGAAAATTAGAAACAACTAATGGTGATGGAGGATATAAAAATTAAGACACTTAACATATGTTAAAATTTTATCGGTCTCAATCCTCATAATTAAATATTCAAATTTATTTACATATTAATGTATTTTTATGTGAATTTAATAAGATTTATCCAAATTTGGACATTTGAATTTATATTAATTTACATATTTCAAACATACTTAATGGATTCTGGTCGTATTTTTATACCCTCCACCACCAGAAGTGGTAAAGAGGGTATATTAACTTTGCCATTCCGCAAATGATATTATCTCAGACCTCATAATGTGAATATATTCTCGCATCAAATCAAAATCTCAGTCGATTTCGCTATGTCCGACTGTCTGTTCTTGGTACGCTCACATCCACAAAAAAACTACAGAGCTCTATGAAATTTGGCCTAAGTATTCAATATAGTACTGAGTTACATCACAAGAGTTTATGGTGGAGGGTATTAAAGATTCGACATAGCTGAATATAACTTTCTTATTTATTTAATTTCTGTTTGTTACAATTTGATTCATAAACTTGATATGCCTTCCAACATAATTTAATATTTATAACAAAACCGTTTGTTTATGATTTTTTAATTATTAAAAAAACAAATTTTATACAAACTATTTTTTATGTTTAAATAATATGCATATGTATGTATATATAATGAAGCCGTAATAATCAAAAGAATGTTATCATTATAAATCATTCTTTTAAACTCTGCACCACCACAAGTAGTGATAAGGGTATATTAACTTTGTCATTCCGTGTGTAACACCAGGAAGGAATTACGTACCCAATAAAGTAAAAATATATTCTTGCATAAAATTTAAATCTGAGTCGATTTAGCTATGTCCATCTGTCTGTTGGTAACATTCATACGCCTGATATAATTGTCCGAATTCAAGGAATTCGGTCATATTATTTGCTATTGTTATGTGGACAATCACAAAATTCCGAAAAAAACTTTTCCTTTTTTCAACAAAGAATAACTGGATTTATCTATAACACAATTATATGTTTTTCATCATCGTGCAAAGAAATAGGATTGTACTGGAGTTTTATATGACATAGTTGCCACATAACGCCCCTTCCCGTAGTATGGTTTATAGCGTATAGAACTCTTAAATATGAACCAATTCTATTAAAAATTGGCACAATTAATTTTCTAACTTACTTGAATATGTATTGTTAATCTAAACAATATCGTTCCATATTTTACTATAGCTTCCATATAATGCCGCCTTTAAATAAATACCAATTCTATTGAAATTCGTCAGAATGATTTTTCTAATATATGAATATATGTTATCTGACCCATATCGGTCAGATGACAGAATATAGCGCCCCTTCTCGAAAAACGGGTTATAAAACTATTGAATGAATATGAATCAATTTGATTAAAAACCGTGACGATTATTTTTCTAACTGTCTTAAATATGTGGTAATTGATTGGAGAATTTCGGTCCATATTTTGCTACAGCTGTCATTTAAGTCCCGTTCTCGAATAAAACTTTAAACTTATAAGTTATTTTAGCTTGAAACAATTCTATTGATATTCGGCACAATTATTGCTCCAAATATCTTAAATATATGTGACTGATCTGACGAATATCGGGTCGTTTTTTGTTATAGTACACTTTGTTATAGTACACTTTTTAAACTGTTTTTAATATATGAAACTCGTTTGACTATCATGGGACCATATTTGGTTATAAGTCCCATTTCCCGGAATAAAATAAAAACAAATTCCATCAAAATTCAGACAACTTGGAAATCATCTGCTGAGGTAGGGGCACAGCCGAATATAGCATACTTACTTCTTTTTTGGTTTTTTCCCAAAATAACAGTTAATTAACTAAGTAATTTATACATTTGATTAAAAATGTAAACTTTTTTATAGAAAGAAATTTATCATGACATATTTTTTAGTGTTTTTATTAATTAAGTTAAATTAACCAAAAATACTAAACAAAATGACTTTCACAATAAATAAATTTAATATAAAAAATTAAACTTTGTTTTAACGAACAAATAACTATAATTTATTTTAATGATTTTAATTAATATTTCATTCGTTTACATTTAAAATTAATTTCTTACAAAATTATTGATAAAATGGAATAAACTTTTTTTATTAATAGAAAATAATTTTAAAGAAAACGTAATATAAATTCTTTAAAACAAATTCAATTATCTTTTCCAAGTTTACTAAAAATTCAAAGGTATTTATTATTTTTATCTTAAGTATTAATTCGTTGTAACTTCTGTTTAATGTTAAATTTTATACCCTACACTACCATAGATGGTTTGTGTTTTAATGTGCTTGTAGCGCACATAAAACAATGATACTTCACCATCTCAGAATCAATTTCTGAGACGATTTAACGATGGCAGTTGGTCCGGTTGGCTGTATAGCTGGTTATCAGGAGTAAGATCGAAAAATTCTCAACATACATATATGTAAATAAAAACGAAAGCACTAAACTTACAATTTTCATTTTTTATTTGATTGCAATGTTATTGCAATTTACAAAAAAATATTATTGTAGTTTTTATCACTAATGATGAAATTTAAAACTTTTTCGGAAACCATTCCATTAATATTTCTATAGTGCCTTCTGCCACTTTTCTCGAACAGGTAGTTCATCTCCATTTAAAATCTACGCTTACACTCGATGGAATGTTTTTTCAACATTCCTTCAAGCAGCAGCAACATAAAATTTGTGACCAGGAAGTTTCGAAAAGTCTGCCAGAATGCACGTTTCGTCATCCATTATGCAGCAAGAACATTGTTTTAGAAAATTTTACTTCAATTTCCGTGCACTATTTTTGACCTTTAAAAAATACCAAATAGTCCGACCACTAAGCTAACATACCCGCTTGTTGATGTTGATGTGCTCTTTTAAAAATGCTTTATATTTTTCGGCTCTAGTAGCAACATGTACACCATTTCTTCTACCAGAAAAGTTTTCTTCAACGGACAAGTTCTTCCAGTACTTTTTAATAGCCTAAAAACCTGACTAAAATTAATAAAATTGCTTTCGTGATAAAAGGCTGTTTTTTTTTTGCAGTGTTAGCATAAGTTAGGTCAAAAGATATAATCAGTCCACGATTTCGCCTTGCCCCTATACGAATGCCCTACCTATACACTTATAAAAACAATAATTAGATGACAATTGAGATAAAAGCATCGATCAGTACTCATGTACTCTGAAATCACACTTTTAAATTTGGAACACATCTGGCCCAAGTCTCTTTTCGAAATTTCCTTAATAATGTCTCTGTCTAGGGGCATATTCTGTGACCCTACAAAATTTGTTACCGCGGTAACGTTGATATCTTTGTACGAAATTCCTTTTGTTTCAATTCATAATTGGATCTTTGGCGAATTAAAAAAACAATACCAGAGGTAGCCAATATTTAAAGATCACTGTCATGCCCCTGACCAGTTAGAAGCCAAATAAACTTAAAAACACCTCAAAATTTAACCTGGTGAATTTAAAAAAAATGAATGAATTATTTCCGAAAAATCGTGTTTATTGCAGAGTAATATAGTCGGTCTTAACTCACTAACTATTTCACTTCTACTTGTTCAAAATAATATTTAATGGAATTATTTTGAATTATGTATATATAAAAAATTGACAACAACAAAAATAATAATAATAATCGTGATGAATTTTTATCAACGTATTTTTTGCGGAAAAAATAATATTTAAAAAAAATTTATTACACAAACAATTTTATCCAATAACAGTGGGTGGTCTTTTTTCAAATGCTTTTTTTTTCAAAGATCAACTGATTTTTTTCCTAAATTTTATTAACATTCTCTTTTTTGTATTTATTTAGGGTCGCACATTTGCTTCAATGATTAAAAACTTTTTGCTTTTATCTGGTCCATTAAACAATGATTATTTACCTTTGTTTGCCACAGAAAAAGGAAGTAAGTTACTTTCAAATTCCAGAATTAAGAAAATATTAAAGAATTTGTTTTTTTTATTATTTCTTTTTAGAGAATGTTTATAATGAAACTTTGGAAAGCGTTAAGAACTCATTCCCTCAATATATTAGAGAATTAGAAGGTGTGGCAGACGGTGCCCAAGTAGAATTCCACAAGGTAAGTGGTAAATAGAAATTTAAATTGTCACGTCAATTATCAATTTTAAACTTTTTAGTATTCAATTAATCTATGTTTTTTAGCTACGAATATTGAATTTATTATATATTTTTGAAAATTGATATACTGAATTTTTTATAAGAATTTATTTATATTTGCAAACATACCTGAATAAGGTTTCCTACAAAAAAAATGGAAAAAAGATTTTAGGGTCCGAAAGACACTTTTTTAAAAAGCTCCATAACGCTTTTAAATTATAAATTTATCGGTTTGTCATATATATCATATAAATAACAAAGTACATATATCAATTAAATTGTGCAAAAATTTATTTGGGGCTTTCCATTAATAAGAAGTGAAATCAAAAAATTCTAAACATACATATATGTTAATAAGAACGAAACCACTAAACTTACAGTTTTAATTTTTATTTATTTGATTAAAAATACTATTACAATTTACAAAAACACATTTTTATAGTTTTAATCACTAGTGAAATTTTGAACCTTTTTCGAAAACCTGTCACTTTGCTCGAACAGGTAGTCCATTTCCGTTTAAAATCGACCACACTTTTGGACACCTTTTTTGTGCTCTTCAATTTTCTTTTAAAAAGAGCCAAATATCTCTCTCTGGCCTTAGCTCCGCCAGTTTGAACGATTTGCCTCGTTTGGTACAAATGCCACATCATTCTTGTACCAATCAAAGGCTTGTTAACTATAGGGACAGGATGCAAAATTGGACCAAAAATAAGTGGACATATTACGAAGTCTCATGAGTGGAAACAGTCTTTTTTGTAAACATGCCTAAATGTTTATTTCGGCTTCTTTTGTCGCAACTGCATTTTGCTCCTATACCAAAAAAATTGTAGAAAATATTTACTGCTTTTGGGTTCAAAATTTTCTTCAGGAATCCCTCGAGCTTCAACGACATAAAATTTTTGGCCAGGAAGTTTTGAAAAATCTCCCATAACATACGTTTCCATTATGCGGCATAATATTATTTTTAAGAAAACTTGACTTCAGTTTTCTGTCAGAAACATGTTCATCGTTCGAAAATTCTAGCGAGAATATTTTATAAATTAATTAAAATTAAAAATCAACTAAGGCTTAGGCTAGATAGTGGGAAATTAACAACGAACCGATACAATGGTTTTATTAAACACCACCAGATATGAGACTATCAATTGAGATAGTCTCTTACCCCGAAAAATTGATTTTTTATATACTCCACCAGCACAGAGTTCCTGTTGATGTAGTCTCAATGAACTCTGTCTTAGTAGGACAATGAAATTTGGCCAGAATATTTATTATAGTTCTGAGAAGTTTCCTTTTAGACCGGCAAAATCAGTTTAGTATGTTAAGAGATATAGACCGATATCTGAGACAACCTCTAAATTCAAAATATTACTAATTTTATAACTAATTAAGGTTTCTTTGTTATATATAAGAAATACATTCATATATTGTTTGCGTTTGTGAGTGTTTATGTGTATGTATGGGCGTATAATGTGCATGTACGAAACATAATTTATTTCTTAGGCATTTGTTGTAGAGGGTATCAAAAATTCGGCATAGTCGAATATAGCGTTCTTGTTACTTGTTTAATTTTGCGAATATCTTTATTCGCTTATACTGGAACATTCTATTTTTAGTTCTGCTTAAATGACTCTTAGTATTTTTTTATTATAATCACCTATTTAGTTTTAATAGCTCAATAATCAACACTTTCGTGATTGATGACATGTTTAACAAACAATTTATTAAATAAATGGAATGTAATTAATTGTAACTCTGTTGATTTTCTATCTCAAATGATTTTTATTACTTGTAATTGTAGTTTATGTTTGTGTTAATAACAAATATTATTAACACATTTAATAAAAAATAAAAAAAATTATTAAAAATCATAATTAAAAAATTGTGGGTGGGTTATTTGCAAAATCGTTATTTTGTTTTATTTTATGATTAAGTTATAACACGATTTTTTATTGTTAAATTACTGAATTATTATTACGAAAATTTATTGTAAAAACTAAAGTAAATAATATTTTTACATTTATATTGAAAAATTATATTAAAAAAATTGTTTTAAAAGCGGAAATGTAAAAGAATTTGTTAAGTAAACTAGTTTAGTTTAATATAATTTGAATATTAATAATATATAACCGTTAAAATAATAAATTATTTGAAATTATACTGATTAGATTTAAGTTCTTTATTCAAAATTATGTTTAATATTACTGCGTAAAACTTGTTGTTAATTTATCTTAATGACAATAATTTTTATATGTACAAACATGTACATAATTGCACATTCATAATTTATAATTATAGCAATAATTAATAAAATTTTTAATGAAATAATAGAAATGTAATCTAATTAGAATAAATGAGCGGAAAAAAGTTAGTACTAAAATTATTAAATATTTTCAACAAAACCTAACTTGATCCTACAAAAAGTTGGTCAAGCACTTTATCCATCATTAAAATCCTGATTCAGATAAAAAGAATGGCCCATATTATGTTTCTAAAGCCAAAAAAAGAAAGCATTTTCAAAAGCGCTCCCAACACATCTGATAGAAAGCAGACCTGTTCAGTACTCAGACTATGTAGTATGAAAAGTTAAGGCACAAAAAGTTCCTTAAAGAAACGCTGCTAAAAATTAGAAGCCAAAAATATAGCACAGAAATTGAAATCAAGCTATCAAAAAAATATCAATTCTGCATGTTTTCCGCAACTTCCTGGTCAAAATTTTAATGTTGCCGATGCTCCAATTAACGTTGAAGAAAAGTTTAGGACACAAAAGCAGTCACAATTTTCCTATTAATGCCGAAATTCACATTAAGGAATGTCTAAAAAAAGGCTGCTTCCATTTATAAAACTTCATAATGTGTCCACTTATGTTTGGAGTGACTTGGCATCCTGTCACAATGGTAAGCAAACCCTTGAGTAGTACCAGAGCAAAAATTTTGTATTTATACCAAGGAAGGCAAATCCTCCAAACTAGCCGGAGTGAAGGCCAGTAGAAATATTGGGCTATTGCTAAAAAAAGTTAATTAGTGCACAAAAAATGTGTCCATTAGTGTGGCTTAAACAAACTGCTCCAGAAAATTAACAGAAACACTATACTATAAAAATGCTAATGAAGGGTTTCCAAAAAAGGTTCAAATTTTCAAAACTAATGACTGAAATAATATCTTTTTGTAAATTGTAATAATAACATCCTTATGTTCCTTAAAAAAACAAATCGTCAGATCAAATTCTACGAGGTTAGATGCGTAATCCTTCATGTATGCGTCGATCTTAACTGTCTATTACTCATTATTACAATAATAAGAAATGAACAAATTTTATAGTATTGCATAAGCAGAATTAAAAAAGTGCGAGGGTTTTTTTTTCAAAAATTATTCAAATTTAAAAACACCTGCAAATTTCTTTTATAATATATTTTACGAACCAACCTCTTATATGAATTAAAATGTTAACCTAGAACAGTTCAAATAGTTTTTTTAATAGAAATGATTTATAAAGTGTTAAATTAATTTAATAATTAAAGTAAAAAATTATTCTTTTTAAATTCAAGTATCTTTAAACGCATAAAAGTTAAAAAAAAATTAATAATATAATATATGCAAATGTGTACTATATAGATAGAGATCAAACAAAATATTTAATATCATTAATTATTAAAAAAATCGTTGTGCTATAGCATATAAATTAATAATAATAATTTTTAATAAATAATAATTTAATAAATGTATAAGTGCTAACACATTTGTATTTAATTGAAATTGCATTATGTTTTCAATGCCAATTAATTTAACAGTAAAATAAAAACTAATCATTAAAATAATTAAGTGCATAACGGTTTTTTGGTGACAACTACAGTTTTTAATTATTTCAGATTTTTTAGGATAAAAATTACACAATTATATTGCAATTGCCATAGAGCAATAAATAAATCCAAATAACAATATCAGGGCCACTGTAAAATTAAACAAAAACAAGTAATAAAGTTATATTCGGCTATGCCGAATCTCAATACCCTCCACCACAAATACGTGTGAAATAAATACGTTATTTTTCGTACATTCTTACACATACACTCACAGACGTATACAATATATAAAACTTTTTCTCCGACCGAATTTCATTATTGTAGATGTGAGTGTGCTAAAAACAGATAGACAGATGGACATGGACTCAGATTTTGATTTGATACATAATGGGGTTTAAGATGATTCCTTTTTAACGTTACACACGGAATGGCAGAATTGCTATACATTCTTCACTATAGTATTATTTGAAACCTTAAGTGCTTAATGCATAATATTTATTTTATTTACTATTTCATAATACTTCTATAATCTTAAAATGACAAAAATCAAACTCAAATTAACTATTATAAAATAAACACAAGATTAACTTAAAAATTCACTGTTCGAAACTTAAGAAACTTTTAATATTTCTTATGACATTATTATTTAGTGCAATGTTTAGGCTGGGATTGTATAACTCGTCAGAGTTTGTGTTGACAAAACTTTCAACTCAGATTTTAGGCAGTTATCAGTTCTATTTTATTTTTGGAACTTTGTATTTAAAGTTTCCTTTTAAGTTGCCAAAGAGTTCCACAATGGGATTCAATCCCATTAGCTGTTTACAAATCTTAGACCAACTTCAACGAATGCTACGGTGTATACTCAGGTAGAAACTTCTTTCGAAGTGTTATGTCTCACCCAGCACAGCATATTTTATTTATTTATTTATTCATTTTTTTTGCAGCAAATATAGCAATTTGTGAGGTCAATTTTGTTTTCTAAAGAAGTAGACCTAATTATGTATGGCTATTGTTAGAATGTTGACTGTTAAGTTTTCACAAATAATAAAAGCATTTTTCATCAAACTTTTTCAAGACTTTATAATACTATATGTACTTAAGAAATACAATATAAATATAACTTTGGTTTTGAACAATACTGTACTTATATACATATATTTTGATATTTAAAATTCTTGTAACCAAAACTAACAAAAACCAATTGTGGCAATGATGAAGGTCATTATATGATTGTGGTGATCGTAAAACATTGCATTTAACTTTATGTTTTTTGTACTTGTATAATTTATGGTTAACATTGCGTGTCAACTAAATCGGAATAGTTATTTACAAAAATAATATTAAACATTTGATTATTAAAAATCAATTTACTATGCCATTAAGTTGTTGTCGACAAATATAAAAGATATACTTATTAAACAATTTAATTTTGTTCTAGAAATAAACAAATTATTGATTTAATAGACGCTTTTAAGCCTTAATCTAAGGCCACAACTAGCGAAATAAATAGTAAGCAAAATTAAGAAATACACAACTAAATAAGTACAAGATTTAAAACATAATTTAAATGCAGAAAGAAGCCAAACAAATTTTAGCTACAGCAATAAAAACAACATGAATGAAGGCAAAACCATATGAAACATGTTTACAAAAAAGCAAATAATAATAAAAAAAGAAATTCAATTAGTGGTATTTTGCCAACAATTGTGTCTTTTATTTGACAACCCATTGCCGGCATCCAAAATATTGTATAAGACTTTTCAATACACTTTACAGAATACAAATTAAGCTTAGATTAAATGATTACATGTATCTGAAACTTGTAATGTTTCACTCAAATATTTTGCACTTAAAGCTTATTATACCCTACACCACCATAGATGGTGGTTGGGGTATAATGTGTTTGTTCTTAAGTTTGTAACGCGCAAAAAATATTGCCACCACCACTTTTAAGAATACCGTTCAGAATCACTTTCTGAGTCCATATCTTGATGCAATTTGGAACATGTCATTATTTTTACCCAAGGACGGTATCATTATTAGGGATGATAGGTCGATTTTTACATATAAAAAAACAGGACTCTTTTGCATAAATTAGAAAACAAATTATACGAGGGGCGTTCGTATAATTTGTTTTTGCACGTTTAAAATAAGAGACTTTGACCGACTATAAATTCTTTGTTCTTCATATCTATGTATTGCCATTTCTGTTGATAAATCGATAACTATATCAATTTTGGTTAGAACAGTTAAAATGGTCTTAAAACAGTAATTTATATGATTTTAAAATAAGCTACACATGTCTCTTTTGTTTTAAATAAAATTTATAACATTTTAAAAACATTTTAAACTGGTCACCCCAAATTTAAAATTGCATGCTAAGCAGTTGCATATTAGTGTTGTATCAGTATTTTCTACAAGAAATTGGATGCTAACATTGTTATTTTCAATGTTAATACTAATTATAGTATTTGTTTTAATAAACAATCAATATGATCAAAATATTTAACAAATAAACACCCAAATAATTTACCTTTTAATCGGTTTTATTTGAAATTTGTTTTTTTTATAATTTCCAAAAATATGTATATGTAATTAATAGTATGTGGTTACCGTTATATAAAAATACTCTAATAAACGTTTCTATAAATGTATTTTTTAATAATTCTGTAACTATTATTAGGGCTGAGTTATTTCTGAGTTCATTTGGAAAAAATACAAAATCCAATCTCTTTTTTATTTAAGTGAAAATAAATGGTTAACTGTGCTAAACGGCTGCTATACCACCGAGTGTGTTGGAAGCCTTTTTGATAATGCTTTAAATTTTTTTGCTTAAGAAACATCATGTGAACCATTCCTTCTATCTGAACCAAGTTTTGTATCAATAACGATGTTCTCCTGGTACTAAATAATAATATTATAAACAGTTTGACGGCAATCCTTTGAATGCTTGGTCAACTTTTTGTAGAACCAAGTTGGGTTTTATTTCACAATTTTAGAACGCAATTTTTCTGGTTACTCATTTTAGTAAAATTAACACTATATTTATTAATTTGACATTAAATATAATAACTGACATGTATTACAAGTTTTAATGAAAAACATGTGTTAAGAATTTTTCGATCTCACTCCATAGACCCTTATATGGTCAGTGTTGTAGTTGGAGACCCTTCAAAGTTGGCCACCTCGGTTATGTTGATTGTAAATCTCTATAAAAAACATACTTACATGTGTAGGTTATATCTTATAATTTAAAAGATATTCAAGTCGAAATAAATTTTTAATCTTTTTTTATTATTTTTAAGTTATTATATCCTCCACCACCACAAGTGGTGAAGAAGATATTTTAACTTTGTCATACTTTGTGTAACGCTAAGAAGGAGTCATCTCAGACCCCATAATGAATTTATATTCTTATATCTAATCAAAATCTGAGCCGATTAAGCTATGTCCGTCTGTCTATTGCTGGCACGTTCACATCCACAATATATAGCTACATATCTAAGGTTTTAGGGTGATCATTTTAGTTAAAAAAAAGAAATCAGTTAAATAAATGTTTAAACATGATTCATACGAGTTGAGATTTTGGTGTTTCCTCATGGAAAAATAGAAATATTTTTAATTCTCTAATTCATAAAGACTTTCATAGACATTATATAGAAATTTGAAATGAATATCGTTATTCTTTTCAATTTCATGTTATTAATATATCTCTAACAGTTCAAAAGCTACAGAATTATTAAAAAAAATCATTTTGAAACCACTATGAGAATGTTATTGAACACTTATTTGATATAAATTTTGGTTAAAAAAATAATCTTAATTGAAACTGTTTGGAATTATTTAAATGTTTTTTTTTTCAATAACTTTTATTTTAAATATTTATTTTTTCATTTTAGTTATTCCTTTTACACATGGATGAAATCTTACCACAAAGTCTCAAACACTCAAATACTGCAGATAAAAAGCAACCAACTGGCTGTTCAACAATTATCCTCAATGGTGAAAATGAACGTATTTTGGCCCATACTGAAGATGCGCTAACAGAAACTTTAAATCATTATTATTTTGTGGTAGCTCATATTATAAATGATATTCCACAGGGTAAATACAATGTTAAAGAGGAACGTTTTATGTCCTTATGTTATGCTGGTCATTTGCCTGGCTATACTATGAATTATAATCATCATGGTTTGGTATTTTCAATCAATACTTTGTCAGCTGAACTCTTAAGAAGTGGCAAAACTCGTAAGTTTAATCCATACAAGTTTAATTCTTAGACAAATTTATTAAAAATCCGATTAAAATCCTAATGTAGCACGCCATTTCCTAACAAGAGCTTTATTAAGTGCTGAAAACTTTGAACAGGCTTTGAATATTTTAAAAGATGCTGGTGTAGGTGCTGCCGATGGTTGTTCTATTAATTTAAATTTCATAAAGTAAGTTAATAAAATCATTTATCAATGTTTTAAAGAAATAATGAAAAAAATTACTTTACGTATTAAGTGATCCTTCTAATTTATGCTATAACATTGAAATGGCTCCAACTGTTGGTGATACTAAGGAATCTCAGTTGGACATTAAGAAAATTGACAAGGGAGAACATAATTACCACACTAACCAGTAAATATATATCCACCATTAATCTCTTTTAAAAATTATTAACAAAATTAAAATATTTACTTTCATTTCTTAAGATATGAACGCATGGATATTGAACAAGCCAATCAATTGCAAGTGGACTCAAGTGTTTCACGTATGCATACATTTGGCACTTATAAATCACCTCAAACCAAAAGTGATATTATTGAAATGTTGGGTGATTGTAGTGGTGGTGAACATTGTGTTTTTCGTGAAGATGGTAACCTAGAGCAATTGGTTAAAACAATATGCGTTGGAGTATTTGATTTGAAAGACAAAACTGTTGCCTTATATTCAGACAATCCACGTAACAATGAGCCACAAGCTGTATTGCCATTGATTTTGAAGTAATTTTATTAAATACTATACATATATTTCCATACATATATTTATTTATGTTTATTATATGAATTTAGAACAATGTTTGTAGTGATAATAAAGTATTAATATTAGTTAAATATTTTATTTATTTCTAAGGCTTCATATAATGATAACGTAAGTCATATAAGATTAATAAAATTCAAAACATTTTTGTTTTCCTGTAAAAATTAATTCACTAACATTTATGTAGGATGTAATATTGAAATTATTTCTCGATCGATTTCTTTTCATTCCTTGAGAATATTTTGCATGGGGTCTTGGTTACATAATAGATTTATCATCACCAAATTTAATAGACTTGGCCCTTGGACCAAAATAAGACCTTTCAAATTTCATCAGGAAATCTTTAAAATTGCGACATGTATTTTGTTCACAGGGTTAACATAAACAGCCAGCCGAGACGGACGGACATCGTAAAATCAACTCAGAAAATTATTCTACACAAAAGAATTATTACTCAAAGAAATATCTCTCATTTTGTTACAAGATTGTCATAATCAAAAAATTCAGGAGATATATTTTTAATTTTTATAGAAACAATTTTTTCTGGAATTCATAAATGAAATCGATTTTAAATATTTGCAAAACGTGTACAAAATTTTGAAAATTAATAAAAATCATATTTATTACACACTACTGATATTAATTCGAGACGCACTGTTATAATATTAAATATGTACAAACCGAAATACAAAGCAAATACGGATTATCGAATATCTAAAGCACTGTAACAGCGAGAATTTCCTAATTTGGTGCCAATCACTTTTTCAAGGATCTGTTTTACTGAACAAATTGAATATTATCAGGAGAATTGGTGTGCAGAAAAAATATAAGACAGCTGGGACCATTGGACTGTTCATACAACTTTTACAGCTAGCATTTATAAATTTAGCCCCAATAATAATAATTTTCCCATATAACAGTTTTATATGAGGAAAAGGATGGTAGATGTTGTCATACAACGAATAAATGGTAGTTGTACTTTGATATAATAATTGGTCCGAATTTTGTCACTTTCCTTTGAAACGGTTTTATTGGAACATTTTAGAATGGATTAGGTCATGGAGACATGGCAAAATCCCCGTAGCATACATTTTGTTTAGTACTAACTGAGAACAGTTGTTAATATTAAATATTCTATATTATTAATTTCATTAGGATCCGTTTTTGCGCATTAACCACTTACTTTTGACTGAGATTTTAACCTTCCATCCTATTCAAAAGTATATGTGTCCATTTGGTGTAAGTGAAATTATTGTGTGATATCTTGACTTAATGTCCCTGATGCTGTTTTTTCAACAACTACCGAGAAAGAATCATTCCAGACACATTAAACACATCATTTGTGTAACTGATCTATGTATAGGAGAAGGTTATCATCGACTGAAGTAGCACAGTTTCTCTAGCATGCCCTACAATACGAAATAAATATAAGTTATTAAGATTTATTTCATATAATCTTAATCAACAACTTTTCAATACAACCGAATTGTTAACAAGAATTAAAAAATATTTTGCTTTTTGATATTAAATTTACATGAGCATTCACAAAAACAGCAAATATTGCCATATTATTTTTTCCAGTGTTCAAAAACTAATACACATCTGGCAGCATGCGAAAACATTCCCCTGCTGTCAGCTGCAAAAAAACATAAACAAGAAAGCAATATTTGTGTTTCTAGTATTTTACAAAAATTTCATAAATTTAATTAATACAAAATAAAAAAATTTGATAAAAAATAAATGGATAAAAATGAAAATAACTTGTCGTATATGTAAAGTACAGCAAGGTGAATTTTTTACACTTGATAGTATTGTTCCCATATATGGCGAGAAGGAACAGAAGCTTTTGGATATTTTTAATAAATGTTTCCAATTGAATGCTCAGCTGCAAGATAATCTGCCGCAAGTTGTGTGTTTGATTTGTTTGGATAAACAGAAAGAATTTTTTGAATTTCAATTAAAAGCTGAAAAATCAGATTTGGAATTTCGTAAAACTTTAAAAGACACACTTACTCAAGAGGAAATAGAGTCACAACATTTTGAAAATGAAAATATAACAGTTAAAGAGGAAACACCAAATTCAGCAGAAAAAGACATAAAAAATGAGCTGGAAGAAGAAGTTATTACCACAGAAGATGAATTTGAAGAGGATGAAGAGGAATTTTCAGAAGCTGAAGGAAAAACCCACATTGGTAATAATGAAGAAGAGGAGGATGTAGAAGATACAGACATTTTATTTGAATTGTATAATAAAAATGATAGTTGCCTTGAAAATTATATAAAATACAAAAGTGAAACAGCAGAAGACATAGCAATACACTGCAATGAACCTAATGATCTCGAAAACAAAATTATTATCAGTGAAGAAGAAATTGTTACTGATATGCATAATTCAAAAACAAAAAGCAATAAAATAATTTTAGATGTAACATTAGCTAATAATATTGATTCTAATTTAAATGGCAATACAACACCAATTGTTGATATTTCTAGGCTTAATTTACCCGTTCAATATCCTCAAGTACAAACTATAGTTTTAGAGCCATTAGTAGAAATGCGAAAATGGCAGTGTTCTGATTGTGGTCGGAAGTATATAACAGAGGAGAAACTTGAACAACATCGTAAATTACATAAAAAATCCGAAAATTGTGAATGTGAAATATGTGGTAAGTTTTTATTTGATTTAAAACATGTAATAAGCTATAGTCGGTTAATCCCAACTATTTATTACTCTACACTTAATTGTTGTTTATAAATGGTATCTGCCAAAAATTGATTTACGAGCCTCCTATTTTTAATTTATGTGGATTTATGCATTTCAAAATAAATTTTTCTGCATGTGTTATATGGGAGCTAAAAGATATGGGCCGACTCTCGTAATACGATTTTTTACTTTATGTTTAAGACTTTTATGACCATAAACCCCTAATTCCGGGAGGAACACCTGTATGGGGGCTATGTAAAGCATCCATAACCACCACAGTATTATATAGTTGGTCTTAACCGAATTCTACTCTGTTATTTGTTCTTTATATATGTAAATACTTTATTTCATAGGTGCCAACCTCAAAACTCTGTTTGAGTATCGAGAACACATGAAAACTCATGGAACAGAACGTAAATTCTCTTGTGAATTTTGCGATAAAAATTTTGTTAGTCGTGCTAATCTCAAAACCCATCTTTATGTTCATACCAATTTGCGACCATTCAAATGCGAAATATGCGGTAAAACATTCCAACAAAAATCAATCTTAAAAACTCATATGACTCTACACACTGGTAAACCATTTGAATGTAATCTATGTCAACGGCGTTTTAGTCGAACAGCTCATTTAAATATTCATATGCGACAGCATAATAATATACGTCCATATCAATGTACACAATGTCCTAGTTCATATATGCAAAAATCGCATTTAGATCGCCATATATCAAGTTCTCATTTGGGAGTACGTTTCCAATGTACTGTATGCGGTAAAATGTACACTAAAAAGCCATCATTAAATACTCATATGCGTGATGCCCACTGTAAAACAGTTTCGCTTTACAATTGTGAAATCTGTGATTTGGATTTTGCTAAACAAAAAGGGTAAGTGCAGTTTGTTGGTCAAATCAATTTAATAAAAATTATTTTTAACAATTAAAAAATAAAAGAAAAAATCTAGTTAATATAAAAAGTTCAAATTAAAATAATAAATTACTTCGTTTAAAAATAAAAAATACTTGATTGCCCTCTGTGAGGTTTGAACTCACGACCCCTGGTTTACGAGACCAGTGCTCTACCACTGAGCTAAAAGGGCTCTGAGGCATCCTGTGTCAAAGTATTTATTTGGTATAAAGAGAAATTACCACTTGTTAATATTTAAAAGCAGGGCTGTTAAAACGAAAAATGTTTTTTAATGTTCCCTTACTGTAAAAGATATATTATGAAAATCATTTGGCATCTCTCTACATATATTATTTAAATTTTACAAAATAACATTTTGTAATTAAAATAACTTCTTTTTTCTTTCCAGATTATACTATCATATGAAGTCTAAACATCCCGATTATAAAAAAAATCAAAACTAAATAATGCGCAATAAAATTCACTTAATTTATATTTAACATACTAATATATTTAGTAGAAAATATACACATTAGTAGTTGTAGTATTTATTATTATGAATAAAAAGCTTAAAAGTAATTTGTAAAAAATATACGATGCATTTAATTAAATTCCTCTTCTTACGGGTTTCGGGGCAAATAATATTTTTGCAGGTTTACAAAGCTCCAATTCCGTACCTGGTCGTACCGCCAGACAAAGTGTAATTTCCACAGATGAAGCTTCTGTCCATACAGAGTGTGAGAGCAGAATGGTGGTTCTTAAACGTACATTAGTTTCATGGGCTCCTTGCTCGGTCATTATTTTCTTAAAATCTGACAATTTCGGCACCACAGTATGCAAGTGCTGGTCGGGATATTTGATCTTAATCCGCATATTTTGTTTTTGGGATTCCTGCAAATTATCTATTTCGGCCACAAAAGGTAAAGCAGCTATAAGACCTGCCGTTACCTTAATCACATTATCTTGTGACATTTGTGAACATGGTTCCAATATATTTGCCATGCACATTTTAATATTTACATTAGCGGGCGGCATAGTTACCACAGAGGGTTTTTGCAACAACGGCAATATTTCTCGAAATACTTTTCCCGGTTTTGGGTCAACTATATTCGATAATTGATTAAGCAGCAATGTTGTTAGAGAATCTGGTTGAGAGACTTGCTTTTCGTCCAGGAAATTACTGATATCGGCAGCAGTTTGTAACAGCATTTGACAAGGACCCAAAGCACTTTGAGATCTATCACGTACTACTAAAACCAAATGCAAAGCACTCGCCCTCAAACAGATTTGTTTAACCAGTAACATATCACTATAAGTAAGTCCGGAAAATATATGTTGAAGTTTGAGACAATTGCGCACCAACTGAGCCAAAGATTCCTTTAGAGGTGCCCGACTATGCTGCGAAGTGGTGCAACTTTGCAGTTGTTCTATTTGTATTTGAGCAGCTAAAAATGTTTCCAAAAAATTAGCAGTACCCCACATTTCTGGGTCAATTTCACCCAGACGCTGCAAAAATAACAAATATTATATTTACAGTACTTCAATTATTTGTACATTTCATTTACTTACCTTTAAGTTATCTTGAGCCGTTTTTAGTAGAGGCACCCTATCATGGGCAATTAAAAATATATCGTTAATGTGAGCCAATATTGTTTCTAAATATTCTCGAGAATTATTTAAGCCTTTTAAATCATCCATGGGCTTTTTCATTGAAGCTCCTTCTATCGGTAACTGCGGCACTAATTTGGGCATAGCATCACGCAAATAGGCATAATGCTTTAGAGTAACATCAGGGAAAAGACTTATAATGGGTACCAAATTGGCAGCAGCATTAAAGAGTAGAATTAATATGCACAAATATGCAGGGTCTTCTACATCACGTTCAGCACTATCGAAAAAGGGATGGTCCTGCAAAAGATGTGATGTAACGGCTAAACAAAGATTAGGATGTTTTTGGCCCACTTTACGCATGCAACCAAAGGCCGATAGTTTATCTTGAGGATATTTTGAGAGTACGTCCAAAAGCTTTTGTACTACCATCAATAAACATGCCTGAGTAGATACACGACAGGCGCCCAACATCAAATGAAGACCCTCACGTACCTCCACTGAAAAATCTTCCAAAGAAGACAACATAATTTCCAATTGATCCTCACGCAAAACAATATGTTTAGCAATAGCTGTCAAACTGTAAATGGCCTTAAGGCGAACTTCTTCAATTTCATCGTTAAACATGTCGACTAAAAAATCTAAACAGGTAACAGCAAAATCTGGATGTTTTAAAGCTAATTTACACATAGAATCCACAGTAGCAATGCGTACTTCTAAAAATTCATCTTCTAAGCCATGGACTAGAGCACCACATGCTCCGCTAGCTATTAGAGAAATTGTATCGGTATCGAGTTGTTCCTGAGGAGCATCATCAGCCCAACGCTTGCCTGATGACCATTCACCTGAGGCCACCAGTTGGGCACCCCTTTCATGAGCTGTTTTTTTACGTCTCAAATTACTCATTAACTTCTTGTCCAAAGTTTGATGTAAAAATTCCGAACTAACCATTGTCATATCACCCAAATGCTCTGCAGCTTGAACACGTATTTGTATACATAAATCGCACAATGCGGCGCACACTTTACTAAAGGCTGCATCTATAAGACGCATTTCCTCTTCGTCTTCAGTGCCACAAGATATCATATGGTCTGGATGCGTAATACCCAATTGAAATACCAATTGCAAAGCCTGTTGACGTACGCATTCATAATCGTCCTGCATGGCAGCAACAGCACGCTTATATAGTGAAGGCGACAAGAGAGCACCTCTCTCTCCCAAACAAAGAATAGATCTTAAACTTTGTGCCCTAACACCAGAATCCTGAGAGTCTGCATAATGACCTATAGTATCTATAACACCTTTTTTAGCATCTGTCAAGGCTACAAAAGCTGATAATACCATTAAAGCATTTTTCTGCGTTTGATGTGATTCCGAACATAATTGTTGTTGAGCAAAATGAGCAATCTTTGTAATATGCATAGAAGGCAAATGCTTTATATTTTTACCACCAATTTTATACAAACTACTCAAACCTTGAGCTACCACCTTCTGAGATTTTTCATATTTCAGCACTCCAATAATTTCATCAATTAAAGCATTAACCACCTCAGCTACACGAACTTCTGCAAAATCTGCCAATAAACCAAGTATCATTACTCTTATGGTAGTATCGCCATCACGTTCTTGGCGAAAAATATCAATCAATTTATTGATGGCTTCATGGAATTCCGAAACTTGGCAATCATCCAACACCAATTCATCTGCAATTTTCACTAATAATTCCAATAGTTCTTTACTGTTTTGCGGTGAAATTGTGCTTAGAAGATTTAAAGCTTGCTGCAATTTATTACTGCTTGCTATATTTTTATTTGTCGTTTGTATACGGATTTTCTTGTGTGGAGGTTGTAAGCATTCCACAGTTTCTGTCACGGACAGAGGTCTTTTAATTGCTACCGATGTACTCGCCATAATTGATGGCTTTCTTTTACTAGTAAAAATTTACAAATATTTCAATTTATAAAACAAAAAATTATAAAAGAATCCAATCGGTGGATAAATTTCGTTGAAAATAAAATGCATTTACCAGCTGATTATAGTGATGCCACGCTTTCTAAATACTAATAAAGCCATATCTCTAACACACCGTCCATGCAATAACATTCATTACTAGTCACAAAAGATGGAAAAAATTACAGCGGGTTTATATCTGCTTTCCTTCGCTATTGATTTCAAACAATATTATATAAAAATAAAACAAAAAAGAAAATTTCTCTGCTCTCTAATACTTTTCGACATATAAGGACTAGAAGTTTCGATATTATTTTCTTTATTTCATATGTAATAAATTAACAAGTAAACATGCTATATCTGGCTTTGTTAAATTTATAATTCCCTCCACCACATAAAATCTTAAGAACATTAAAGAAAACACATATACTAACATACATTTTAAACATAAGGCGAAGTACATTTATTGGGAGTCATGAAAATTGACACACTCTTAAATTGAACTATTTTTCTACTTATCTTATTTTTATAATTTTGGAACAGTAATGAGATACAATTTACTATATATTTACTTTGACCTACTTAAGACAATAACAAACAATCTGGCATTATTTTATTGAAATCGGCAGATAGACAGTTGATCATGGATAAATCAACTCAGATTATGATATAAATATATACTATACGGGGTGATTTCGGAACGACAAACTTAATATACCCTTTATCACCACATGTGGTGGTCATAGTTTGGTCTTTTTCTGCCTGTTACTAACATTTGCATAAATACATTCATCCCTTATCATGATGTAGGACATAAAATTCTCCTAATGGGTCAAAAGTGTAAAATTTTTAATACATCATTGGAGATGTTTAATTTAATACTTTCAAAAGATATTCAAAAGAGAAACCAAATTGGAACAAATTATTCGATTTCTATGTTTTAACCATTTTGTGTCTACACATAAATCTTGATTAACCCTAAATTGTTCAAAAGTAAACTATACATATAACTAATAGTCTAGCAACTCAAAATGTATCATTCCATTATGTTCCCGTTGAGTTATTAATCTTGCTAAATTTGTTGATATTTCATAAAACGTCAATACTCCATTTTATTTTTTACATTATCTGTTAATTGAATTATTTTACATTGAAAGTTTTATTTAAATTAGGAAAATTGAAAGAAAATAGCAAGAAATACAAACTATTTACATAATGTCTTTATCTAGTCTATTGCCTACACCTACAAATGCTGTGTGGGATCGTGAAGATGAAAGACGCGTGGCCGCAAAAGGAGCACCTAAAATAGGCGCATTGGTATCAGCGAAAATTGCAGCGCCTCCTTATGGCCAACGTAAAGATTGGGTGCCAAGAACTGAGGCAGATTTTGGTGATGGTGGTGCATTTCCCGAAATACATGTGGCGCAATATCCATTGGGTATGGGCGCACCAGCCAGTTTGGGTAAAAAATCCAATGCTTTGGCTGTACGTTTAGATGAAAAGGGAAAAATTAAATATGATGCAATAGCGCGCCAAGGGCATGGAAAAGATAAGATAGTGTATTCTTCTATTTCACAATTATTACCCGCTGAGGTATTGTCAGAAGATGCAGAGGAATTACAAAGGCCAGATGCTGAGACGATAGCTGATACTACGGAGGAAACAAGAAGAGCTTTGGAAAAGTTAACTAATCAAAAAATTGCGGCTGCTATGCCTGTGAGACATGCCGAAAAAGGTGCCCCAGCTCAATATATACGTTACACACCTTCTCAACAAGGTGATGCTTTTAACTCGGGAGCAAAACAACGTATTATACGTATGGTTGAAGCCCAAGTTGATCCTATGGAACCTCCTAAATTTCGTATTAATAAGAAAATACCCAGAGGACCACCTTCGCCTCCAGCGCCAGTATTGCATTCCCCATCACGAAAAGTTACCGTAAAAGAGCAAAAGGAATGGAAAATTCCTCCTTGTATATCTAATTGGAAAAACGCCAAGGGTTATACTATACCTTTGGACAAACGTTTAGCCGCTGATGGAAGAGGTCTTCAACAAGTTCATATTAATGAAAAATTTGCCAAAATGTCTGAAGCCTTGTATATAGCTGATAGAAAAGCCCGCGAAGCGGTTGAAGCCAGAGCTCAATTAGAAAAGAAATTGGCACAGAAAGAGAAGGAAAAGAAAGAAGATATGTTAAGAATGATGGCTCAAAGAGCACGTGAGGAACGCGCTGGTATACGTAATCCGACAGAAGATGCACCAGGCACAAGTGCAGAAGCCAGAGAACGTAATGAACTTCGTGCTGAAAGACACCGTGAAAGACAACGTGATCGTAATTTGGCTCGGGCAGCACCTGACAAGCGATCAAAATTGCAAAAAGAACGTGAACGTGACATTTCAGAACAAATTGCACTCGGTTTGCCTGCCAAATCTACAGGCACCGGTGAAGCCCTTTTCGATCAACGTCTTTTTAATACCACAAAAGGTATGGACTCTGGTTATGGTGATGACGAGGCATATAATGTGTATGATAAGCCATGGCGTGAGGCAAACTCATTGGGTAACCATTTGTATAGACCGAGTAAGCAAGTTGACAATGATGCGTATGGTGCGGACTTAGATCGTATCGTAAATACACAACGTTTTGTGCCAGACAAAGAATTCTCGGGAACGTCACGCGCTGGTGGTGGCGCTGCTCCTGCTCGTAGTGGTCCTGTACAATTTGAAAAAGAAGAGGATCCATTTGGTCTCGATCAATTCTTGAATATGGCCAAGAAAGCACCTAAAAGAGGAGATGACAAAAATGATCGTTCTGGTGGTTCTGGTAGTTCTGATAAAAAACGAAGAAAAGATTAAACTACACTTTTTTTTACACTTAAATAAATTCATTTTTAATTCATACTATTTTGGAATTGTTTCCAATTCGAAAAGTTTTAATTTTGTTATATGAAAAAAGGAATGCTTTATAACAAAAATACACATAATTAAAAAATGAATTAAAAGAAATAGAAATATTGTATTTATTATTTTTTTATGTTGAAAAAATAATGGATTTGTTTTTGTGAAAATAAATCTTTTTTTATTCTTAGATACTTTTAACTTTAAGAATAATCTTGAATTAGAAACTAATTTTTTTGTAAAAATTTACATTTTTAATAAAAAAATTAGTTTTTAGTAAGAATATGTATTAATCTATCTTACATCTATATATAAAATAGAAAGTGTGTATATATGTATGTATGTATGTATGTATGTATGTATGTATGTATGTATGTATGTATGTATGTATGTATGTATGTAACGTATAAGTTCCAAAACGGCTGGGCCAATTTTGATGAAATTTTCACAGAACGATAACAAAGTAACAAAGGCTTAAAAAATTTTGATAGGACCAAGGGAAGATGTACCAACTACTTTCTCAAGGAAATGTGTTAATGGACAAAATATAGGAAGGATAGCACCAAAGGAAAGGGTCTCCCCATAGAAACTAAACAATGATTAGAGATAGCCAAATATGACTATCTTCGAGTTTTTTGCGAAATTTTTTTGTCCCTTACAAATTATAATTAGAGATGGCATTGTGTAAATCTTTAAAGGCCAAAAAAATCTTAATAGCTGAGGCTAAATGACATAAAAAACAAACGAACAAAAAATATGCAGTTTTCATTTACAAAAAATAAGCCCTCAGAAAATAACTTAAAAATTAATAAAATAATTAAGCCATTAATCGTCTTATGGCGTACAGATTTCACCTTAAGCCTAAAATTATTCTACATTAAGTGTTTTTGAGAAAAAAATTCCCTTTTTATTATATATTTGAAATTCCTCAAAAAAGGGAAAATACCTCCATCTGACATCACTTACCGATCAAAAGAATGTTGATTTATAAAAACCCTAAAAAGTATATTTTAGTTGTTTGCAATTACTTTTAAATGCAAGATCACGGATAAAAAACTTGGTTTCTGCGATTATTTATACAGAACATTACTGAACATGCCATCTGCAGCAACTAGTTGTAGAGCTTGTCTTAAGGAGACTTTAGAATCATATTTTGAAATGAATAATAAATGTTATTTTACCCCTGAAAATTGTAATTTTAAAGATATTTTCAATTTTTGTACTCGTCTAAAAGTACAAACAAGTGATAGATTACCTCAAAGGATTTGTATAATGTGTGTGCAAGATTTAAAACAAACTTATGAATTTTTGCAAAAAGTATTAGAAAATGATAAAAAATTAAACGAATATGCTAAACTCGATTATGATAATGATAATAACGTTAAAAATTATGAAAATTGCGTTAAAGATCCTTTAGAAAACGCAACAGATAGTGATGAAGATTTTAATATTAATGTAACTATGAGCAATTATGTACATACAACACCTAATCTAACGAAAATATAATAAATGTCATTAAATTTTTAAATTGTCTTTCAAGGAAAATAAATCTGAAATTACTGGGGCTGCTGATAATAAAAATGATGAATTCTATTGTTCTCCATTAGGTAAAATGATTTTAGTAATTCTATTTTTAATTTTACATCTTTTATTGTTTTATTTTATCTTTAGATAACACTGATAACGTTGTTGAAGAATCCCACCGTACCACCACACCTTTAAATGAAAGCGGCGATGATAAAGATGTTGGCGATTTTTTCAAATCTATAGAATCACAAATTTTTCCTCAAGGTATACTTTTATTGGAGCAAGTCTAGATTTTTCAAATTTGTACTATCTTGGGTAAAAAAGGAATATTAAATAAAAAACATTGTAATTAGAAGTTTGATATATAGACTAGTACATACTCCGAAAGGATTAGAAAATATTAAACAGGAAAATTTTTATGAAATTTAAAATATTGCTAATTAAAAACTTGATATGTGCCATTTTTAAAGGCATTTTTATAAACGCACTTCATTCTCTATAGCATTAAGGAGAGAGTTTTCGATCTCTCTTAAAAGGTTTAAAGGGAATATGCATCAGTTCGCATCCATTTATGTTATTTCGTTCTGAATAGCTGTTAACAATATGTATATAATGTATTAGAACAATATGTATATGATGTATAAGAAGTGTTTAACCATTAACCCGTTCGGAGGTAAAAAGTAATTTTAAAAGCTTTAGTTTTGACTTATTTGTACATAAATAAAAATTAAATTAACAAAGCAAATTAAAAACTTTCTAATTATAGATTATGAAAACTGGGATTTTTAAATAATTCAATTTAGTAGTTCCATATCTTTAGTATTAGGTGGGTTATTATAGTGTTGCCTATAATTTTACTATAGGTTTTTCGAAAAAGCTCAATAATAAATCATAGATTATTATTATAAAATTTCATTTGTGTCAAGGACTTTCATAATGTAGTAAAAAGATATTAATACAACATATCAGGGATCTAGACTTAAGCCAGTTTATCAAAATTTCAATTGATTCAATTTAAGATTTTGTTTTTTACTTTTAGGTCGTTATAAATGTAAAATTTGTCAAAAACCCTATTTTACCAATGTTGGTCTTGAGGCCCATATGGATGCACATCTACCAAAAGGAAAAACTATTTCTAAATCATCATTATTGGACGACAAACATATAAAAAAGAAAAACAGAATTAAATTCTTTAGTAATTCTGAGGATGAGAATTCTGATAGTCCTAATTCAAAATTGCCCAAAAATGAAACCAATGTTAAAATACCAAAACCAAAGAAAACTTTTCCATGTGAAGTTTGCGGCAAACAAATGATATCGGCTTCTAAATTAAGGTGAAATCTGGTGCATTAAAAAATCTAAACTGCTTAATAGGGGTTTGAATAAAAAAACATTGATAACTTTGTATCCGACTATTTAATTCCGTACTCCATATTGGAATGAAAATGATAGTTACAAAAATTAGTCAAAGTTCATAGTTTTACATGTATTGTCCATAGTTTTACATGTCTACGGCATAATGTAGGGTATTATATAGTCAATCTAACTACTTACTCTTTCGTATAAAACATTCTTTAAATTTTAAATTAATTTTAATTTTAATAAAATTTTACGTTCGGTTTTACAGGTACCACATGGTAATGCATACTGGCGAAAAAGATTACTTATGTACAATGTGTCGTAAGTTAAAATAATTTACACAAATTATTAAATCTAAATATATATTTTTCTATAGCTAAAGCATATTCCACCATTTATGCTCTCAAACATCATATGCGTGCCCACACCGGGGAACGTCCTTATGAGTGCAAATTTTGCGGTGATCGTTTCCTAAGACCAACTACTCTTAAAAGTCATATGCGTCGCCATACCGGTGAACGACCTTACGGTTGTGATATTTGTGGCAAACGTTTTATACAACACTCTTCAATGGCTACACACATGAAACTTAATCATATGGATAAAACTATTCCATGCCCGTATTGTGATAAAAAATATGCAAGACAAACTGATCTAAACACTCACTTGTTAAGTCATAGTGGTGATAAGCCATTTGCCTGCCAAATGTGCACAAGCCGTTTTACCCGTCAATCCAATTTAAATAAACATGTGAATCAACATCATGGCGGAGTAAATATGGGAGGAGATAAAAAATTAAAGAAGACAATTTTGAAAGAAACAACAATTATTAAAGATGAGCTGTTACATGAAAGGAAGAATGACATCAACAAGGATATGAGTTCAAACTACACATTAGAAACCCCTACATGTTCTTCGCATTTAAAGTAAGCTATAACTTAAGAAAAAAAGATTAGGTGATTTTGTTTTGAAGGAAAAAATAATAATAAATAACTCAATCTTCAACAGATTTTAGATGGAACAAAGCCCTTAACATAAACTTTTTTTCTGTTTTATCAAGTCTTTTTCAACAAATCAGCCGATGGTGTTTAAAATTTTGCAGAAATCGTTGCAATATAATATAATTGAATACTATTATATTCCATATTAAAAACATTTTGTGACTTAAACTTATATTTAAAGAATATGACTACTCTTAAAGACGTTTTTTACATAAAAATATCAATAATGGTTCTCTGAAATTTGTGAGAAGACACCACTCACCAAAATAACATAGTCTGTAATGTCATGACTTCATTTATTGTGGCATTTTTTTTTAATTACCTGTAGCAGTTTCTGAGATACTACTCCTCCAATTACTTTACAGTCCACAATAATGTGTTGTTAAAATTCTATGAATGTGATAAATTTCTTGTATCAATTATAAATATATGTTCCCATGATCTATACAAAATTTTTATAGTGCGTTATGTTTTTCACTGAAGAATGACGATATTATGTATTGAAATTTATAATTGGATAATAGAATTGTAGTAGATACAGTATTTCAAATCCAGAAGTTGTAACAAATAACTTTGCAAATATCTGGAGATCAATAATCTATGATAATACTAATAATAAAAGTTAGTGGAGATTTTGGCCTCTTGTTAAAATGAGAATTGAAGATCATAATAAAAGGTGTCCAAAAGTGTGGTAGATTTTATATGAAGATGGACTGCTTGTTGGAGCAAAGTACTACAAAAACGTTATTTAAATGATTTCAGATTTTAAAATTTTTAAAAAATTTTATCAATAATAATTTAAACTATAAAAATATTTTGCAAATTTCAATAATTTTAATCAAAATTAAACTTTTTAGTGGATTCGATTTACGCATGTTAAGATTTTTTTGATATCACTCCTTATCGTTATTAAATTATTCTTAAAGTTACCCAAATTTAGACAAAAGTATTGGTAAGAAGTTTCTTAAAGTTTGTTAAATATTTAGATGCCGAGACTTTTGTCCACAAAAAATATGGATATTAAATAATAAATATTTATTTTTGTTAATAAGGTAAATGAAATTAAAACTATTTTAATTAAAAATCATTTTAAATAAACCCTACTTTATGCAGAATTAAGCTATTTTTATATTTTAGTTTTTGGTTCATCTGTGTATATAGATATAAAAGATATTTAGTTAGTTTTCAGTTTTATTTTTTTAATCACAAAAAATAATATACTAAATGTACTCACTTTCTTGTATGATATTTTTTATTTTCGTTTTAATTCAAAACAATATTAACATAGATTATCTTTTTTTGCAATATATTTACTTATTTACATAAATTTAATTCTCTTTTTTAGTTTTTATATATTTTTTCATGTATGCCATAAATATGTTTTTGTTTATTTCAAGACAATATTGAAGAAATCTCTTTCAATTCTGATTATACACAAAAAAATAGAACAAAATTATTATAAAATTATAATATATTAATCAATTAACTAAACTAATAATTTAATAAAGTAATGTATAATAAAGTGGCTTAGTATTTAGTATTTAAAGAGCAAACAAAAAGCTGATGTTCGTCCTAAATTAAAAATTAATTTTTGATAGATAAAAATAAAAAAGATGATCATCAACAAATGCCTCACAGGTGGAAAGCTTTAGGTAAGCTTAGATAGAAAGATAGATATGTCATCACCGGACATTAATGCTTTTTATGTTTTCTCTGTTATTACTAAAAATTATTAATTTTAACTGACAAACAATAATTGTAAATAACAAATTATTTTTTTAATCAATTTCGTGTAAGAAAAATATTTTAAAAATATATAGAATTTGTTTTTATTTTATTTTTTTAATAAAAGATAAAAGAATTTTAATAACAAAATATATGAATGTACTTAAAGTGAAAAAGACAATTTTAAGGATTTCATAATATTTTGGCCAATAACTTTATATAAGCTTGTACGAAATATTGAAAAGAAGAAGGGAGAAAGCGTATTATAAATTGTGATATAATCATTTATAGACAAAAACAAAACAAAAAACAAATGAATTTTTTTTTTTTAATTTTTAAAGAAAATGGTATCAAACTTTTTATAAGAACAAATTTTTTGGTTAAACACGCTTGGCTGAAGAATAACCAATAGAAAGAAAATAAAAAATAAAGAAAACAAAATATGAAATTAATAACTATGAGTGTGAGGCACATGATGAAATTTCTCTAAAAAACATTTCCGTTTGGAAAATTTACAAAGAATTTTTATTAAAATGTTTATTAATCATTCATGTTGCTTTTTTACTTCCTCCCTCCCCTTTTACTGCTCTCGTTTGCTTTTGATTTTTTAAGAAATGTTTTAAATTGTAGATAAGATCTTTAAAAAATTAATTTCTTGTATTTACCCTAGTGTTTAATAATTTTATAAAAAATGTTAATTTTATAGTGTATTTCCTGTCATTTTATTATTTCTTGTTTTTATATAAAATCTTTAGCGTTTTAAAATGGTCATAAAGTTGTTTCTTGTACGACTTTGTTGCCAGCAACATGTTGCGCAGATGATTATGGCTAACTGTGCTCAGTAGTAGTAGTTTTTATAGAAGCAATAGCAGGTGCATTAAAAGTTTCTGTTGAACTTACAGAAGACGTATTCGGTTTATTGACTACCAAAGAATAACGTCTCCTTGATTCCCAGAATTTATTTGTTGTATCACTTACAATCATATGGACTTTACGTCGAGGACTTTTAAAAATAACCGATGTATTGCTAGGATGTGTATCTGCTGTAGTAGCGATAATCTTCTCTTTTACAAGAGTGTCATTTTTTGAGTTACCAGTATTATTGTTATTATTATTATTATTAATTTTACGATAATAATTTGTTGAATTATGTTTTACCTTTTTAGGGGAAGTTGCGTGTGTTTTGAATTTTATTATGCGTTTAGCTGTTTGATCCTGTTGTTGTCGTCGTATACCTTCAACATTATTTTGAACAATTAATTGTTTTGCTAAGTCTTCTTTTTCCTTAATAATATCATCAACATTATATCTATTTGTTGAAGATGATAATGACGACGCCGTTGATAATGATGATACTTTCCTAATCAGTTTGTATTTGTTTAAAAGAATTTTATTCTTTTGTTTTAAACTAACCATTGTTATCTCTTGTTGCAAATCTTTCGAAAGTCTATTGTTGCTGGCAACATCTACAGTATTAATGCCGGTGCAGTTTCTAACGCGGCGTAAGTTGTCGTCTGTCTTACTGAAGATGATGTAGTCTTTTTGTTGGTTTTGTTTTTGTTCTTGTTTTTGCGGTTGTGATAAATGTTGATATTGATGTTTTTTCTCTTTCTTAATAATACAGCTGCTATTTATATTCTGTCCTGTCTGTTCATGTATATTTTGTTGTGATCGGTCCCCGCTGATGAAAGCGTTTGTTTTTATAATGTTCTCTACCGCTGTGTTACTCGTCGTATTGGTGCACGTATTTTCCTCTTTGCCTGTTGTGCTGTTTGGGCTCCTGGTGTTGGTGTTGGCCTGTTTTTTATAAATTAAAAATGTTAAATGTTAAAGTAATCCAAAAATATATATATTTTAAGGAAGGAAAGGACAAGAAGTTTTATTCTATTTCAACACAGATCACAAAACAAACAATTATGAACAATATATATAAAAAACAAACAAACAAATAAGAGTATGATAGTCGGTGAGGACCGACTATGTAATATTCTACACCATGAAGAAGACACCTTGCTAGAATTTTAATTCAATATTTTCATGATTATCACCTATATGAAAGATTTATATTATTCAAAGAGATTTCTGGAAGTGGAGGATGTATGAGGGAAATTATGGACCGGTTGTGCTTTTTGTTTGTACAAGTTTTGAACATTCAAAGTATGTGATTTATGCACAATTAAGTGGTTTTCGGAAGTAGTAACTATTTGTGCAAAATTAAATTTAAACATATTAATATCTTTGAGTTTTACGAGTGAAAAACACCCATGTACATTGTGAACTACCTGAAATATTTGACCGAAGATTATCAAATTCAATAGACATTGTCCAAAATATTATGTACCAAGTTTCTTCAAAATATCTTTAAAATTGCAATCTGTAGAGTGTTGCCTACTTTTATATGGACAGTCAGACCGACGGATAGAAATCGTTAAATCGTCTCAGAAAGTGATCCTGGATAGTGGTGTTAACTATTTATCATTTCCTGTATGTTACAAACATCAGTACAAAAGCATAATACCCCAAAAACAAACTATGGTAGTGTATAGGGTATATAAATTACACAATTATGATTTGTAATTAGCATGTTAATAATAAGAATGAATAGCAATTATTAATTGATTATATTAATTTCATGCCAATATTTGAATAAATCTCATTCATATTATTTATAATACATATCAATAATTTGGATTTAATTTATGATCTAGCCGAACGTACACTTTCTTCCTTTCCTTACGAAATTTTGAATTTATCTTTTAACTTGTTTATTTTTTACCATAAATTGTACTTACGCGAATATATTACTTGATACAGGCGCGGTACCTGCATTAAATTGGAAAGGTGCATTCGGCGTGCCCTGTAAAATAAAAATTTTTTAAATTTTGACTTTAATTACTTTTTTAGCATTTTCGAACTATTGTGAGATATAAAAATATTAATGAAGGAAAATTATAGATAGTACATTCTTTAACCCATAAAACATGAAATTCAATAATGTGTAATTTAATTATTCTTTTAATAAAAAAACGTATTTACTAATTAAAATACATATATATGTTTGTTCCACTATCGAAACTTCTAAAAGATTTATTTCAGAAATTCTACAAAATAAAAGGGAATGTTCTCGTTGGACAAGCCTAATACCCTTGTTTATATACAGTTTGGATTTATATACCACCTCAACTACGAGAGTAGTTCTGTCAAAACTGAGTTCGGGACGGATCGATATGCTCGATGCCTTTTGGATTCTGTTATTCGTGTAATCTTAAAACTTTGTCCTGCTTGTGGCCAAGGACCATATAATATACGACATTTGTTCAACAGACAAGTAAAACTCTAACTTTCAGTTCTTAATTAAATGGCTTCTTTTGCTGTAACTGCATATTGTTGCTTGCCATACCAAGAACATTCTGGGAAATTTTGACTGCCTAAACTTTTATTCAACAACCAGGAAGTTGCGAAAAATCTGCAAGAAACGAAGAAGTTCTTCCGGTATTGTTTAATAATATTGGAAATAGTTTAATTGCTTGGCTTACCAAGTAGGATTTTATTGAAAATATTTAATAATTTTAGTACGCACTTTTTTTGTGTTACTCATTTTAATCATGTTAACAAAATTTCATCTTTACTGGACTTATTTGAGCTGTCGTTACAATAACTTATTCTGTGATATACCCACAACAATATTCTTTGGTGAGATTAACAGGATTAACGAGGCTCATGTGAATCGCGACTAGATCGGAAGACCTGATTTTATAATGCCTATGAAGGGTATCGCCTAAGAGATTTTCCGTAGTAAATCTTACCTATCATTATTCATTTATTAAATTTCTTGGGTAACAATCTCTTTTTGAATGTATTACAATGGACCAGCTTAGTCCATGGATGGCCATAGACTATCCATTTCTCTTGAGGTGCCAGAGTTGCTTAAGAGAAGTGTTTACGCCATTACTGGTATAGTCAAACGTACCTTACATTATTATACTGACAATTTTTGTTAACATAGATATTGAATTTTCACCGACATTGTATCATTTGATTTTTTTTAAATCAAACATAAAATATTTTTTTTTATAATTTACCTCAAACAGTGGATTAAAGAAATCTTTCCTATATAAAATATGTTAAAATGTTAGTATGAATGAAATAAGAGTTGAGTTACGAATGTTATATAATACAGTGCACAATATATGTAAGCATGCTCATAAAAAATAATAATAAAACCGATTTGAATTAATTGTATGTCAAAGAATTTTTAAATGCAATTATGAAAACGAACAAAATGGAAAATGAAACGTTTTACTTGATGTTTTTTAAATTTTAGCACGTTTTGTGTGTTTTTATATTTGATGGATTTTGTTTTCTAATTTTGCATTACATTACCTCTAAAACACCGCGATTAAAATTGAAAACGGGTGCCGATGGAGTTGCGCCAAATTGAAATGGTTTCGTTGAACTTTGAGACTGTGATAATTTTTTAATAAAAATCCCATGATTGCATAAGATTTTAATATTTGAGATTTAATAAAATTAAACAAACGTTGGACGTAAAAACGATACATTGGACGATAGATGGGTACAAATATAATTATTATAGTTTATTTTAAACAATATTATTTAACATAAGTATTTAAAATTAAAGAAGTTTATATAAAACGATAAAAAAAAGAAAGAAGAAAAGAAAAAATCAATGATTACTACTTTATAACTACACAATAGTAATAATAGTTTAAGATTGTAAGTATTATACTATTCACATAGTGTGACAGAATCAATTTTTTTGGAATAAATATGTAACTTTTGATCGGATGGATGGATTTGCATGGAAAAATTGTAGAAGTACAAAATGAGGTACCTCAGACTTCAAATTTATTTAAACGGGAACAAATTTTTGCCTCTCTCAAGTATTATAAAATGTTTCGTTTTAAAAGTCCGAGAATTTTCACTTTGAACCACCATTATCTTCTGGTATAATTATTTTAAATTTGTTGAAAATTCATCCAGTCGATGAAATGTTAAAGATTTATTTCTAAAAAACGTTTCTTACCCACCGTGCATTTTAACGTATTAATTTATAATTTATATTATTTATAATATAATTAAATAAAACAAATGACATACCTCCGCAGTACCAGTAAAATTGAAAGAAGGTTGTTGAGTTGTTGTTGTACCACTGAAATTGAAAGCTGGCTTTGTTGCAGATGATGATCCAAAATTAAAACCTCCCTAAAATTTTTACAATATAAAAAAGAAATGGGTATTAATTAAATATATTTATTTTTATTTCACAATACAAGAATCAAGACCAGTAGAGCCAAATATGATATATATTCTACTCAACATTTTACATAGAAATTAAAATAATTTAACAATTTTTGTATAACACAATTTAATTATTTACAATATTTAATTTTAAACAAGATTTTTTATATGTTTGTCTTATTTTGATTTAAAAGTTTTGATACTATAAGTGAGTAAGATTATCAAAGTAATGTTTTTGTTTACGTTTTATTTCTACAGGAAGAGAATTCCACACTCTAGAAATTATGACATGAAAATATCTTTCATTTACATATGATGTTATGCGATTACATATTTTCTGTGAATTTCTGGTTGTATAAGTAAAGTCAAACTTATAAACTTTATATGTTGGATAGGGCAACCCGTCATAATGCTATTACGAAATAACAATAGGATTCTTAACATAATAAAGTTTTCAAAAGAAATTCCAGTAAAATCTTATACGAATTATGACAAATGAGTTCTAATATTTTATTTATATATGAGTCTAATTATACTATTAAAAGTTAGGTGTATTTCCTTTCACTTTAAATCTGCTTCCAAGACAATCGTGTCATTTATTTTAAAAGACACTTTGTCACTTATTAAATTAGTTTATTTCTAGTTTTTGTGTAAAAAAATTACTTACACTAGTGCTCTGTGTAACTGGCGCAGCACCAAAATTGAAAGCCGCTTCAGGTTTTTTCACCTCTGTTGTGTTTGTTATAGTATTATTGGCTGTAGCACCAAAACCACTAAAAGTTGTGGTTCCTGAAGCTGCAGTACTTCCAAAAGTTGGTGTGGCACTAGTCGATGAAGCAGCTCCACCAAATGGTGATGAACCAAAAGCAGGTGTGGGTGTTGCTGCATTTCCACTTGAACTAGCTCCGAATATACTTGTGGCAGCAGGCGTTGAATTGGTTCCAAACAGATTTGCACTAGTATTTGTCGAGCCTGGGGCTGAATTAGCTAAAGATGATGATCCAGATGATGCTGCTCCTACAGTGGGGGCACCAAAAATAGAATTTTGCTGTTGATTATTTGATGCCGTATTCGTCATACCAAATGTACCGAATACTGATGGTTTGGCAATTTCTTTATTTTCGCTTGTGCTCGAAGCTTGGTTAGCAAAATTTGTTGACGATGTTGACGCAACAGGTGATCCAAATACAAAACTATTTTTAGGCCATGTTGCACTTGTGCTGGTAACGGAACCAGTTGTTGTCGCCAACGGTGTGGTATTGTTCGATACACTGGATCCAAATACAAAACCACTTGAACTCGACAAAGAGGACTGAGTAGAAGTGCTGCTTGCAACATTACCAAATACTGGCAGTGTTGGTTTTGCTTCGTTTGGTTTTGTCAATGTACTATTATTATTGCTGCCTCCTGCAGTAGCAAATGAACCAAATCCATTTGAGTTTGTTGATGAACCAAACGCTCCGAATGTTGGAGCATTGGTATTAGTTGTTGTGTTATTGGTTGAGGAACTAACATTTGTTAAATTATTACTGGCAGGGGGTTTGACAAGAGAGGAACCGAATATTGAAGTTGAAGAGCTGTTTGATGATAATCCACTTCCACTACCAAATGAACCAAAAATATTTGTTGAGGCAGGTGTGGTAGTTGTCGTCGACAATGATGTGGTTGATGAAGTGGCATTCGCTGTAGTGGTAACAGATGAAGTGGAAGTAACAGCTGCAATAGATGTATTTGCAGTTGTAGTACTTGCATTACTCGTAGTACTATTTCCACCAAAACTGAAACTACCAAATGCTGGCGTAGTTTGCGATGTAGATGTAGATGATGTAGTGGATCCAAAACTAAACATTGGTTTCACTGCAGCTGTTGCTGATGTAGCCGTTGTATTTTTAGTACTACTTACAGTAGTTGCCGCCGTTGAACTAGTATTTGTTGCTGATGAACCGAAAACAAATCCTGAGCTTTTAATCGATGTTGTGGCCGAAATTGTGGTTGGAGTTTTGAATGCAAAACTATCTAACGTTTTCTTTTCATCCACAGCTTCCGCAGATGACTTAGATTCAATTTTACTACCAAAGGAGAATCCCCCACTTGTCGCGGATGTTGTAGTAGTACTTCCAAAGCCAAATGTTGGGGCTGTCACGCCCCTTGATTTGTCATTATTATTGTTTACATTGGCACTAGTTGTTGTAGGCGATGGCAATATGAATTTTACACTTGGTGTGTTAGCAGCAATAGCGGAAGACGAAGAAGTTGAAGTAGTCGATGTGCTTATTGTAGTTTCCGTGGAACCAAATACAAAACTTTTCGTTGCTGTTGGTAAAGTTGTTGAAGGTTTGTTTACTTTTGTTTCATCCGCAGCTGTTGCTACTCCAAATTTGAAGCCAGTACTTTGTTTGTTCGAGTCAATTTCATCCTTTTTGTTTTCGTTTGTGTTGTTGTTGGTTACTGGATTGATTCCAAATTGGAACCCTCCTTGTATAGTTGGTACTAAAGTAGTTGCAGGTGCCTTTGTGGTGTCCTCATTTTTATTTGATAATTGTTTTCTTAAATCATCTTCTTTAGGTGCATTTACTCCAGTTCCAAAGCCAAAACTAAATTTAGATGCAGCCGTAGCTCCAAACTGAAATTTACCTGATGATGAATTATTTGCTTCTTCACCTGTTGTGCCTGGTTTAGGTTGCTCACAACAAGCACATTTTGTGCGATTTGCATCATTTCGTGTCATACAAGCATCACATTCCCACTTGGAGGCTTTTTGTTGAGCAGCTAATGCTTTAAAACCAGCATCAGTATTAGAATTTGCATTTACATTAGAGGCGGTGGTACTAGCGGCAGCAAATCCAAATTTGAATTGTGTTGTTTGTGTTGTGCTAAGAGATCCAGCTGAAGTTGTTGAGGATGCTCCAGGTTTTTTAGTTTGGCAAGCAATGCATTCATTTGCTTCATTTTTATTGGAAATCATACAAGTTTGACATTCCCATGTACCCGATTTGGGTTTAAAAGCATCTCCAAATGAATTTTTTATGGGCTGTAACGTACTGATAGTTTGCGGTGAAGCATCTTTACGTGGTGTATCGCATGCTACGCATTTTGAAACTTTTTCTTTATTTCGTATCATGCAGGCATCACACTCCCATTCGTTGGAAGATTTTTTAAACTGCTGTCCAAAAGTAGAGGTACCAGATGCAGTAGTTGTAGGTGGCTGATGATTTATTAAGGTGGCTTGTTTGCGTGGTGTTTCACACGCCACACACTTATTCACATCCGATTTGTTACGAATCATGCAAGCGTCACATTCCCACTCATTTGATGATTTCTTAAATATATTTCCAAATCCAATAGCTGGTTTTGGTGAATTATTAATTGAAGGTTCCTGACCTGTTATGTTTGGTTTTAATGCTGCCGGAGGCATGGGGATGGGTTTTTTAAGAGCATCTAAGCAAGATCCCTCTTTAAATTGAGGTTGTTTCGGTTGGGTATTGTGTGTTTTATTAGCATTATCATAAGACGCAGATGACACTATAACATCTAGTGGGGGACTAAATTTGTATTTATCTTTATCAATTTTAGTTAAACTATTAATTGGTGTTGAAACAACATCAATTGGTATAGGTTCAGAAAATTTAAATGTGTTTGTTGTTGTAGTTGGTGATGCATCGAAATTGGCATTATTTGAGGTTGTTTGAATTGTAGAAAGTTGTGTCTTTTTACAGTCTGTTGTCGAAACTAGTGTTGTTTGAGTTGAAGATTTCATGGGTGAAATATTAAATGCGAATGAGTTGGTGTTTAATGAATCTGTTTTATATGTATCATTAGATGTTGTTGTTATTGTTGTTGTTTGGGAAGTTTTAAATTCTATTGTTGTGTTCTTGGGAGCTGAAGGTTTATTCAATGGAATATCAATTTTGGGCACAGATTGCATAAGTGGAAAAGCTATATTAGGTAAATTAACTCGTGGTGGAGGCTCTTCATCTTGCAAATCCTTTGATGCTGCAGATGGTCTCAATGATGTGCCAATCTTGTTTCTTATTTTGTTTGTGTGTTTCTGTTTATCTTGTTCCACAACACTATTACAACTGGAATTTGTGATTGCAACATCAGGTAATGTATATTCAGATGTTCCACTATTTTCTACAGAATTTTGAGCAATTTTTCTAACCTTTTCGGTAGTATTTTGCATTTTCTTCATTTGTAACAATTGCGACATTGTTGGAACTTGTAGTTCTTTAACAGGAGGCAAGAGACCTCCGGGTGCACCACGACCACTAGCATTTCCAGATGGTTGTAGTATAACTGCCGGTCTCGAATATGGTGTTCGTACTTGAGATAAACGCATTACTCTAGATGCATTCAAATCGCTATCATTTAAACGACCTTTGGCTTGTGGTGGTATTTGTAAGTTTGGATTTGTTTTTAAGCTACTTGCCATCTTTTTAGCTTCACTTAAGGGTGTGGCAAAATCATTAATCAAATCCAAAATTCGTTTGGCCGTCGATGATATTGTTGAATTCTCACCTACTTGAGAGTTAATATTATTGCCCAATGAGTTATTTGAGGATACTGTGGAGAGACTTGATGTTGGTCGTATTAACGTGGGCGTTATACGCACTGCACTGGCGCCTGCACCAGCTATATACTTATTATAAGCTGCTGCTCCACCGTAAGTTGTTTTACCTTTGTAAAACGGCGAAAAAGTATTCAACAAACGGCTATCACTCAAGGCTGAAGTGCTGCCATAAATTGAGGCGTTAAACTGACGGCGATTAAGTGATGTCAAAGATAATGTAGAATTGTTTAAAGTGTTCGCCATACCCTGGTTAGAACTACTAAACAATGATTTACGTCCCTCAAGGTGGGAGTAAAAATTTAATCCGTTTCCAAATGAAGAGGTACGACTACTATTTCGAGTATTAGCTCCACCTGCAGTTGACATATTAAAAAGACCAGTCTTACGTTGTTGTGTGTTAGATGAACTAGGTTTTATTACATCCATTGCACTTTCTCCACTTTCCGAAGCGGAATCTAACAAAATCGCTTCATTTGATACTACCATTGATGTAGCATTTAAACCTGTTCCATTAATAAGTTTTTGTCTTTTATTCATGCCAAGATTATTAGAACCTTCTATACGGCCATTGTAAATATTAGCATTGACATCTTCAGTTTTTTCTTTTTCTTCACATTGTTCATATTCAGCTTCTTCCTGATCTTGTACTTCTTGTATGGTAGTTGATGTACGTCTTGGTGGAACACCCGACGTATTTGAAATCGACAAATCTACTTTTGCTGTTGACAAAGGTTGACGCTTAAGGTTGGCAACACTTGCATAGACACGTTCAACACCACTTAATGTAGAGGTAGAAGATGGGATGTTTAAACATTTACGAGAACTAAAATTATTAATGTAATTTGTTAATTTTTAAGGTTAATATGCGAACATTTTCAATTGAAAAAATGTTTTGTAAAAACTTACCTTATACCGATACGACTACCTCCATATACATTGGTAGGTTCTGCACGTTCTTCATTTTCATAAGAGGTGTTTGATATCAAATCAATGATATCAGTATTTATTTTTGATGATGATTTTATATCCTTTTGAGAGCCAAAATTAAAGGCTGGATCCTTTTTAATTTGATTACCATAAAGATTCAAATTGGTAAACCGTTGATAGGAAGATCGTGATAATGTTGTACTAGTAGTTGAATTGCGAGAATATGCGCTACCTACTGCTGGCGTAGATGATAATAATGGTTGATGTCGTGAAATGATTGGACTATCACGTATCTACAAATTTTATGTTAATATTTTATAATTTATTATTAAATATGAATAAATTGTAAGGTACTTACTTCTGTATTAAGACGAGACCTTTTAGCTGGTGGTTGTTTTTCCACATTTAAATCCCGCCCCTTTTGCTGATTTGTTAAACTTCTTTCAGCATTGTATTCATCATCACTATTTTGACTATCATCCTCGTCATCAACATCAATTTGACGATCACGATTCTGATCTTGTTTAGAATAAATACCATGATTATTTTCCTGAATATCTTCATCGTCTTCATAATTTTCTTCCTCTTCGACTTCAAGGCGACGTCTACGTCGAGCGGATATTGTAGTATTTGCACCACAAATACTTCCATTTAATGAATCATTATGTAATTTAGCAGAGGGTGAAAACCACTTTGATAAACGATTTGGTAATATGCTTGAAACTCTGGATTTTACTTTTCCAATAATTGACTGTCAAATACAAAGATCATAGAATATTAAGAAAAAAATTTTATTAATTACAAATATGTAGTCCGTAGTAAAGGACGCTTTTTTATTATGAAGAAAATGTATATTGCTTGAGGTATTATGCCACAACTTTTAGTAAATCGATTTATTTTTTGTAATGTTGTTATTAATGCAAAAAGTATGTATTTCATAATCTATGATACACGTTTTTATTTTTATAACAGCGCTTTTTCAAGATTTTATGTCATGTATAATATCGCATTGGAACTCAGAATTCATCAGTATATTATGTTATCTCTTCAGCTTTACTTTCTTTGACATATATTCAATCGATTTTATAAAAATTCTTCCAAAATAAGCCCCTTGATAAACATCTAGAGTTTTTCAGATCATCATAGTTTAAAGAGTTTTTTCATGCAGTAATTCATAAATTACATATTTAGGATTAGAATACCTTATTTCCTAATTTCTTTATCTCTTTGCTCCGGACATCTAAGACTTTTTATTAAATTTCATTAATTTTCAGATTCATGAATTTGAACTTGCATTTTTAATAAAAACCCAAATCGTTGATTATGAGAATGTTTTAAAATCAAATTTCGAGTAATAAATCCATTAAAAACAAAAGTAAAAAAAGTTATTGTATATGTTATGTAAAATATCTTGAGCCATTTGTAAATAATTTAGTTAAAAAGAAATATTTCGCAATATTTACAATAAAATACCACTACAAAAATAAAGAATTTTTTTGAGAAAGTATCAATCATACATCTATTAAACTTTTTTGGTCAAATTTAAACAATAGAAATCATAATGCTTTAATTATAACAATTTTACATATTTATTATTATATAATTCGAATTTAAACTGTATTCGAATTCGGACTTTCATTCATTTTGTGACATTACACTAAAAATAGTTTATTTTAAATAAAATTGTGACTTGATTTAATTAAATGCCAAAATGAGACAAGTTCATCCATTTTGTTACAATATTATGAAATTGTATTCGAGATATAAGAATTGTATGTTTCGATATAAATACCCAATTTACCTTGACCCAATATACCTATAACAGTTCTTTTATATCAAAACTTGTAGACAGCACTTCTAGTTTTCATTTTTTTTATATCCTTTACCCACTATAATTTAAAAAAAAAACTATAAAAAGTTAATATAAAACTAATAATAGAATAGTCTCTTCAAACCATTTCCAATAAAATATTGTTCAGGTTTATGAAGTATGAAACAAGATAGATGGGTTTACCTATCAAGACTTCTAATCCCTATATCTTGAAATGTATGAGAGAACAGAATCAAATTTTTTTTGTAATAAAATATTTGAATTCAATATCGAAGGGATCTAAATGTAAACATCATAACAGATACCTTTTTCGGAAAAAAATGAAATATTTACATTGAAATTGAATGTATATGTATATATGGCATCACTATATATAAAAAAACAACCTGAGAACAACCTTGTTGCTGGCCTTTAGAGATACTAACATCTACTAAATAAAACATATAATATAAATATGTTGTTTAGAAACATAATCTCTCTAATTCAAATATCTGAAAAATATTCAATTATAATTTGAACTTACGTTATTAGCTGCATCTTCCAAACTAACATTATGAAGATTTGAATCATTTTCATGCCTTGGTGGACTACTGGTCTCATCTTGAGCATACTCCGACATTTTTCACAATTAAATTTTTTTTGTGATTTTTTAAATGTTACAAACAAATCGCTTGTGTTGAAATTTAAACACAAGCACCTTTTTTAATTCCCATACACCGCAATGAGGTTGTTATTGACGCATGCATGCACGCACCCCCTAGAGCTTGGCGTCTTTTACTACTTTAATACCCAAAATAATTCTTACAAAATAATCTGTTTAATGTATTTTTAAATTTTGTTTGCACTTTTTTGTTAAACATGAATTTATCAATAGTGTTTTAAAGAAATTTATTTTTTTTTATTCACAAAAATGGCAAATATCAACTCGTTGGCCTCGGGAGTCGCGGGTGCTTCGACCACAACTTTTGCTTTTTTTCTTCTACTTCTTTGTCGTTTGAACTCTATGTTCTCAACACACGCATATACAAGTTTCTATATAACTATCTCACTTTAACATATTCTGCCGCCAATTATAGACGATTTTCTTCTCTCACCACCATTTGGCTTTCGCAATATTTTTTCTTTTATTCGACGACTTATATTTCAACTTTTTTCTTGCCTTCGAAACGTAGTGATTAGTTTTTTGGTGTGACTATTTCGTTGTGAAAACTTTAAATATGCACTGATAATGATTAATTTTATTAATTACTTTTACAATTATGCATTAAACAATGAAATTTTGTTAAAACTAAAGTTATAAAGTGCGAAAAATTGGTTTTCTATTAAGCACGAATAAACGAGTAAAGAAACGCGTGAACGACGAGCACACTTTTTCGTAGTGAAGAAATGGCGGACTTGAAGTTAGGGTTGTATTTTACACTACACTGTTGTATTTTTTAGTATAATATTAGTATTTTTACAAAAATTCACATGTAGATGTCGCTTCCTAAATTTTGTTTGTACATTTATAAATGCTGATATAATAACAATAAAAATAACATGATTTGTGAATGTTTGTAATATTTTGATACATAAAACAATTAAGCTTGCTATATTCGACTATGACAATTCTTCAATACCCTCCACCACAAATTCGTGTAAACACGTTATGTTTCGTACATAGACACTTACATATACACTCACAAACGTAATGAGTAATAAAATTTGTTAAATTTTTAGCTATAACTTTTTTCTGAAATGTATATAGATATTATTATTATTATTTGGACTGCATGTAGTTTAAATAAGTTGACGCCGACCTTAAAATCGAACGGCTCATATTTTTGCTCTTTGAGCAACCATTCAAACTGATTTTACAGCTGATTTCAACAATTATTCGGCTCGTGTTGTGTAATATTGCATTTTTAGGTAAGTTTTTCTTCTATTTGTCCCTTTTATTTGTATTTAATAGCTATATAACGTAATTTTTTTAGCTGTTTGCAATGTCTGCTCCTGCCGCCCGTAATTCTGTAGGACTCCTTAAACGAGCCTGGAATGAAATCCCAGATATCGTTGGTGGATCTGTATTAGCCATTATTGGTTTAGGTTTAGCTGGGATTGGTTTGGCTACTTATTATGGAAACGATGGCGATAATCGTCGTTATAAACTGGGATATGTAGTTATGCGACCTGATGATCCTAGAGCTGCTAAAGTACACAAGGATTAAAATTGAAAAATAAAACTATATAATTCATAAGTGATTAATTTTTAAAAAATATAGTGAATTTTATTGAATTAGATTTTTTGTTTGTGGCTTAATTTTACATGAAGATTCAATGCTTTGGTGGTAAAAAATGTCTTATTACAATGTAAACATGTTACTGCTGGCAAATTATCGGCGGTTGGTATAATATTTAAAACCGGCAAACTTCCAACTTTTTCAATAGTCTTGTCTGTATTTATTGGTGTAATTTCTTCGAAGGGTTTATTAGTAACATCAACTTCGTTTTGCACTTGGTAACTTACATCTTCACAACTCTTTTGTGAAAATTCTGTACAATTTTCCACCATTGCTTTATCAAGAGTACTTTTGTTAATGCTCATTTTACCACTTGTATCTTTATTATTGCTTTGCAAACGATTATAAGTTTCATCGAATTCGCATTGTGTCAATTTAAATCTTTTTAAAAATTTATATGAAATTTCTAATTGTTTAACACAATCATAGCATATAACGTTCGGATACTTCGATTCATTTATCATTGTTGTTTGTAAACAAAACTCTAACATTTCTTTAATTGTAATTGATTCAGAAAACTCAGCTTTGTTATTTATATTTAATAATTTTTGTTTTTCTATGTTACAAGATCTACACAAATTGTTAAAAATTTCCATTTTTTATTTCACTACATAGAAAAAACAGACCCTATCCTGTTTTTTCTAAATTAGAATATATAATAAATATAATCATGGTTGAGAATCGATTTTCTATGTAAAAATATGTTGTGATCGACGCCAAGATTTAACTATAAAAGGTTGTAACAATTCACCATATGTTTTTCATTGGTATATACCTCTTTTTAAGTTTTGTTTACTTTTGTAATATTCCGTGTCACTTTTGCTTGAAAAATATTGTTAGTTGATAAAACATCGCAGTTTTCAAAATTGAAAATATTCAAATTTATTTTGATAAAATATGAATTTATAGGCAGTAATTCCAAATGTATGTAGAACAATTTTTTAGCGAAGCCGGTTTTTAATTGTTACATAGGAAAAAATTGAACCTATTTAGTTTGATAGTAATATTTATCAGCTGTTTAATTGAGTTTTCAATATAAATACCGTTTCTGTCGTATTTTTTATTCAAACATTTTTTTTTTTTCGAAAATTACACTTATGCAGTTCGATAGCGCTATTGGCTATTTAAAACTGTTTTCCAAATTCATTAACAGTTTCGTTTCACTTGCTAAGAAAATGTCGAAGTTTGTTTACAGAGTGTCGTGGTCGAATAATTTACCAAGTAATCGTATAACTACAAAAAATATAATATTTCACAAACAACAGTCAAACTTCTTTTTCGGTTTTGTGATATAAACATCAAAAATGTTAATAAAACATATTCAATTAGAAATAACACCTTCATTCAAATCTGCAACATATATCTATATGAAAATTTTACATTAAATAAACATAATTTAATTAATTCCTCAAAAATCATAACACATGTTTTATTTATAAAAATATTTGCAAATATAAAAGTGTAGAAAAACTTTGACAGAAAAATATTTAATGAAAGAGTTCAAAATATTCAGCTGAGCTACTACCGTCACTGTGTGAAAGTTTTTTCACCTGGTTTTTGTAATTTAGTTTTTTACTTTGTTTTTATTACGAATTCATTTGTTGCACTAATGCTATTTTTAATGATCAATTATTTTATTATGCTTTCTTTGCTGAATAAAACTTTTAAAAACAACGCAGCGAAAAATCTGTCAAATCTCATTTCAATAAACAATTTTTTCTTGTTGTGTACACATTCAGTATAAATAATATTTGTTAAATATTAAAGATATGTCCGTTTTGTCAGACCTTTGAAGATTTATATAAAATATTTGCTGGGATATTTTCATTGTGATACAGTTTCTAATTTAATTTTTGCTGCTCTCTTATTTCCCGTAATAAAAATGCATGTTTGCAAATAAAATTCCGTATCGGCTTGAAAATTTCAATTTACTTATATCCAAATCACTGGTAAATAAATGCTTTTATTAAAACCGCTTATTATTTAAAATTATTATTTTCATAGATTTAATAAAATGGAAAGTGATCATAGTGTCGCTGTGACACATTTCATTAATCCACATTTATTTTGGTATAAAACCATTGGAGCTCCAGATGAGCAATTTCACGTGCTAACCGTTTGTGAGCAGAAATTATTGGAACTTTATAAAAATAAACCGTTATGTGATAATTTTATGAATCCTCAAATTGGGGATAAAGTGGCTGTAAATTTTATAGCTTGGAATAAATTTATAAGAGCGAAAATATTAGAAAAAGCAGAGTTTCAACAGGAGGAATACATAGTGTGGGCTATGGACTATGGTTTCCCTTTGTTAACAAAAAAAGATCATTTACGTACTTTGCCAAGTAATTTGCAAGTCGATGCGAATCATATTAAAGTTGGAGGAATTGCAAATATTTATCCTGCTGAGCAGGAATACGACGACATGGAAGGTGATTTGAAAATTGTTACTAAAGATAAATGGCTACAGAAAACCTGCAGTATGTTAGAGAAACTTCTAGCTGATGCGAATTCTATAAGTTTTATCAAAAAGTTTGAAACTAACAATCATAATTGGGGCGACTTGTATATTGTCAATCATAAAGGTGTTAAAATTAATGCACGCGACTTCTTATTAAAAACTACAAATGCCACTGATGAGAATGGTGATATGGATTTCAGGGTAGGATGCTCTAAATTTACAACGATTAAGGTTGCTCCATGGCTATCAAATGATCGTAAGACTAAAATGAAATTTAATACTATTAAACATAATTACGTTGAACATTCTAAGCAAATGAATGCCACCATGGTTGATGAGAATGCCAAACGCAAAGTAGAAGATTGGCAAGAGCGTAATGAAAGAAGAAATGTTGAAGTTGTTAGTGATTTACTTGACACTACATGTGATATATCCGAGGATAATATATATGATATTACATTTGAAGATTCTATATCTGTGGTTAATAATCATCCGGAACAACAGCAGCAACAGCAAATAAATTACATTGGGAAAGCTGGTGCTTTAACAAAAATTAAACAACAAAAATATCCCATAGAAAAGGAATTACAACGTGCAGCACTTAAAAAATCATTTGACATAAAAAGCATGTTTGAACCGCAATTAACATACTCTACACGTTCCAGTCCAACACATGATTCGTCGCGCTCCAATAAATTATATGAGTTGTGTGTCAAACCAGATTCAGCTTACATTACAAAGAAGATTAATCATAATTCGGCAACATACGATCCATATTTTGATAGCCAGTCTAAACCTTTAATAGATATGAATCCAAGTGCGTCATCTACAGTTTCAAGTGTTAAGTTACGCCAACAAAAACTAGCTGAATTGCGAAAAAAAGCAGCTCGTGCAGTAAAAGAAAAGAAAATCAATGAGGGAACATTTTTAAAACCGGTAAGTTCAATATCCTATCTGTTGATGTTTTACGTGAGATATCGAAAAATTCTTAAATATATCTATACATAATAGAATGAGTGTGTGTATGTAACATATAGACTCCAAAATGCCTATGTAGCCCCTATACAAAGCAAAGATTTATTAAAGAACTACCACGGCGAGAATTTTGAAATTTGTCCCAATTAATTTCTCTAAGAACTGTTTACCTGAACAAAATGTAGGATGGACAACATCGGGTGGAAGTGGTACCCCTTACATCAAGCACATTAATGAATGTATAAAGAACTATTACAGCGAGAGTTTAAAATTTTGCTACCGTATTCATCAGTTGAAAAAATATTGGATTAAGAAAGATGTACTCCCCACACAAAGCAACTTTAAATTATAAATCGTATGATAATACAAGACTAATATTTGCGCAGGACCAACAACGCCCAAAAAAATATTTTTTTTGGCAAAGCGAATTTTCCCGGGTCTGATAATAAAAGCGAAATCACTAAATTGACTCCAATTTCCGTTATCTGTTAAATTTTTATCAGCGTTCCTGTCAGGAACTTTTTGAGTCTTATATGTTTTTAAAGATTTAACTTTTCGTAACAAATAGTCTGTGTACTAAAGCTAACCGGAATGTTTTCCCAATCAAATCTGAGTCGATTTAGATTTATTTGATATTATGCTGAGAAGTTTCCTATTTAAAAACCAGGGAAATCAGTTAATTATATTAAAAGATATAGACCGATATCTGAGACATCCTCTTAATTCAAGCAATTATCCTTCTTATAAAAATAAATTGAAAATCAACGAAATGGAACAAAAAGTTTACCATTTTATATGCACCACATTACCATTCTAAAAGCTACCAAAATCGGTATAGTAGTAAATGAAATTATACTCTAGAATAGAAACAATTTTAAATATTGCTGCATGCTTTTGAGAGTGTGTATGTACGGAATGAAATTGGATTGATGTTTTTACTTCACACTAATTTGTGATGGCGGGCATGTCAGATTCTGCATAGCCGAAAATTGGATTCTTACATAAAGGTGATGAAAAAATATGAAGAAATCAGATTATATTTGCGTTAAAAATTGTAAAGGAAAACTTTTTTTAAAATTTTGCGATCTCTCTACTTATGTGAAATGTTTATAGGTTTACAACTATTTAAAGTTTATATATGTATATGTATGTGTGCTTTATATATATATATATATATATATATATATATATATATATATATATATATATATATATATATATATATATATATATATATATATATATATATATATATATATATATATATATATATATATATATATATATATATATATATATATATATATATATATATATACACCGTTACACAGTTGTAAACCTCTAAAATTCAATGTTTGTTTCCATTAATTTTTTTATACTTTCTTATAATTATTTCATATTTAGATAATTAATAACGAAACAGCTATTTCAACAATTAATCACACCAACACATCCGATAGCTATTCATATCAATTACTTGAACAATCACTTACTCTTAACAGCACATCGGGTGACAATACACAGGTTCGTAATACACAGTTTCGTTACATTTTTTTACATTTTTATGAAGACTTCTGTATAATAACATTTACAACAGGACAGTACAAGTGAGTTGTCGGTGAAAAATTTAAGGGCTAAACATTTGATAGCAATGAGAAAAAAATACGGATCTTCAACTATTTCATCATTATGTATTGAAAGTGGTAGTTCGAACAAAGAAAAGGTGAGAAATGAATATATTATTTTTGTTTAAATTTTATATATATTTTAATACAACTTACAGGAAGAAATGGATATAAATAGTAATTTATCTGTTAATAACTTTGATTTTCAATTAAAACCAAAAACAATATCAACAAAACCAGATATTGAAATCAAACACTTTGAAGAAATATATTCTGTTGCATCGCCTTCAACAATTACAACAATGGACAAATCAAAGGTGTATTAATTTTTATAATTAGTAATAATATATTTATAAATAATAAACAGTATTGTTCAAAGCCTTAACAACATTTTTCCAGTAAGACGTTTGAAATGTCTTTAAAGAGATTTTAAAAAAATCTACAATTTAATAATGCATACATAGCAAGGTACGGTTTTCGACTCTTTTTACTCTTTCTAAGATCGGGTCTTACAGAGTTGAATTTTAATGTTTAATTTTTTTATCACTCTTCGAAAAGAGTTAAGTTCTAAAAAATGATAAAAAATAAAAAAGAATAAAAAAATAAAAAAGAAGAAAAAAATAAGAAAAGAGTTTAAAAATGAATAATTTGCACAAATAGTTTTGAAGTCGTATGTAGTGGTCAAAAATGTTTTATTAAGCTGAAAAATGCAATTTTGTATGTTTACAACGCTTATTTTCACATATATAGATATGTTTACTTTTGTTGTATAAATTTTTATGAGTTTTTGTTATGCTTTTTATAATAAAACAACAACAGAAATTTTTTTTGCGTAAGCTCATTTTTCTAAGAATTTCAACCATTTCGCATTTTTGAGTTTGTTAAAAATAATCCTCTTTTTTGTTCTTAACAGAAAGAAGAGTAAAATATGTTATTTTTTTATTTTGCACGGAGCAATAAGGGAAAAAGCACTAGATATGAAATTTTGAACCTTTTCGGAAACCCATTAACGTTTTTATAGTCCTTTCTGTCCCTTTGCCCGAACAGGTAGTTCATCTCCGCTTAAAATCTACTACACGATTGGACACCTTTTTGTGCTCTTTAATTCTCTTTTAACAAGAGCCCAATAAATCTGTGCAGACATTACAAATACCACATTATTCTCCTTATACCACTCAAGGGCTTATTAACCATAGTGACAGGACACATTGTGAAGTCTTATAATAGAATCATACGAAATATCAACATATGCTTTGGTTTTGGACAACAAATTCGTTTTTCTTTTATTATAACTTTTTTTATTTATTTTTTATTAAATTATGTAAAGAAAACATACAAAACAATAAGTACTTACTCGGTACAAGTTGCTTAACTTTCAAACAATATTATATAAACGATGAAACAATTTAATTTATTTCCAGCTTGCTCAATCTGGTTATGAAAATCTTACTATGGTACCTGCTGGATATGATATTACACGCTTGCAAACCTATAATAATGAAGAAACTCATTGGCATCGTAAAAAAACTACACTTTATGATTATGTACCCCATGAACTATCATCTTCCACGGGTGAATTTCTTTCCAATAATACAAATGATCAAAGTGTCTCTTCATCTGATTTTTTTCAAATAAAACCACCAAAAAAATTGGCATATCAAACGGCAACAAATCATATAAACCCTTCATCTATTACTATACCTAATACAAAAGTATTCGAAACGCAAACGCAGGTCCAGGAATTAAAAAAATTAGGTTTAAAGGGTTTAGATGAACATTATTTGCCTAGTGATGTTTCTACGTAAGTTTTTCTTTTTTAACATTTTTTAATGTTTAAAATTTCATACTACTTTGTTCTCTAATGAGAATTTTTCGTTTTTACTTTTTAATTAAATAATGAATTTAATGAATAAAATTTTTATGTTGTTTTTCATTAAGTGTGGTTTTTTATTTAGAAAAAATGGATCAAGTCTTTAGGTAAATTATTTTTAAATAACTTTTAATTTATTTTAAAATTGTATCAAGTATTTTTATACAAATTTGGTTCGTTACTATAAAAAATAAAAATTATTTTTTATGGACTTGATCCAGTTTTAAAATAAATGCCACATTAAATATTTTATGTGTGTGAAGATAAGTTTTAAAAATCCACTAAAGTTAACCGAGCTTTATTAAGCACTTACGGAATAATTGTAAATTATTAAATGTATTATTTTAAAATTAATATTTTAATCTTAAATTTAAATAAAGTTATATTTTAGGAAATGATTTCGGGGCTTATCTAGATAAACATTCAATATTCGGCATATCTAACACTTACAATAAAAAATATAACGTTTTTATGCTCTACACCACCGTAGGAGTTTGGGGTATTATGGATTTGTGCTGATATAACATTCTTTGTTTTTTTTTTTTTTTTGTAATCAAAAAATGATATTTTGTTATTTGAAAAAGAACCGTGGAGATGGGTGGATAAAATTTATCTTTACACATGAATATATTATTTTGTACTACATAAATTTTTAATAATTAATAAATAAAAATTAAGAGCAAAAAAACAATTTTCACAGTTCCACAAATTCTACAGTACCTAGTCAGAGCTTACATAAACGACGACAACTAAAATCACCCGCATCACAATTATCAAAAATTGACAGAATTTTAATGGAGAATAATATTGAAAAAGAAATGGGAAACCCAAATACCCTTGATCTAAAACGACTGAATACAAGTTCAAGCTCACAAAAATCATTATTATCAATTAGCAAATCATCAAATAATTCTACTTCCTTAGACAGTAATGAAAATATACCGCCTCTTGACAAAAATACACATTCCAATTCAACTACTTCGAAAGACCATTTACAAAATGAAAAGGTATATAAAGATGTTTGCAATTACGGAACATTGATAGATGTAAAATTTACAGAGAATTTGCCCGTTATAGATGGAGAACATAAAATACAAACAAAATTTATTGATCATTTAGTTCTGGCACATTCAAGTATACAACTGACAACAATTGAAAATGTATCAGATGCTCCATTTCTACCAGAAATTCATGAGGAAATGCGTCAAATGCGTGTCACTGATGTTTATCGTATACAAGTGTATTCATGGTCTCATGTTTTACGTAGTAATTCGTTATTTGTAATCAATCCTCCAAGATCTGGTAAAACATGGTCTTACTTGCCTGCCTTATGCACTTTGCTTTGTTGCCGGGCAGATAGTTTGAAAAATTCTTGTGGACCTGCCGCATTAATTTTGGTAGCCTCATTGAAACATGTTGAATTGATAACTCATTATTGTCGACGTTTAATGACCGGCTTAAAAACAGAAGCTCCCACTTGTGTACCATCATATGGTATGCGTAATATGATAGAAACTAAAATCCAATTACACAATGGCTGTGGTATATTAATTGCAACACCAGCTAGTCTTTTGCGTTTGTTTAACGAAAATAATAACGAACGTTTATTCGATCCTGAACGTTTACAACATATTGTAATCGATGACATGGATAAAATGATGTCAAGATCTCAACGAGATTTTGAAAACTCTTTACGTCTTATATGTAAAATGGCAAGAAAATCAAAATTTAAGAAATTATTACCACAAATAATTGTCACATCTTGTGATTGGGATGCAACAATGGCATACATAATACGCATCTCCAATCAACCTTTGCTATTAATAGGAGATTTTCTGGAAGCTGCTGTTTATGGGCATGCTACACTTTCAATAAAATTTAAATTAAGCAGTGAAAAAAATAATGCAATTTTGAAATTTCTAACAAAAAGTTCTGTATCCAATCATGGGGTCAATAGTCGTACTCTAATAATGTGCAACGATGATGAAGATGTTCAAGAGTTAATGAAATTTTTACATGATAGCGGTTATCATTGTTTGGGCTTTTATAATCGTTCAACGGAGATTGAACGTGTTACAATAAATGAATGGAAAAAAGAGGTAAGACCAAACCATCCCACAGTGGTACCAAAACGATTTTTTTGGAAATAATTCTATTACATTTGAACCGATTATTTTCCAAAAATTGTTTTTGACACCATACGTCCATATATCCTAATTAGAAAGATTTTAATTTAAATTCTATTTTATAGCTTTCTTCACAAATTTTAATCTGCACAGATGCTCGTTTTTGCGAACTTAAAATTCAAAATGCAAACAATCTCATACACTATTCAATGCCCACGTCTTGGACTCGCTTTATAACAAGGTTTTCGGCATTAGCTAATACCTACAAAAACTATATCATTCATAATTTTGAGAAGATACCAGTGTCCTCAACTAGTATCGATAATAAACAAGCTTATTCCATGATACTCTTAGATGAAAATAATAATTTACAATTGCCGCGTTTGGTTGAGTTTATGCGTAAACACAATCAAAAGGTGCATGATGAAATACTGGCAGTTTCCAAACGTGTTCAGGTTACCCATGAAGAACAAAGAATTGTGAATGGTGCACTTTTATGTCCTCAACTCATGGAATTTGGAGAATGTGAGGGTCGTTGTGATAAACGACACGAATTAACACTTTTTGATGTAATACGTAAAAGAGACGAAATTCCATGTAGTGGAGAAATTCGTTTACATGTTCTGCAAGTATTTTCTCCAACATACTATGCTGTTCGCCTATTACAACACAAACCTAAAAATATTAAGGAATGGCACGAAATTCGTCGTTCTAGCGAAGCTTTAACTTTGAATATAAAACTTAATATGCATTATCGTAATGAAAAAAATCTTAGTTTACATTGGCCGCCACACATTAATGATATTTGCATCTATCAATATAATGAGAACTTTCGAAGAGCTCGCATTCTAGAAGCCCCAGATTTTCAACAAAAAAACACCAATGTAGTACAAACCAATTTAAAAGTAACCCTAAAACTTATAGACGATGGCAATGTTGTAAATTCTGTAAAATGTAACGAGATTTTTGTGTGTGATGACAAATTTAAAAATTTTCCACCTCAGGCTATTGACATGCGTCTAATGAATATTGTTCCATTTGACAATGAACGCTCATGGGATTTGAAAACTAAAAAACAAGTACAAAAATGGATAATGGAAGATATAAAATCGAATTATGTCATACAATCTAGTATTGAATTTTCATTAGCCGAAACAATATGGGTGAAAAATATATTTGTTATGGAACAATTAACGGGAATTGACGCATTTGGTCAAGTTGTTAATTTGAAAAAATCTTTAGTCGAGAAAAACTTTGCTGTTTTATATACGGGCGATAGAAAACATATACGTGATCATGCTGAAGAATTTGGTCTATTAAATTACAATGAATCTGATGATAGTGATGATAATAAATATTCCGATTTGGATTATGAATCATGTAAAAATGAAAGTATAAATTTAATAAAGTTTTCATCTTCTAATGATGAAGGAAGTAACAGTTGTATGGCATCAGTTAAAATGGAACCGGAAGTTCTTAAGAAATCTAAATGTGACACAGATGATTATTGGCAACAGTCACGAAAAACAAACGATATCGCATTAGAAGATAACATAGAAGAGAATTGGGATGATACGTTAAATAGTGGACAACAATGTGATGAGGTATGTGATAAGTAATTAATTTTTCTTTTGTTTTAAACAGAAATATTCACTGATGTTAAATTATTATTACTTTTTTTTTTTGCTAAAAACTTTAATTTTAATTAAAAATTTAAGTTTATACAACAATTAAGGTCTTTATAAATTTAAGTAAAAATTAATTAGTTTAAGTAAGAATTTTAAAAAATGACTTTTTTATTGAAAAATGAAATATATCCAAAAATAAAATTTTTACTAAAACATAAAATTTTTACCAAAAATTTCAATTTTTAACACAAATTAAAATTTTTACTATTAATTGAATTTTTTGTAAAAATTTAAATTTTTACTAAAAACTATAAATTTTTAACCCTAGTATTATTTGATTTATTTTTTATTAAGTTGCCTTTGTAAAAAATATCAGTAATTATTTTTAATGTCAAACGAATGTGTATATTGTTAATCTGTTTAAAATGAGCGACCGGAAGAAGTTATTAAATATTTTGAACAAAACTCAATTTGTTTCTACAAAAAGCATTCAAAAGTCTGCCGTCAAACTATTTCTAATTTTATTAAACATTGCCAGGGAAAATTGTGCGTTGAAAGAAAACTTGGTTCAGGTAAAAGAAATGGTCCCCATGATTTTTCAAACGCCAAAAAAAGAAAACATTTTAAAAAGAGAGAGGAAACCAGCGCGTAAAGCTCAGTGCTTGGAGTAAAAAAATTAAAGCTAATGCAGGTTTAAAATATACAAGGGTCAAAAAGTTTACAAATTGTTTGTTAAAAGACAGCTTTAATGTATAGGACTTTATAATGTGTTCACTTATTTTTGGCCTGGCTTGACACCCTGTTACTATGTAGACAAGCCCATGAGTGGTGCAAGAACAATAATGTGGTGTTAGTACCAAGATTGACAAATCCTCCAAACTACACAGAGCTAACGCTAGTGGAGATATATTGGACTGTCGCAAAAAAAAAAAATTGTCAAAAAGTTTGGTAGATTTTAGACGGAGATGGACTACCTGTTCGTGCAAAGACACAGAAAGTACTAGAAAAACGTTAATGGAAGGATTTTCGAAAAAAATTTCGGAAATTCTTGTGATTAAAAGTATAAACATATTTTTTAATAAATTTTAATAATAATTCCAATTATTAAAATTAAAATTTTAATGGTTTTGTTTTTATTATGTTAAAAATTTTTCTATTTCAAACCTTAGAAAATGAAATGTGGTTTATCTAGGAAATGTTCTCCTAAATTTAAAATTAAATTATCAATAATAAATCCCATTAAATTTTAATATAGATATTTTATTTTTTATTAATTATAGATTTATGTACCGTTAAAACTAAATAATATTTCTGAGACAGTTAAAGAATCTTCTAAAACCGAAACTTGGTCGAAATTACCATTAAATGAAATTGTTAAAGTGGAAATTGGTGATGAGGGAGAAAATGGTAATTGGGAGAATATATTTTTACAAATTATTGATAAAAATTCAATGTTTTTGTTTGATGAATTAAATCAATTAATTAACAAACATATAGATATCATCAAATCGTCTAAAGAAAAACAGAAAAAAATTTATGATTTTGAGCCTTTACACAATTGTATAGTAAAATACAGCAATCTTTATGTAAGAGCAAAGATTTACGGAGTCTTTGGTGAAATACATCAACAACGTTTGTATAAATTTTTCTTATGTGATTATGCTTGTTTTACTAGTGCGAAAATAGAGGACTTGTATAAAGATTTCTTATATGAAACAAGTGATGAAATTGTCACATTTACGCCTTATCAAGCAATTCATTGTACCCTTGCTGGTATAAAATGGGATCGCTTTACTAAAAGGTATCAAGTAACTAAAGACTATTTGTATGCATGTGCAATTTTGGAAAGTGACACAAACGAAAAGATTGCCTTAAATCTAAATAATTTGGGTATAAATTCCTATAAGATTTTGTTATATGAGTGTGAGCATGAAAATGAATTTAGTACGTCCATATTATTTAATAAATCATTGGTTGATAATGGTATTACGGTGTATGACGAAAAAACTAAAATGTACTTAGAATATGAAATTGGTCATGAAAAAAAAGCTGAAACTAAACAGAAATTGTGTGAGATTAAAAATGTTGAAGAAATAATTGATTCACAAAATCAATATAATTTAAATAAGGATGAAGTAGTAAGCTGTGAACAATTGATGGAATTAATTAAATCGAATATTTTCGACATTGTGTTGGATGATGTAACAATAGAAAATATACAAAAATGTGATGACAAAACTCAAAATGAAACGATAAAATCTAAATCACTAAATTCTAACTGCGTAAGCAACAGTGTATTAGAAAAAGAGAAAACCAAAGTACTAACAACAGATAGTGAATTAGATGAAAAAGGTCATTGTACATGCAATTCAAATTCAAACAGCATAAAATCTTCAATTTGTTTAAGTTCAATAGATACCTCTAAGGATGTAACACAGTCACTACCACCTCCCTTAAAAGCATTACATAAACGACCACAAACTACTTGGTATGAAAGCGATTGCATGATCTTTCTATCAATTTATGCTCCAGATATAAAAAATTATCTTTTAGAAGTAACATCAAAGACTATATTATTTGTTGCTGAAGTACAATTGGAAACAACTGTATTAAAATTAAATTTGTTAGGTTCTATAGATCCACAAAGTGTTTCGCATGAAATAAAAGGTCTTAATGTTGTTGTACGTTTAAAGAAAATTGTTTTCGAAAAATGGCCAAGATTACTAAAAGAACCAACAAAATATTCATGGTTGAAATATAATTTCAATACTTTCGATGCTAATGAAATGGAGTATATAATGCCTCAACAACGTTTACACACAATTTTAGACACTGAATTAAACTTTGAGGAACAACAAATTGATAATTATAATTCCGATGAGGATAGTGAACGAGAGCTCTATCAAACCTATAATCCTATCAATGATAACGATGATGATTATGATCCATTTTCTGCATTTTAGTTTTAAAAGGTTTTTAATATATATATATTTTTTATAATAATACCATGAATTATTTGGTTATGTTTAATTTATTAAAAACACTGAAATTTTTTTATTTTGAACGATTTTATTATTTTATCTCAGGCACATTTAAAATGAGCCTTCATTTTAATTTTTAATATTTTTCTAAAGAAATATAAATAAAATATATATTTTATACATTTAAATATTATGTTTATATTTTTAATATAACTTAATTTTATCTCAAATGTTTTATGATACCAGCTACTGCGTTAGCCGGAAACTAAATAAAATTCTAACTATATTGTTAATTTTTAATCCTGCAAAGGATTTGTCTTATCTTCTAAAGGAATAAAAAATACTTATAAGTTTGATGTTGTTGGAATAATTGCGAAAATATTAGTCTGTTACTTGGGCCATATCTATTGGGAGAGTCAATAGATCTTCAGGACAGAGAATGGTAGGATAAGACTGGTCTTTAAGAAATGTCGTGTATAATACGTTTGAGACCCTCTAGTCAAAACGAGACCATAAGGCTTTTAGACAAATGCTCAACTCTTAATAAATTTATGTCATAACACCTCTTGTAGACCGCGCAGAATGTCTTCATTGTCTACAATAGGCGGTGTGCGGGCTTTAAGTACGACATTTATACGGCCGTATTTGGTCGATCATGAGAATCAAGTATTTTACCATGTGCTAACGAAGTATATAAAATATAACTTCCAGGATCTTCGTTTAGTTAACAGTATGAATTTAGAATCTATACAATACTAAAACTTGTATTTACATCCTTTTTCTAGGTGGTTAATAATGTTACTGTTGTTGTAGTTGCTGTAACAGTTCTGGGTTTCATGTCACAGTAATGATACTGTCTACGACATAGGTTAACACGTTAATTCCAGTTGAAGAACAAGAGTGGTGACAAGACCCCGCCCTGTGGAACCTTTGTTTATCTATAAAATTTTGAATAAAGGAACTACTCCTGGCAACCCTAATAAATCAAAATACATTTCATCTTGTTGTTTGATAATAAAGACTGCAAAATATCTTGGTAGATAAGTTTGTGACTGGTTGCAATATCAATATTTTTTGATAGGTCAAATGCCGTAATGATTGTCCGTTCATATGGCCTCTGCTTGCGATAAGCTGCTGTAAGATGACAATTCAACTGGTATAGGAGAAGGCCATCGAGAATCTTCGCAACAGGTGATAGAAGGGAAATCAGCCTGTAGGGTCGTCCCTCATATCTCTACCTCCAGCTAGTTGTCAATGTAAAAAGTGTGATTATTTTTAAGTTTTTAGAAATAACTCCGTAAAATTTGAACAAAGACTTTTGAAATCGGTGATTATCAGGGACGACACTTAATCCATTTCACATCTTTATCATTTAAATATCATATCTTTTAAATTTAATCGTTGCAATTATGATCCTTTTTTAAATAATGAAATATAAAAAAAAAACTTTTTGAGTTAATCAAACAAGGATTATTTAATACAATTCGCCGTTTATCATTTGCATTTTCATTAAAATTGAAAAGCTATAATCTTAGTCTACTTTTGAATAATTTATTGAATGATAAATTGTTATATACATATTTTCTAAACAGTCACCTTATATTATAAAGTCTTTACGAAACGATTAATTAATTATTAATGGGATTTCGAGATTTTTTCGGAGTTGCTTTTAGATCTTCAACTAATGTTTTTAGATGTGACACATCTTCCACTTCTACGTTATGAGCATTTACCATATGATGTTTAAGCCTGTAAGTTAGGTAATAATGATAAATATTTGTATAATTTGTGCAGCATCAATATTAATATTAATCGAACTTACATATGAGGCTTCAAAAATGCTTTTTCACATAAATCGCATCGATAACGGTGTTGTGAATGAACTTTATATATATGATCTTGTAAACGTTTTCTGGTGTGAAAAGATTTCGTACAAGTTGCACATTGAAAATTTTTCTCTCCACTGTGTATGAAAGAATGATCAATTAATTGTTTCCTCTGACGAAACGCAGCCTGACATCCTTCGTAATTACATACAAATGGTTTTTCATCACGGTGCATTCTATAGTGTAGAATAAGTTGTGAACGGCGAGCAAATTTCTTACCACATTCGGCACATTCAACTTTTTTACCAAAATGTAAAGCTTGGTGTGTGGTTAAAATATTTTTCTGGCGAAATGATTTGCCACACACATTACATGTGTAGGGTTTAACACCATTGTGAATATTATAATGAGATTCAATGTCGTAAACGCGATTAAATGTTTTATCTGGAAATAAGGAGCGCGAAATGAAAACAAAGCATACAGTTAATAAAGTTGCAGTCGTTCAAGCTCAAAAAATATCCTACACCATGTTGTTTATGCGTTGTACCCACGAAAAATTATGGATCGGCCCTTGTATGATTTACTTTTCTGATTTCTGCTTAAATGTTGAAATATTTGTGTGAGATTTATAGGTTTTTAAACTATTTTTTCTGGGAGATTATATGAGAGCTATGACAAACTATGAATCGACCTTTGATAAATTTCAAATATGTACTCATCTTATTAAAACTAAATATAAATAATACCATACTAACATATGTGAGTTTAATGTGATATTTTGACGGGGGTCATGTATGGGAGATATAAGAAATAATGGACATATCTTTGTAAAATTTTGCATATTCTTAAGGAATATAAAAAACTGATTTTTGATATTAAAATTATTTTTTAGAAGATTCGTACTCTGCTATAAAAAATAATCAAACGATCGTAACCAATTTCCTTATTTCTTTCCTAGGCTAAAAGATACTACGTGACAAATATCATCAAGGTAACTTAAAAACTAAACTTTAGGACCCAAGTGAGCCATATCTACTGTTTCAAATATTCAATGGCAGCCAGACGACCTAAACTAACATCAAACTTTACATGGACAATGAGTTGGGCGAACGCACACTGTTAAATTGACTTATATTTATATATTCTGTCCGTTCGTCCGTATTTCTGTCGGTTTTAAAAATCGGAATAAACTCATAATATTGCAACTTTCTACGGTGATGTAGGGTATAAAAACTGTTAAAAATTGTATCTTACCACAGTGTTGACACTTATAAGACATTTTGACTTTTCCATTTTCATCGATAGTCGTTGTCATAAAGAAAGCGTTTTGTGTTGTTTCGCTTTGTTCTTCTATAGTTTCTTCAATGGTTTCATCAATAACAGTTGTACTTTCACTGGAATTTTCTGTTTCAATTTTTTCATAAGCAAACGACCGATAGTCTACTCCAAACGTTTCAGAACTCGCTGTGTGTTCATCATTTGTGGAATTCTCTTCAATTTCAACTTCTTCATTCTCTTCTATATGATATTCATATTCGATTATTTCTTCATTTACATTTTTAATTCTGGTATCGTACACACTTTGTTCCATAATGTGCATTTCTTCGCCCTCATCATCGTCACCATTGTCATCATTAGTTTCATCGGGCCAATTAGTTAAGTCAATACTATTGAAATCTTCATCACCTTCATCTTCGTTTGTTGGAGAGGGCGTAGTAGGTAAAAGATTTTGTACATTTACTTGATTCACCTCCTGCTGCAACCCCAAATTTGCTTTAATATTTTCCTGTTCTATAACCGGTTCCTCTTTTTCTTCCTGCAAAATAATAGCTGCCTTTTCTTCTGTTGTGGATACAGTGGTAGTATCTGCTTCCAATGAATTGCTGTCTTCAGCCAGTGGTAGTAATACTGCTTGTTCAAAAGTTAATTGTTTTTCTTCTGGTGGGACTACTTCCCTAATATCTTCAAATTGAGTTTTCCAAAACTCATCGGAATCTTTGCATTGTTCATGGAAATCTTGAAACTCGGATATCCTATTAAAACACGGTGCACATAGATTTTGTTTCACATTATCCAGCCGATTGGGTTTTGTGACATTTGTCAGCTGCAAGCATTTCTCGAGAAACCTCAATATTAGTTTGGTCATCTTTATTGGTTCATGGTTAATTTCACGTAGACAAATACGACAATTATCAAATATATCCATATTTATTTATTAATTATTATAACTGCTACAAGTTTTAAATAGTTTATGGTCGAAATTAATGTAATTTCGCCTTATTAATTGAAATTAGTGATTGCAAAATTGTGTTTCGATTAGGTTAAAAACGATTTCTTTTATAAAAAACGATTATCTTCTCATCGCTTATACATTTACTACCAATTAATCGAAAATATTATTTTTATTTTAAAGTAAACATCAAATGCGATTTAGGAAGGATGGCTGGATTAATACTACAATGCAAAAACAAAATGTGACAACAAAATGTTGCAGAACGTCAAAATTCTCTGTTAAAATAACAGAAGAAAATGAACAAACAAAACAAACTAACATGTGCGTATGTAGCATAAAACGAAAGTGTAAATACACACTGAAAACAAACTTTGGCAATTTTTTAGCAAGAAAGATTTTATGACCATCTTTCTACCATGGTTAACATAATGTAATTCCGTGTGTAACGCTAAAAAAGAATCATATCAGATCCCATATAGTATATTCTTGCATTAAATTGACAAATTACTGAGGCAACCTACACCTCATTAACATTTCAAAAGTTATAAAAATCGGTTCGGTATAAAAAAAGTTATACCCAAAAATTATTATATACGTCTGTAAGCATATATGATGGAAAGTATTGCAGATTCGGCACTGCCGAATATAGCATTTTTACTTGCTTTAACTCAAATTTGTATTTACATTTTATTTTTTCTTAATCGATTTTGGTTAATTTGTGTTATTGGGTTCTATTATTTATACATTTAAAAAAATATTGTAGTAGTAGCTTTTATTAGTCTTAAACGGCCCGTATATTGTCTATTTAATTTGAAGTTTAAATAAAATGTTTTATTTATAAAAAATAAAATTGTAAAAAGTAAAATTATATCATATAAAGGTATATATACAATTTTTTTAAAAACTTTATGAAAATGACACCTATGCTGTTTAATAGTACTATTCACTAGCTATTCAGTTCAGTTTTCAAAATTAAAAAATTCATTCAAAAATTTCATTCAATAGCAACCAATTCACCATCTAGTCAAATTTCCCATCTTTGGCCTGAGTATCGTAGAAACACCAAACTGTGACTCAGATTGGTGATCAGAGTTGCATTTTATTATAAATTCGAAATTTTAATTGAATTGATAAAAATTCGAAATTTGTGTTTGATAAACTGGTTAAAATGATTGAATTTAAAATAATACATTTAAAACTAAATATTTTGCTATTTAATTCACTTTCTAATAGTTTTTGCAATATATGGACCTGAAATTTCGAAAAACAGATTCATATATCACTCTATGTATAATAATAGTATGAATACAGTTTGAAAGATCTTAAATAGACAGACAAAAAAATGTAAATTTACATTAAATGCAAATATTGAAGTATTGCAAAACTTAAATTTGGTATTATATTAACAGTTAATTTTATACAAAAACAAAAAATAATAGATTTTTCTAAGGGGATATTATAATAACAAAAAAATAAGAACTATAGCCAAAATTTCAGAATTTGTAAATTTTGTCTGTCTGGCAACCTTTTTATGAAAACCTTGAAAAATATTAAAAAATCAGTTTTGATAGCTATATGTTTGCAATGAGTTCCAAATTAAGTGAAATAACTAAAGAATAACCAAATGTAAATCTTTTGGACGTTGGAGAAATAGTGAATCGAATTCCGCGGTACTTAGACATTGTATTGTTATCCTAAATTCAAATTGAAAGTTTTTTCTTTAATAATTCTTCCTATATTTAATTACTATTTTTATCAAGTAAAACTACTCCTCGTGCAAATGAATGGGACCAAATTTTAAAACTTTCGCTGTAATAGCTCTTTAGATATCCATCCTACATTTAATAACTTTACCTTGGTAAAGTTATTAGGACCAAATTTTGCAATTCTCCCTGTTGTTCTTTCAGATATTTGGTAAACAATATTTGCTTTGTACCCTTCCCCTTGTCCTATTCGTCAAACATTTTGAAAAAACACATCCTTGGAGAAATGATTGGGAACAAATTTGAGAATTCTCGCAGTTTTAGTTCTTTAGATATTCGATAATCTCTATTTGCTTTGTATGAGAAGTAACTCTCCCCCTGGTCTTATCGGAATTTTTTATAGCCTATGTTACTTTGGGATACATTGTGATCATTCTGTGAAAATTTCATCAAAATTGGGTCAGTTTTGTAGTCCGGACGTTACATACATACATAAATACATACATACCGACCTAGACTTCAAGAACATAGAAAATATTCGATTAAAAACATTTATTTAATTGACAAAGTACTTTTTATTTTTTACTATGTTCGTACTTAATTAAACTATCTTTCGTTAAGCTTTCGATATTTTTACAGTTATAATTTTGTTTTTATAAAATGTGATTTAATTGCAGTAAAACTAAATCTTCTGCAACATATCCATTAAGTCCATTTTAGTTTTAACAAGTCGTATATTTTTTTAAATCTTGATATGCGTATTCCAGATGATGTAAGTATTTCTTTTAATTAATTTTGTTTGGAATCAGAGGTTAACTATTATTTTTAAATTGTAGGTAATTTGTAAAGTTTGTCAGGGAGTTTTTTGTTGTGCCGAGTGTCGTCATAAACATGAAATAAAAAATCATGCTATAGTTGTTCGTAAACCCAAAGTAAATAGTGCAGTCAATGGTAATAATACGTCTGAATATGTTACTAAAATAGAAACAGATTTCGACACTATTTATCTATTTTGTGCAATCTGTGAAAAACGACCCTTACCGTTGCAGCCAGACTTACATAATGAAATGCTTTTGCATATAGAATACAATCATTTGCCATTGCGTTGTCAAAAATGTTTTAAAATCTACAACAAAATAGATGATCTTAAAGAATTTTCAAAATGTATTCAGCCCAATGTGGTATGTCAAAATCAGGAATCTTTAACCTCTAATCAATCATGTTATACTGATGATGCATCTAAAGTTACAGTCACCAAAGCCCCTATGGCTCATTGTATGGCATCACAAAACTCTCCTATGAGGCGTCAAGATTTTAATGAAAGTCATATGACACCGATTTCCATAATAAATATGCGCTGGAAAGCTAAAAGTAAATTATCAAATGAAGAGTTTATTAGTGATAGTGTTTCGTCGATTAAAAATATATCATCTATTAGTAATTCTTCAATAAGACGTAGTATGGGAGTAGCTTCTGCAGTAAAGGGTAAAGTTGTACGATGTTCTTCGACTCCAGTTCATTTAGAGATGGTATTTGCAAAGCCAAAAGATCATACCTTTAATGCAACCAGTGGGGGTCATATGTCAAGTATTCAATATAATAGTGGTTGTGAATCAGACAATAGCCCAGCTTTTCCTCAACCCAGCAGGTACGTATACAATGATGTATATTGCTATAAATACATTTGTATTTTTAAAGTTTTCGTTAAGTTCTATTCGTTTTCCTTAACCAAAAGAAATTTTGAGTTGTAATATGATATAATATAACGGTATTTTTGTATATTCTATAAATGTGTATTTATTGATATTGCTATAAATGCACACTAGACAAATCTTTGTAAAGGTTTACACTTGTTACTTTTTAAGGAATTGCTGTTGGATCTCAATGGCTATAGGCATATAATTTTATATACTTAGTAAATGGTATCCTATAATATTGTTCTACATCCACCTTTAAGTACACCGATCGGCCGAGAGTTACTTCCCGAGTCGATTTTACGATGTCTGCCTACACATGTAAACGTTGTAAACACAACACCCGCAATATTAGAGATATCCTGACCATATTGGTGATAATCGGTCCAATATTTCAAGTAGTTCCCATACAAATGTCTTTCCGGAATGGGGTTTTGAACTAACAGATATGTTGTTAAGATGTTTAAGATTGTATAACCAGAAAACTACGTGCAAACAAATAGCATAAATTTCAGAGTATCATGAGTACTTAGATACAATTGATCTCTTTTAAAAACGATAACAATGGACCAGAATGGTCACTGGTTGTTGTTGCTGTAACAGTTCGATTGTACCCGATAGTTCGTTCTTTGGAAATCTTTGGTCGTGTGTGACTTGGGTCACACACGGCAAATTAAACAATGTTTTCGTTTAGACAGAGGCAGTAGAAGCATAAACAATAATAGTGGGGTAATTAGGACATTTTCTAAAAATGAACATTTTATGAGTTAATATAATTATTTAAATAAAATAATAGAATGACTTTTCATAAATCTATTTTAAGAAATATGAATCTAGGTTTTTAATTTTTATTATCTAATTCTTATCTTTCTGTACAGTCAAGCTATTGAGCCTGTTAATCGTTATATGAAAGTTGGATCTCGTGCACGAATGTCGGCGGTTACACCTTTGCGTCAGGTTATGTCAAAAAGTATACAAAAAGCATTTGCCGAACATGGTCTTCCAGCATCTACAGCTGTTAGAGGTTGCACCAATGCATTTCATCGTAAAAAGATGTTTGATAGTACTTCATCTCCCGAAGTTAATAACGAACAATCTCCTCAACCACCTGCTTTAGATTTACGCTTATCGCCGGCCGTTAGACGTAGTCAAAGTGAAAGTGAAGAATCGTTACAGCCAGAAACGTCGAATAACCAACAAATGCACTATAATGATTTACCGAATTTTCGACGCAAAATTTTACTATCCGCCCAAAAGCTTACAACCGAATCAATCGTTATAACTCGTACTGAACATTTGTCAAGTGTTTCTTCCGCCACTTCGGCAGCTAGTTCGAATGGCAGTATTGAGTCTGTAAAACCCTATATTAGTTCAAGAAATTCGTCTTATCTGTCAACTGGTTCAAATAGTACAAGTGGGTCAGTATTTAAATCGTGTAGCAGTGTAGAAATAATAACCACAAAACAAATTCAACAATTACAATCATTTGAGGAAGAAAATGTTAAACACACAGCTATGCCACCTCTTACTCCTATAACTCGTATACCGGGCGCTGTTATACACAAAAAGTTAATAAAATTTGAGACTCCAAAAGTTGAATCGTGTGATTCACGTGAATCTCAAAATTCGCCAACTGATGTATTTTTCACACCTAATGCCTCACCGATACATAAAAACAGCGATAATGATTCTACTGAAATAAAACAACGTAAACTTTTAGTTAAACAAAATTTAAGTGGACGTTTTTCACCACTACGTCGGCCATCAATAAAAGAATGTGCTCATAGCACAGCCTTTAGTCGCATAGAAAATATAACAATGGATTTTGATGATGATGCTGAAGGCGATGTAGATGATGAAGTATTTTTACCAAAACAACCAGGAAAATCATTACAAAGATCCGATAATATTAAAAATAATAATGAACCCCAGCAATCTAGTGGTCTGTGGTCTCTTATGACTTCAGTAATGCGTTTGCCGTCACGAAAAGGATCAAATTCAAAGGATTCCCCAAAAAATGAGTCATTTGTGGACGTTAACTCAAATTCTATTATAAAGAGATGTGCTTCTATTGCCGGTACAAATGTTATATAAAAAATTTAGAATGTTTTATATTTTTGATGAATATTTCAGGTTCTTTGGTGCGAACTAAGCCATTAGTAGATGAAAATGAATTGAGTTCCTTAAAACGCAAGCGCACTTATACAACAGATAATCAATCAGCTTCAGCGTATCTGTCGCAGTTAAATAATTCTGAAGCCACATCTCCAACTTCAGATTTCAATACATCATCAAAAAGGTTCCGTATTCAGGGACGTCGACCTATAGATCGTATGCGTTTAAATAACTGATGTCATGTTTTATATTACGTTAAGTTTTAAATTTTTTATTTTAAGTGTGATTTTATTGTGATTTTTAAGATTTTTAATGGGTGTCAATGTTAAATTTATGTTTTTAGTTTAAAAAATGTTTGTTATATTTAAATTCCAATATTTACTTTTACTAAATACGTTACTTTTTGTCTTGTTAATATAATTACTGTGTTATTTGTTCTAGTTTTATCAACCGTTTTTCTTAATACTACTCTACATCTCCGTGTTCCCTAAACTGAGATGGAGATAGTGTAAAATGAGTCATTCACAGAATTGGGCCCAATAAGTCTAGTGGACTAGATAAAATAATTATTCATATAGATTCTCTGTGAACTGTGGGACTATTATTTGAATAGGATCATTATATCGAGTAAATTATGAGACGAGTGCAATTATGAGACGAGTGCTTAGAGGAAGTCTTTAGGAAGGTTTCCCTTCACTTTAACTGTGTATTGTTATGGGGATGATTCGATTTGGTTTCAGAACCATATCATATGCTAAAGATGTAGCCGGAGCGATGTCAGCTAAATATAAGAAAAGCTAACAAAACGTATGCATCTAAAACTAAAACTTAAAGCGAATATTCGCTAAGTGCAAATTAGACGAAAATTGGTTTATTCTCGATAGCTGACTTTCGTGGCTCAAACCACACAAATTTTTTTTTAATATTTTGCAGAATGGGATTGCCGTTGACTGGAGTGCCAAGGCCATACCAAGTTAACTATATATGGAACTTTTAAACTGGTTACCAGACCATCTAATGACGGGAAATTCCCTCATAAAAAGGTGACGAAACCAAACGCCACGGGGAACCGAATGTACAGGACTTATGGTCATGTGAATATTTTAGGAGTGAATTATGTTATCCTATTCAATAATCTCTCATCTGAACGTAGGGGAAGGTACTTTCATAGGGTAATTGTAAATTAGGTCATATAGAGTGTAATTTTATCCTGGTACTGGTTAAAGTGTAATAAGATATACGGAGATGATACCAAATTCCTTATTTTTTTGTAATTACCCTGCTTCCCAAGGCTTACAAATATACTTCTTTAGAATTTCAGTGATATTTGTGCTTTCAAATGCGGCAGTGAATAGTTTCTTCCCACAACGGAATGTCGAGAACGTTTCTTAGGATTCACAATTTTGTGATATTATCAGCTGGTCGTTACTACCTCTTTGTTCTATTCTGACTCTATTACTTCATATCTGAACTTTCTTTCACTCAATAATTTTCTTTTGCGGTAACACAAAGGAATCTTCAAGACCCAAGTTAACTTCATATCACAGAATATATACCAAAGATTATCCATACATTATAATAAAAAAAATAAAAAATTTTAAAGTTTGAAAATAAAAATTACTTTTTTTATTTTCCACATTTTTTGATTCAGATAAATCGAAAATTCTTAGAAATTACACTTTTCGATTAATCGTTCACTAAGAATCGAAATCATACATGCCAATGTTAAATATTTTTAAAACTTTGGGAAACACTGAATACAAATTAGTTTCTATGTTGTACTTTGCTAATCATTCCCATTGAATAGTTCTATGTTTTTCATTGTTTGATGTAAACAAAGACTGACAATCAGCTGTTCAAATGCAACGATTAATTTGACATTGAATTGACATTTTCCATTTACAAGTGAAAATTAATTGTAAAAAATTTACATTGTTTAGATTTCTGAGAAAAATTTTAATAATACAAAAATAACAAGAATTTAATAAAATTAAACTAGAGAAAACTATATGTATTAAAAATTTATAGATAAGTAAAATATAGAAATAGTGATGTTGTAAAACGTGATTAAGAAGACTTTCGCAAATCTGCAAAAAATATATATAAAATATTGAAAAAAAATCGTGAAAATTATGTAAGTTTTCTATGACATTTATAAAAATTGCAATTGCATTTACGCAGAATTTTAAAAAAGTAAAGAAACTAAAAATATATAAATAATTTTGCGTTTGTTTGAAAATTTAGTGTGTCTCTGTTGGTTTTTCGATTAAAAAAGTAACAAATAAAAAATGCGATCACGCAGCAATTCAGGCGTACGCCTGGACTATTATCAACGCATTGTTCATCGTTTGATAATGAGCCATCAGGAACCTGTAACAGGTTTGTTTCCAGCTTCTAATATAAATTCTCATGCTTGGATCAGAGATAATGTATATTGTATTTTGGCCGTATGGGGTCTATCAATGGCATACAAAAAGATAGCTGATCAGGATGAAGATCGTGCCAAATGTTATGAATTAGAACAGAGTTGTGTAAAATTAATGCGTGGCCTCTTAATGGCCATGATGAATCAAAAGGATAAAGTAGAAAAATTTAAAATAACACAAAATCCCTTAGATTCTCTGCATGCCAAGTATTCAAGTAAAAACGGTCAACCCGTTGTTGGTGACGCAGAATGGGGCCATTTACAAATCGATGCTGTGTCTTTGTATCTTTTGATTTTAGCTCAGATGACTGCATCTGGTTTACAGATTGTTTTCTCTTTAGATGAGGTATCATTTATACAAAATTTAGTCTTTTACATCGAATCAGCATATTGCATACCTGATTATGGTATATGGGAACGTGGCGATAAAACCAATCATGGTGAACCTGAACTGAATGCCAGCTCCATTGGTATGGCTAAGGCTGCACTAGAGGCTATGAATGAATTGGATTTATTTGGTGCTCGTGGCGGACCAGCAAGTGTTATCCATGTTTTGGCTGATGAAGCTCATAAGTGTCAGGCAGTTTTACAATCAATGTTGCCACGTGAATCCAATAGTAAAGAATTGGATTCGGGTCTTTTATGTGTTATTGGGTTTCCTGCATTTGCTGTTGATGATCCCCAACTGATACGTAATACCAAAGATGCAATTTTACAACGTTTACAGGGAAAATACGGCTGTAAACGTTTTTTACGTGATGGCTATCGCACGCCGAAAGAAGATCCCACACGTTTGTACTACGAAAGATGGGAGTTGCGTATGTTTGAGAATATTGAGTGTGAATGGCCTTTGTTCTATTGTTATCTGATATTATTTCATGCATTTCAAAATGATAAAGTGGCTGTTAAGGAATATGCAGATCGTCTGGAAGTAAGTAATATAAAATGACTCTTCCTAAACATTATTAAAAAATGATTTTTTTAGCAAATAATGGTTCGCGGCGATGATGGCATACTTTTAATTCCAGAGAGTTATGCTGTGACTCATGATACCGTACCTCAAGAATACCAAATGCCTGGTTCACAACCAAGAGAAGTTGTCGGCCGTTGTCCCTTTTTATGGGGTCAATCTTTATTCATCCTTGGCAGATTATTACAAGAGGTACATTTTAAGGCATTAGCTGTTTTACTTCTAAAAATTCTAAAAAATATGTTATATAGGGTTTTCTTGCAGTTGGTGAATTAGATCCCCTTAATCGTCGTTTGGGTGCACAGAAAAAACCTGATGTTGTAGTGCAAGTTGTCATAATTGCTGAAGATAATGAAATACGTGATAAATTAGCTGAATATGATTTGCATGTACAAACTATAGCTGAAGTTGCACCAATTGAGGTTCAACCTGCTCGCGTTTTGAGTCATTTGTATACATATTTGGGTAGAAATCGTAAACTAGGTTTGACAGGTCGTAAGTCTCGTGATGTGGGTATATTGAGTACAAGCAAATTGTATTCATTAAAAGATAGAATATTTGCCTTTACGCCACAGGTAAGTTAATAACGTATTAATTATATTTAATTTTATTTTCAATTTTTATTAGACTTTTTAACATTAAAATCGTTAAGTATTTTTTATACCCTTCACCTAACAAGTTCAGAGTGGCTTACGTATATTTGCCATTCCGTTTTAAATTTTAATAATTTTAATCTAAGACCCCCAAAAGCATGTATAATCTGGATCGGTATGAAAAAAGAAATTGATTTAGAAAATGTGGTTGAAATTATGATTATAGAAGCGACCTATACTTAACATATATATTATTTATATCGAACAATGTGGAATTCTTTAGAAATTTTGATATTGAAATTTGATTCATGATTAATGGAGATGTAAGCAGAAAATTAAGTTTTGTAACAATATTGAACTAAATAAGTTATGCTTGTATATTATCACCAACGTCTAAATAATTACGTATATTTTGTCTAGAAAAGATTTTAAAGATCGACAGCATACATATAAAAACAAAATTTTTTGATTTGTCATAAATTTCAAGAAAATATAAATCTCGTAAAATTTCAATTTAAGAAAGAACCATAGTTATAGTTGCACAACCACAATTTTCTTTCATTAACCTTATTAAAAAAAATAACTGCTAATTATTTGAAGTTTACATTTCTTGTGGACAAAAGTCACCCTCACTCCATCTAAATATTAAATTAGCTTTAAGAAATTCCACTCTTGTTCATGTATTATGGTAACTTTAAAACTGATCTGTCAAAATTTAACAACGATAGTTAGTTTAAAAAGATTGGTAGTGTCACATTTTAAAAATGTTAAAAAAAGATTATTGAAGAAAGAAAAATTATTTTAAGTCTGTACAAACAGATTAAAACTAACCGGAAAATATGCACATTAGTTATACATTCACGTGCCACCATTCCTGGAATAATAAAACAAGACAAGAATTAAATAACTGCCAACACTATCTGTTCTAAAAAAGAGGAATAATAAGAGCTTAAAATTTCCGAAAAAGTCCGATATTGCTGCAATGTTAAAGGAACATAGTAGAATCATAGATGAATAGAACAATTATCACAAAAGTTCTCAAAAACTTAGCATTGAATCCGACTATTTCTTGCAGTAGAAAAGTGGCCTGAGCACACGGCGAAAATTGTTCGATTAATGAACTTATACAACACCCCTAGCACTCTTAAAACTCGACACTTGTGAACCGAAATCTACCTAATAGGACATTAATGGGAACACTTGGATAGACAGATTCGAGAATATCTCATAAATCTGCTTAATGCGAAATTAATGGAAAAAATGGACATTATCGCTCTGAAAATGACGAAAAAGTTAGTACATTCTATGCAGAAACGTTTGAATGAATTTATTAAAAATAATGGCAAACATATATCATATTAAACAAATACATTTTTTATTAACTTTATCTGACGGTGAATCAACTCCAGTAAAATATTTCAATTTTTTTTAACATTGTACATGGAAGATGGCGGTGACTTTTGTCCATGTGTGAATATAGACAAGAGTTTATCAGATCAAAGTATTATGCAGACTACTTGTATTTAAAACAGTTCCATATGGACACAAGTGAAGGGTATACAAAATTCGGCGTAACCGAATTTATTGGTTTTTATTAATTGATTATTTTATTGGTTTAATTTTAAATATATATTATTTTTTTCGATATACAAAATAGTTTGTCGACTTATCACGTTTTTATATCGCTTCCGATAATGAATTAATGATTGATATATTAAAAGGCGAAATAAATTTTCTTAAATCCGCTTGGGATTTGCTTGGACGTCCCTTGGTTACTTTAGTTTTGAAGAAAATTCATTTAGGTCTGTGTTATTGTATTATTTGATATTTTTTATATTTGTTTATTTATTCCTATTTTGCATTATAAGTTATATTTTTCTTATTTTAACTGCAAGGGATGCATTTAATTTTTATAATAATTTATGTCTTTATATTAATGTTTTTATTTTTTGAATCAAAAGCAAGTTTTAACAGGTTTATAATTGGTTGTGGTTTTTTATACATATGTGTTCATATATATTGGCCTCTAAATTTGTCTGTCTAAAATGGAGTTGGAAATAGTGATTAATCACGAAATTTATCAAATTTTCAATTACATTAATAACAGGTTTAAAATGGGCATATAAAGAGCAAGGTAACTTAGAATATGCAATATTTATATGGAGAGCTCATATTTGTTAAACATTGGTCATATAGAAAAACTTGCTTTTGTTTAAATGTATATTTTCTGGTAGCTCCTTCTCTTTAGTTATAAGTTTGTGTTCAATTGTCCCTATAATTTTTATATGATCTTTATGTTTGCAATTTTATTTTTTGTAATAATTTTTATTGAAAGATTAATGCACATCAAGAATATTTAAAATATCATTTAACAGATTTGAGTATTGTATTGAAAAAAAGAAGAAATCATTAAATTTCATTTTACATTTTTGAATTAATTTTGATTAGCATATCGATTATGAAGAATATTACACCACACGTGATCCTGACTTGCTTGCAAGTAATTTTACCACCAATTTAGCTTTCCTAACAAATAATTGGCGTCATATGTTAGGAAGACCCACTATAACTCTAATGGCAACACATTATATGCTAGGTAATTACTCCACAAATTTTTCATTCCTACAACATGCAAATATATATACAAACATAATTATTATTTTATATAATTTTATCAAAACATAAAACATCATATACTTAATAATATTAAATTTATTTAGAAAAAATAAAAATTCATTATTTAGTATTTTAAAATTTTGCCGAGCTTTTTTAAAGAGAATTAATTTTTTGTTGCAGTTTTTTATTAAAGAATTTATTAATTATGCTATTTGGTATGTTGTCCCCTGCATGCTTTAAATTGTATTATTTATTTATTTACTATTTTTCTTACATTAATTTTAATTTTAAATTTTAAGAGTGTTAAAACCCATGAAGTTTTAGTTAGATTAAGTTAGATAGCAATGTGACTAATAATTAGAAAATTTGTGTTATTTAAACATAAACATTTCTTATAAAACTATTTTTTTAATAATTTCTTATGAAACCCAAATATTCTATTTTTTAATAAATAAAATTGTAGAACTTTTTGAAGGAAATTTTTATAAAACATATTATTTTTATTATTATAAGTTTACAATAAAAATTATAATTAAAGAAAATTATTTGAAATTGTTTGTAAAATAAACCTGCAACTTTTCAACCGTTAGAGACATTTTAATGAAATTTTACATACTAAAATATTTGGAGGAGTAGTCGGTGACCCTCCAAAGTTGGACAACTCGGGTATGTTCATTTTTAAAAAAATCAACAGAAATTAATTTATGAGTTGTAACAAAAGATATTTTATATAGAGATAAGAAGTGAAATAGACAAATTCTTAACATACATATATGTTATTTAAAACATTACAATTAAACCTACAGTTTTCATTTTTTTATTTGATTGAAATTATATATATATATATATATATATATATATATATATATATATATATATATATATATATATATATATATATATATATATATATATATATATATATATATATATATATATATATATATATATATATATATATATATATATATATATATATATATATATATATATATATATATATATATATTCTTTTTTTTTTTTGTAAAAATTATTTTATCAAAAAAGAAAAAAATTTTTAACATTTTGAACTTATTTAGGATTTTCGATATTTTCAATGAAACACATTACTTTCGAATAATTTTCGATTTTTTACAGTTAAATACAGTTTTTAACAATGAAATTCTTGTAATATTTTAATTTACAAAAAGTATCTTATAAAAATTTCCTAAAAAATAAATTAAAAACTATTTTTCAAAACTATAAACAGAAGAAGATCGGAAGTATCAATAGCAATGGAACTTCTTACATTCTATAAATATATTTTAAAAAAAGTTAAATTTTTTACAAGATTATATAACTTGGAAAATATTTGATTAGTAGATTGATTAGTAATGTTACTAACATATAAATTATTTTTATTTTTTGTTTGTCTTTTTATTTCTCGTTTGTGTTTTTTATTTATAAAATATTAATTATCATAATAAATTTTTAAAATTTCATAGATCAAGATAGAATTCCTTTGGCCATGATACAAACAATGCGTAAATTAAAATCTGGCTATATCAATGGTACTCGAGTTATGTTGGGTAATCTTAAGGACTTTTTAAATACATCAGCTATAACAGATTTGAGCTTTTTGGGTAGTACCGAAGATGGTTATCCAGATCGTTTACATCCTGATGTGCAAACTTATTTGGATGAACATTTATTACGTTCATTTAGTCATCGGAATACAATGAATTTAAGGGGTGGACAATTGAGACCCAGACATCTAAGACGTCGTATGTCCTGTAAGGGTGCTATAAAGAAAACCAGATCTATTAATGTGGATTGTAAGTTTTAAACATTAAATTTTATTTAAATTACATTTCTAAATTGTTGATACAATATTTGTTTGTTTATGATTTAGCTGATAATTTGGGCATGGAAGGACCTACACCATTAACGGAAAGACGATTGTCATCAGTGGTACCACCACCTTGGTTACAAGCTAATCAACAAACACAATTAAATACTTTTACCGTTACTACTGAGACTACTGGTAATAATAATAATAATAACTCGAATCCGGTGAAAACCGAGGTGTTGATACGTGAAAATATTTATCCAATTGATATTAATCATAGCCGTTCGGCTATAGAAAAACGCAGTGAGTTTGCTAGACAACAAGAAAGTGAGTGTTGTTGTAGTGTATATTTTATTTTATTACATTTTCTTTACAAACCCTACATCACTAAAGACAATTTTATTTTTGCAATTTTTTAAAAATCTTAATATGTTTTCGGTACTCGTTTTCTTAGAAGGAAATACTTAACTTACGTTTTATAAAAAATATTTCTTTTATTTTCATTAACAATTGAAAGCCATTGGATTGAAATAGTTTAATTGACATACTGTTGAAGTAACCAATACACAGTGAAATATCTTAAAAAATTTCTAGTGATGAGAACTGAGGTGTTTTCAAATTGATTTGTTGCAGTACATGCCTCCGGGATGTTGTCGGTAACCCCAAAATGTTGGTCGCTTTGTTTATGTAGATATTTAGAAAATTCGTCTTAAATTTATTTATGAATTGAATATAATGAGTGAGATCGAGAAATTCTTAACATATGTATATGTGAATAAAAACGAAACCACTAAACCGTTTTATTTTTTTATATAAAAATTAAAATATATGAACATTTTTTAGGAAACACTTTCATTAACGTTTTTATATTGCTTTGTGATATTTTGCTCGAACAGATAGTCCATCTCCATTTAAAATCCAGTTCAAGAATTTTTTAAGCCTTGTATGTTTTTAAACCAGCATTATATTTAACTTTTCGTTTCGGACAGACAAGTTCTTCCGGTTCTGTTTAATAACATTGGGAACAGTTTGTCGGCAGACCTTTAATGTTGGACAACTTTTTGTAGAACAAACTTGGCTTTTGTTGAAAATATTTAATAATTTTAGTACGCACTTTCCTGGTCACTCATTTTAATCAGATTAACAATATTTTTATTTGAAATTGAACATAATAACTGACATGTTTTAAAAAGTAAATTGATAAAAAATTTAAGAATTTTTCGATACGACTACTTACTAAAAATTAGAAGGACTATATCTTTTGTCTGATATTATAAATTAATTTTTAAAATAATTTTCAAAAAAATGCATAAACCAAGTTGAACTATTTTGGGAGGCCAACCACTGTTATCTTCAAATCTACTGCGCAGCATTAACCATGTTAAATTTTATTAAAATATATCAAACGGTTCAAAAGTTCCAGAGAAGCATTTTAAAATACGAGAGTTTATTATTAAAGAATGGCGTAAGTTTAATAGTATAACGAAAGTTTCAGAAGAAAATAGGAAAACATTTATGGACATTTATGAACCAAATAAGCAATTTTTATCGAAATCTTTGGAAGCATAGGGTTTCAACAACTCGATTTTAGTGGTTGTTCTTCGTTCCCACGACAATAGGATCTCCGTTCCGGAACGACCCGAGTCATACTAGGCAAAAGAATGTCAACCAAGTTATAGTTGTATCAAACTAAAGTGCTTTCCCCAAGAAAGAATTATCGGATACAGCTGAGCCGTTACAACAACATCTGATTGTTTTTTGATCTCCAACTTAATTTTCTACGTTTTATTTTTGTTATTATGTTTATTAAGCAGTATCTCCCCAAGGTACTTATTGATAAACATCTACCTTTTCACATTATATAGTATATTATTATCGTTTGCTTTTATTATCCAGAGAGAAAAAATTTTCTATATATTCTTCAGGATAGTATATTCTGGGCAGAGAGTGAGGTAGGATTACTCTGATAGTTAAAGAAATGTGGGTTATTATATGGTTTTTGGCCAATGCAGTTCAAAGATTTGAAACAAAACGATCAATGCGAGACACACACAAAAAATCAACGTAAAATCAATTAAAATAGAAATAATTTATCATTTTTTCAGTTATGATTATGCTTCATAGATAAAAATTGATATTTAACATTGTTTCGCAGTAAATACAATATTCTTGAGAATATTCTTAAAATTTTAGTACTTGAAAGTAATTTAAAAAAATGATCGTTGTATAATTTTATTTATTAATATCAAAAGATACACCACACACATAAAAATGTTAAATTTTAACTTAATGAAAAAAATATATATTCAATCTCAAATCAATGTTCAACGTTGATTTTGCTTCATGTTTATTTCTGTGTGCAAATTATTATTATTTAGGACATACATACGGTAACTTATAACCGGGAAATTGGTGGCGCTCAAAATGAGTTTGCATATACCTGAGTATGATCTGTTCACATATTCAAAGATTCTTTCTGTGTCATGCCTGGGGTGGAATTTCAATTGATTCCAGTGGCATGATCAAGGAAGGTAAATAGGCTATTAAATGTAACTGACAAAATGTTCAGGTGGTTAACCTTCGAAATATGAATTTCATCGAAAACTAGGCCTATGTACTTCACTGCTCTTGTATGTTGTAGGTGTTTTCATTGTTAATTATCACGTCTCGATTTATTTAATATAATCAATATTGCAAAAGAACATAAATATTATTTGCATATACCATATCGTTTTCAAAATATAGCAATATAGACCAGTGTACATAATGACTGACATAATAACAACTAAATTTAAATGCCAATGTGGTGTAGGGAGTAATGTGATTCTCTTATATTTTCTTTTAATTTTTCAGTTTTATTATTAATTGGTTTTAATTTTTCTTTTTATTTTCATATGTTATCGATTGCACAAAAATATCTTAATGTGTGAATGTATAATTTTTGTATGTGTACATGGATTTTTGATTTGTTGATATATTTATTATAATTATGATTTTGACTTGTATATATGTTATAAAAAACTTTATAAATAAATATGCTAAAATAGTCAACAATGTTCCTAAAATTCTTGTGCAACGCCATCGTCCGGAAACAAATTTTGCTGATACAGAAGTGGAAGAGTTAATTGCCATGCTAAGGGAAACGGAAAATCTTGAAGAGCAAGGTGATATATTACAATATTTGGTAGATACACAGGGTCTAGACTTTAATACCGGTAAGTTAAAAATGTTCTAAAATATTTATAAAGAAAGCAAAAAAAAAAAATAATAATATTTTTTATTTATTACAAAATTCTAACAATTTTAAAATAACACACGAAGTAAAATATTACACATTTACAAACACACAAATATTTTATCCACAGCTCTTCACTCCAAAACACAATTTTCCTTGTACTGTCCAATGTCTTTAAACTAAAACTGTTTCCTCCCATTGTTCTCACCATTTAATAAACATCACTTCCTTAGAACATATATTTTTCCTTTTATTGTTTTCATTTTGTTTTTGATTTTCCTTTCAAAATGTGTCTTTTATAATGTCCGTTTTGTGAATTTTATTATTTTTTTAATTATTACTATTTATTAGCCGGCTTAGGACTTAAACAAAAATCATCATCGTCCTCCTCCTCTTCTCCTGGTAAGTTCAAGTTTAATATTCTTTATTATAATGAGGACCCAACAGCATTCTATTTAATACAATTAAAGTATAATCCTCCTACCAATACAGAGGCACCTTTCTATTTCTATTAAAATACAAAATATATTTGTGGGGCTTTTTTATTATATATTTTTTTTAAATATTTTTGGTGGTTTGTATTTTAATGATTTTGTATTTAAATACCCATATATTCCCCTAAGTTATAGTGTGTGTGTGTGTGAATGTAATTCGGGTATTTAATAGTTTTAGTATATATTTTATTATTTAGTTCTTTTATTTATTATCTATATAAAACATTTTAGAGTTTTAAAGTATTTTGGTTTGAATCATATTTCACCTTTAAAACTAATTTTACTTACCGCACACACAGTTTTAAAATTTTAAAGAAATTGGTTTATAATATCATCACTGGTATAATTTAGTATATATATTATCTGGTAGTTTTTGTCTAGATCATCAATAAAATTACTACACTCAATTCTTGTTTCCTCAGATTATAGAGAGTTTGTAGAATTTTGAGTTTATTGTGTTGCCTTAAAAGATAAACTGATAATTTATTAACCAATTTCCCTGTAATGTGACTCACTTCACATTTAATGTGGTTAAAACGAAGTTGTTTTTTTTTTTTGGTATTTTATTACAAGACGTATGCATTTTGATTATTTTTTGGAGAAATTAGATGGGATAACGACAAAAATATATTATGTCCATAATAATTTATTGCTTAAGAAGTGTGATTGAAAAATTCTTAACATACGTTTTTCGTTAAAACTTTTAATCCATGTATTATTTCACCTTTTTGATCAAGAAAACATTTTAGTTATTATATTTAATCTCAAACAAATGAAAATATTGTTAATCTGATTAAAATGAGTGACTAGAAAAATTACGTCCTAAAATTATAAAATATGTCCAACAAAACCCAACATGGTTCTTTAAAAAAATTACCAAACATTCAAGTTATGCCGTCAAATCCAAAAAAATAGAAACCATTTTCAAAAAAAACTCTCAATACATCCGGAAAATCATTGATATGGTAAGCAATAAAATAAGCAAATCATTTGTAGTTCACACCAAAGAATGTTTAAATTTTCATAAAACTTTATAATGAGTCCAATTATTTTTGGCCTTAGATGCATAAGATTTTTCATTTCTATGATGTTCTGCATAAGATATTCCTAAATTATTTGTCAGTTCCTTTACTAAAATTTTAGTTGTGGTATTATGTTGTCATGCAGTGATGTTTAAAAATTTATGAAAAATATATCATTTAATTGAGTTAAATTTTTTAGGAACATGTTTTATATAAAATAATAAAGATAATACTTTAATAATTTAAATAAATTAAAGGATTTTTAACAAAAAGCAATAATGTATGGAGTAATATAATAAATAATAAAATACATATTTTTTAGTGGTTTATCGCAGTTAAGTGATATATTTTTCATATACATTGGAACTTGAACACCAATCTTACACCATCTGCTTTTTTAATCTAATTAATCAATATAATTTTATCTAAATTATATATAAAATTCAGTTACTTAAAAAATTCTCTCTATTTAATTTTCTCTTCTTTTTTCTATAAACTTTTTCAAAAAAAAATGTGTTTGATTATTCTGTAATTCATCTCTACCGCATTTATATCATTAATACATTTTGCTATTGGGCTGCTTACAATAATAATGCTAAAAATTAATTAAATAAATAATGAATAATAATAACTCATACATAAAACACTTATATTTTGCATGTAAATGTGTGTGTGTGTGTTGCTAAATGCTTTGAATATATTGAAAATTTAAAAAATATATGCAATTAATAACGTATAAAATGAAAAGTAATTGATCCAACACTTGTGGAGGATTCAGTAGTCGATGAATTAGCTTTTAAAAATACAGCAAATAAGCCACCATTACCACCATCTGCACTGTTGTTGGTGCCCGATGATTCAACATCTTCAACTACTAATAATAATAATACCAACAATATCAATGTTATTAATTCTTCTCACACTGAAGGCATGCTGGAAGAAGGACGTGTTGTGACTGTACGCGATTTACTTAAGGGTCTGTATGAAAAGGCCTGCCAGCAAAAACTATGGGGTTTGGTACGTCATACGGCTGGTATGTTGGGTAAACGTGTTGAGGATTTGGCTAAAGCAGTTACCGATTTGTTGGTACGTCAGAAACAGGTGACTGTGGGTATGCCACCGAATAATGAATTTACCATAACGGCCCCCTTACCAGAAGCTGATTTAAGGCAATTGATACATGATGTTAGTATTATTTATTTATTTATTTATTTAGTTATTTTGTTATTTATTTTAAATATGTTAATTAATTTATTTTTTTAATTTGTAGACTTATGGTGATGATGAGAGTACCGCCATGTTAACTCAAGAATTAATGGTCTATTTGGCCATGTTTATACGTACAGAACCACAGTTGTTCCATGAAATGTTACGTCTTAGAGTTGGTCTCATTATTCAGGTTATGGCCAAAGAATTGTCACGTACTTTGAATTGTGATGGCGAAGCTGCTTCTGAACATTTACTGAATTTATCACCTTTTGAAATGAAAAATCTTTTATATCATATTTTAAGTGGCAAAGAATTTGCTGTAAGCAGTGGTAAGTTAATCATAAAATTTTAAATGCCGTAATAAAATAAAATTTATTTTCATTTTAACATTTTAGTGGCACGTGGTAATTTATCAATTGTTAGCTGTAAGTCAAGTCGTGTTAGCAAAAAAAGTCAAATTGGTTTGGGTGATCCTGAAGGTGATGATGCTCTTATAGCAAGTATTGATGATAGACAGGGACAATGGTTACGTAGACGTCGTTTGGATGGTGCTCTTAATCGTGTGCCTCGTGATTTTTATTCTCGTGTTTGGTCAGTTTTGGAAAAATGTCAAGGATTAGCCATAGAAGGTCGTGTTTTACAACAAAGTTTAACACAAGAAATGACCCCTGGTGAATTAAAGTTTGCCCTGGAAGTTGAAACGGCTTTAAATCAAATACCACAACCTGAATATCGTCAATTAGTGGTAGAAGCTCTAATGGTTTTGACTCTAGTAACAGAGCATAATATGGTACCAAATTTGGGTGGTATCATATATGTTGAACATTTGGTACATAAAGCGAATCAATTATTTTTGGAAGATCAGCGTAAAGTTCAAGGTGATGCCACTCTCTGTTGTGCCAAATCTAAAGATGGCAAAGAACAGCATCAAGCCGCCTCTGGTATGTTATTATGCGGTGGTGCTGCATATATATGTCAACATTTATATGACAGGTATGTGAAATACTTTTCACAATATTGATTTCTATTTTTATATTTTGTTTAATAAATAAAACTATCTTTTTTCCAGTGCTCCCAGTGGCAGTTATGGCACTATGACTTACATGGCTCGTGCTGTAGCCTTAGTTTTGGATTGTCTTCCCAAACATGGTGAAATGGAATGTGCTATTTCTTAATCGAATTAAGATAAAACGTTTATAAAGAAGAAAACGTTTTATTCTGAATTTTATGTTGCTGTTTCCTATACATTACATTACAACAAACATTACATAAACGTGTTTTTAATTAATTTAAATATAAATATTAATGCATAATGTTGTTTTCATTTCTAACACTTTTGTGGAGAAAATTACTCGAAATCTTTTTGTTGAATTTTATGAATTTAATTTTATTATTTAAGTTGAAAGTTTAAAAAAAAATATGTATACTACCCCCACTATATATTTGTTTTCTTAGTACGAAATAAAAAAGGATATATTAAAGGAAAATATTGTTATTCTTTATTAAAGTAACATTGACTGTTAAGCTTGAAGACCTCATTTCTGATGTGACAGTTGGGAAGTTGATAAGGCTGGCACGATCTTCTGACATTGCCTTAATATGGGTCTCCATGCAAAGAGACTACTTTTATAATGAAGGGACAGATGAGTTAGCCGAGAAAGGTTCTGAATCTGATATCTCCAATGTGGATTAAGTGAAATTCCACTTGAGCATGTAATTTAGCAGAGTTCAGATGGATTGATATACAAACTTAGTATTTGAGACCTACCTGTGACATGAACTAATTAAAGCAACCAGTCGGTGGACATATTTTTGGCCATATGGTAACTACTTTGTTATTTGTTTTTTAATCGTAGTCGTTTTACCATTCGTTAAAGCTAATGTGGGTTTAATAAAAATTTGGGCTCAAAAAGTTTCTGACAGGAACTCTGTTAAAAATGTAGAGATAAAAAATGTGTTATCAGATTTTATGTTGCTGATGCTCGAGGGAATGTTGGAAAGAAGTTTAAAAACCAAAAGCAGTCAAAATTCCGCAAAAAGTTCTTGGTATAACAAGCAATATGTAGTTTCAGCAAAGAAGCAATTATGTTACAATGGGCTCCATAAATACCGAAATTTAGGTCAAGCAATCTTAACAAAAATGCTGCTTCATAAGTCTTCATAATGTGTACTCTTATTTTTTAACTGCCTTGACTATATGGACTTTGAGTAGTACAAGAACAAAATGAATTAACTCCACCGAACTGCCGGGAAGTAAAGTCAGTGAAGAGTTATTGTTATCTTATTAAAAGTGAATTTAAAGGCACAAAAAAGGTGCCCAAAAGTGTGTAGTTTTTAACGCAGATGGACTATCTGATCGAACAAAATAACCGACAGCATTATAAAAACGTTAATGGGTTTGTGAAAAAAGTTTGAAAAATTCTATTAGTTTTTGTAAATTGTAATAAGAAATTCAATAAAAAAATATTAAAACTGTAAGTTTACTTTTACTTACTTTTTACTTGTTTGATTTTAAATAATGTTAATTAAATAAAATATTATTTACCTTAAAGAATTAAAAACAACATTAAAATTCTTGTGGCAACACTACTTCATGTATTTCAATCCCATTTCCGCTTGTTTCCTGTTAATTTAATGATTTATAAATTTGCAACATCAAATTAATATTTCGTTTCCGTTACCAACTCTTATAATTTTAAGTTTTCTCTACTTCCTTTTTGTTACAAATATGGCAACTTCTTTACAGTGACAATGCTAAATGTCATTGTAAGTTTTTTTCTAACTTCAGTTTAGTGGCGCGTTCGGCTTAAGTCAATTGTAAAAAAATAAAATGGAAGAAAATTCTTTCAAATCTTTTTTAGAAGTGTTAAAAATTATAAATATATGTTTTTTAAATAAAATAAAAGTCAAAATTATTAAAAGATATAAATGTAATATAAAAAAAATGTTTGCCAAAAAGCGATGGCAGCAAGTGCACCTTCTTGATGGCGAATAAAGTAAATAATAAAATCCTTGATTAAATTTCTAAAATATGAAAATGTGTATTTATTTATTAAAAAAATATATATAAATATTTTAAGATATAAGTGCTAATATAAAAATGCTTCCTTTAAGTTTTACACCAAAGGTAGATGCAGCAAGTGCATCTCGGCATTAACTAAGAAGGAAGAAGAGATGTCGAAAATAAAAAATGCGATTTCTTTAAATATGCGTTTGCCCAGATGTTTAAAATGCATAGATCTAGAATCGCTTTTTTAGTCGAAATTGAAAAATTCTTAACATACATATATGTTAATAAAAACGAAACCATTTAACTTTGTTCGAACAGGTTTGGACACATTTTTGAACTCTGCTATTCTGTTTCAATAATATCCCAATACACATACCACATTATTGTTCTTGTACCATAGTGACAGGATGTTAAGTCCGTCCAAATATAAATGTACACATTATGAAATCTTATTTTGGTCTCTAAATTATAAGCACAGTTCTTGTCAGAAACTTTTTGACCAATGTATTTTATGGTTAGTAAACGTACAAGACTTAAAAGTTCCTGACAGGTATATTGCTTTAGCTTTACGTTTTTGTACCAAATACTTGAAGCACTGAGCTAACCGGGCTGCTTTCGTATCGTATGTGTTGGGTGCTCTTTTAAAAATGTTTTCTATTTTTTGGCTTTAGAAACATCATGTGGACCATTCATTCTACCCGAACAAATTTGGATTTTGTTAAAAATATTTAATAATCTCTTTTTCTGATCTCTTATTCTAATCAGATTAACAATATATTTAATGTTTATGGTCAAAATCATAATAACTGAAATGTTTTACACAAGTAACCAAAAAATATTTAATGGGATAAAAGTTTTAATAAAAATCGTGTTTTAAGAGTTTGTCGAACTTAATCGTTAACATAATTCTTAATAGTGTCGACAAAATGGTGGTACGTGATCGATAATATATAAAGGGTAAAAGGCAATCGCGAACAGTTAAAAACACTATAAATGAAGATCCATATAGTTGTGTTAAGTCATTTTAACAAAAATGTAATGATAATATATCACGAGTCTTTTATTAAGGTAAGTTTCAAATTTTCAATTATTAAAAAATATATAATTCTTTAAACTCGAAATATATGCTCATATCTATCTTAATTCTTAAACCGTTATGAATGCAGGCCATCTGATAGGGTGCGTAGTCGGCAAACCCTAAAATTAGTCAAATCTGGTGTATCTAACTTTAAATACAGGAAGGCTACTTTAACTGTAACCATGTAAAATTTTATTAAAAAGTTAGATAAGTATTTTTAAACAACAGTTTTGAACATTCTGGACGATATTTATATAGAGTTCGCTTCAAACATTGTTAATTGATACTACTAACATTAAAATGGTAAGAAAGTTTGAGAAATGCGTCCCAGTCGGGACAAATTAAATTCGGCTATAAGACTTTAAAACCATATACCGATAGAAACTAAAAAACCGATATGATTTCTTTCGGGAATCAGATATGAAATACTTTCCAAAAGTCAATAAGTTATCACAACCAAATCTCTTTCATGTCGAGTTCTTAAAACCTTGCAGTTTTCTTATGCATTAAAACAAACTACAAATTTTTAGTATTTTTTGTTTATATTGAGTTTTAAAAATATTTTTTGTGTTCAGCAGGAATTTCATATTAAATGGAGTGTGTTCCCCTTTATTTTAAGCAGTTTACAATAATAATAAATACAAAAAAGAAAGTTTTGGTTTTATAAAATTTATAATTGTTCTTTAAATATGAAGACACATTTTTAAACATTTTGCTAAATTAAGTTATTTTCAAAATAAATCTTTTTTACATCAGCAAAATGCTCAAAAGTCTAAGCTTAGCTGACTTTTATTTGCCAAAAATTATTTCACAAAAAAATTAATAAAAAGTAGAGATTAAAAAACAAAGAACATTAAATGAATTAAATACATTTAAAAATTAATAAATTTACAACATATTTTTTTAGGACCAGGAGAATGGATCAGTGAGTTGTTAACTAAATAAACGTTAGTTTCCTCTTTCTTTATGTTTTAACAAAATAAAAGTGATTGATTAAATTAAGTATTTTATATGTAGAGAACATTATGAGTTAGTATGCAAAGGATGATGATTTGTTTTTATAAAAGTTGAAGCTTAACAGTAGCCACGATCGGGGACACGTTTTCTAGGTGCACATTTAATAATGTTATCCACACGTAGAATCATTTCAGCAGCTTCAACGGCAGATAGAAGAACTTGACGTTTAACAGCAAATGATTCAGTAATACCTAATTCCTTCATATCACCTATTTTTCCCTTTTCCATGTCAAGACCATATGTGGACTTGCCTTGTGCATGAGCAGCCCTCAATTCAGAGATCAATTGAGCGGAATCGTAACCAGCGTTATCAGCAATAGCAGTAGGTAAAGCCAAAAGAGCACCTTTTAAAGAAACAAAACATATGAAGTTTTTACACACCTTAACAAAAAAAGACTTTTATAACTTACGAGCAAAGGCTTCCATAGCAATAGCTTCTTTTCCAGCAGTCTCTGCAGCCTTCTTCAATACAGCGGTAGCCATCATAGCTTCTGAAGAACCACCACCATAAATAATACGTGATTCCTTAACTGTGGCAGCCAAAACGCACAAAGCATCATGCAATGACCGATCGGCTTCATCCAAAATTTGTTGAGTGGCACCACGTATAACAATTGTACAAGCTTCTCCCAATTTTACACCACTGAAACGCAGTAGAGTGTCTTCTCCGATCATAACTTGTTCAATAAGATCACATTCTCCCAATTTTACCAAAGAGGGATTTTCAAATGTTGATACAATTTCACCACCAGTTACCAAAGCCAAACGTTCAATACCATCAAAATCAGCATGTTCAATGGCCATAACACCGGCATCGGCAAATAATTGTTCAGGATAGTTATAGATCAACTGACGATTGATAAATACATTGCAATTATGATTTAAGATCTTTTGTACTTTATCTTTCATTTTCTCTTTTTCGGCCAATTCCAAATCGGCAATTTTAGCCAAGCTATCAACCTTAATGGTACTGCCAAAAACTTTAATTTTGTCGGTATCCATAGGTGTGTTTGCAATCAAAATCTTGGCCTTTTCAATCTAAAAATGAAAAAAATGATAATAATATTATCTTTCTTTTCTTTAAATTTTTTATATTTTTTCACTTTTTTAATTTTGATCTTCTGATGAATTCTCGATACACCATCAAACTCGTCAAAATGGCTGTGATATGATATTAAGAAAAAACATAATTCACAACCAATTTGACGGTCCGAAAATGTACATTATTTTTCCACACGGAAAACTGAAATACATTTTTTGAAATATATTGGAAAATATCAGAAATACTTACTCTTTGTGGTTGATGTACACCAGGTTTTTTGTCCAGCAAGAAACCTTCATCCAAAAATGAATCTTCCAAAGTACCACCACTCTTCTTGATGATTTGAATGGCATGTAATTCACCTGAACCCTTCAAACGCAATACAGCATCAACAGCTAACTTGGCAAAGAAATCCTTATGCTGATGCAAAATCTTTGAGGATAATGTAGTGCGGGCAATATTCATAAGATCTTCTTTAAATTTTACATCATTTGATGAGTTGTCTTGTGAAAAGTTGGTTAAAGCTTCACGAGCAACTTTAGTGGCCATACGCCAACCAGCAATAATAATTTGTGGATGAAGTTTTTGATCGATAAGTTTTTCAGCTTCACGCAAAAGTTCAGCAGCCAAAACTGTAACCGAAGTTGTACCATCACCGACTTCTTCGTCTTGGACACGGGACATATCGACCAAAATCTTGGCTGCGGGATTGTCAACACCAACACTACGCAAAATAGTAGCACCGTCATTGGTAACGCTCACTTTGCCAGATTCACGACCATGACTCACTAATATTTTGTCCATACCTTTAGGACCCAAGGTACTTTTAACCAAATCTCCAATAGCAATGGCCCCTATGAAAGAGGATAGACGAGCCATTTCGGCTTTTTCTTCTTGTGCCTCATTTTTGAGAACACGTACAGGATTTAAAGACATCTCCTAAAAAAAATCATAATCACAAACAGAAATAACAGAATTAATTTTCAAATCTAATTTAAATAACAAAAATACCATCTGGTAACCTTTTTTATGATAAGGCTCAAAAAACTGGAATATCGTCAATAGACAACTTAACCTTACTTATTTTTCTTTACAAAAAATTCTCTTATTTTCATAATTTTCTCTTATAATAAAAAAGAATCCTTTAGAATATGTAACAAAGAGTAAATTATTAACAACCTAAATGAAGAGCATGATTCATCTTTAAACACGCTGTTTCATGTCGCCTACTTAAAAGCAGAAATTAAAGACTACAATTTATTTTTTCAGATAATTTTGACAAAAATAGCATTTTCTTTCAATTTATATTTTTATTATTCGAGGAATTCATTTAATTTTCCTTAAATTCTATTCCATTTTAGAATAATCTCGAATAAAAACCTCACGTGCATTTTTTCGTTTCTTCTTTTTTTCTTCATCCACTATTACACAGCAGTGTGTGAGACTCATTCATTTTTCCCCGCCGCTAATTGTAATTTAATGATGCGGTCATTGTGCTTCTCAATACACATAGTTTTTTCTTCTTTTCATTTTTTTATTCAACACCCGGCAATTTTAATAAGTTTTATTTTCAGATACGTCACTCAAAATTATTAGAATTATCTTTTAAATGAATCAATGTTGTGTAAACTAAAAGTTTTTATTTATATTTTTTATTAAATTTGTAATAATTTACCATTTTAATTAAAAAATTTGATTCACTTTTGTTTTCTGTCCACAGCCTAAGAAAACACCCGTATGGGAAAAAATGAAAATGGCGGATGACATGAGTGTGTTTTTTGCAGGGTTGTATTATAGTTTAGCATCAGTGATGGCATTGTGACGAAGTTGCCTATAATTTATTTTGTAATGAATTTAAGCGATTTTTGGGGAATTATTATTAATTATTAATAGTTAATCTATTTGGTGAACAAAAAAAGTTTACTGCGAATTTGTTGTTGCTGACAACTCTTTAAGCTACTATAGAATACAGCAAAATACAGTTGTATAGAATTTTTTTAATTAAGTTCGATCTATAATAAAATGCAAATGATAATGTCATATTATCTTGCAAATTTAAATTACCTTACAGACAATGATGAAGGAAATTGTAGTGTTGAGGGTATATTAACTTTGTAACTCCAAGAAGGAATCATTTAGGACCCCATGAAGTATATTCTTGCAACAAATCAAAAAAATGAACCTTTGTTTGTTGTTGTCTTAAGCAGTTTCCTATTCAAAACCAGCTACATCGGTCTCTTAGTTAAAATGTTATCGTAAAATAATGCTGTATGTTTGTACTTCACTATCACATAAATATAGGTCAAAAAGTAAGCATCATTAGAAAAAAGTTATAAGCCAAAAGTGTTCAAAATTTTGATTCGCTCCATATTCAGTTTGTCTTATACGCAATTTTGAATATTGTTTTTTATTTTTTTTTAATTTGCCGCATATATTTGTTTCGATAACAGAAAAATAAACAAAAAAGTACTATATTATCAATTTTACCAAAATTTTTCCATGTTTTGTTATAGCTTCCATATCAATCATCTTCCCAAAAAACGGTTGTGACTTTGTAAAATTTTTAAATCGAAGTATTTTATTGTAATTTATTTTCGTAACTGTTTTGTAACGTTATTTTGAATATACCTTATTATTAATTTTTACACCAGAAAAGGAGTAGAATGGACTTTTTTTCATCAAATTTATGGGATTTTTCGTAGATTCTACCTGGCAACACTGCGTATAGGTAATTTATAGCATAATTTTATGGTATAGAATATCATATAGTTGGTTTTGATTAACTATTACATTCTAACTTGTTTTGTTACTAGAACTGTTAGTCCATAATCCTTTCATTGTAATATTTTCATTTTATATAGCGAAAAATACTGCGTTTAGGATTCAAATTTATCAAATATTACTTTAACTTAATTTTAATTTTGTTATAAATTTTCCAAAGGACTTTTCATGAAGCATAATAACTTTGTTTTAATTACGTATTTTATTTCATAAACAGGGTAGTTACTTTTTAACAGAGTTGTATTAAATAATTTACAACAGGGTGATTATATTAATTTTAAATTTAAATTATATTAATTTTAAATTTAAAGTTACAGATAAATTATAATTAAATTAATGGTTTTAACTTTTATTAAAGTTATTGGCACAAAATGTACATATTGTTGTTCTACTTTCTGTGATCATATCGTGGCAATGATGAGTTTCCGTTGAATATATACTACAAGGTTTCTCCGCATTGCCTGTAATTAATATTATGAGAAATTAAGATTAATTATGTATAAATAAATTCTTAAATTTAAATTAAAAACTGGAAGAATTAAAGTTTTGTTATCTTTGAGTCAAAATTTGTTGAAGTCAGATATCTGATAACTGAAGGAAGAATGTTTTGAAAATTTGTCTAAAAATCGTAATATGAAGTGTAATAAAATCGAATCTAGATAAACTTAAAAATTTAACCGAATTTGAACATTGATGTAATGTCCTATATATTGGGATAAAGAAATTTTGATTAATTAAGATTTATTAATTAATTAATTTTAGTGAATAATTTAAATTTTAGTGAAAACTTTAATTTTTTGTGAGAATAGAATTTTAGTTAAAAATTTATTTTTTTTTAGAAAAATTGAAATTTTTAGCAAACAAATTATTTTTTAGTGAAATATTGAATTTTTAGTGAAAAAATTAATTTTTTAGTGAAGAGCATAAATTTCATATATAAATTGGTGTTTAATAAAAATTGGTCAAATTAAGATAAATATATGCAAAAAATCTCTGTATAAAATTATACTAGGGTCGTTCCATGTAAACCTCAGACAAATTCATTTTTAAACGTACAAATTTTACATATATGTTAGTGTCACCATATTGTATAGATCAGAAAATCAATTTATACGAGGGCCGTTTATTAATTTTTTGAAACTACTAAATACAACAAATATTGTGGTATAGATTATTAGATAATAACATCATTATTTTACCTGTCACAATGACGGCATCCAAATGAGCAATATAACTTTTAGCGAGTCTTAATATTTCAATTTTAGACAATTTACGATCATATGGTTCGGTGGGTATTAAAGTGCGCAAAGTATTGAAAGCCGAATTAACACTGGAAAAACTATTAAATTTATTATTTATGCAAAAAAAAAAAATCAACAACATTCATTTCCACTCCCTTTTCATTATCATACATACCTCTGTGTACGACAACGTTCTCGGGCATTAACAACATGGCGCGGTTTTGCGGTACTATTTGAAGAATCAGATTCCGAGGGACTTATACGACTATTTGTACACATTTCCATTTGGGAATAATTTGTATAGAATTCCATTTTTTGTTTGAGTTAAATTGTTTTTACTTAATTAATTTTTATTGTTTATTAATTGAAAATTTATTTTTTTTTTAATTTAAATAGTTTTAGAAATAATTTGTTTATAATTTTAATCAAAATTTATTTAAAGTGTTCTTCTTTTTTTAGTTCTTCTATGTTGTAACGTGTTGGCTTTCTCCCACAAGACTGAATTTATTACATTATTTTCATCTACACTTATATTATTTGTTCGATCATTTAAAACAAACATTTTTTTGTTCTATTTTATTTTAAAATATTTATTTCATAAAAAAAACAAGTAAGAAAGCTATATTCGGCTATGACGAATCTTCAATACCCTCCACCACAAATTGCGTGTCGAGTAAAAACGCTATTGTGGTTCTTAAATGTAACAGAGGAACATTTAATGAGTCATGAAATAAGTTATATTTTAAATTATAATGTTTTTTTTTTAAACTGAACCGATTTTGAAATTTTTTGGAACGGTGATGAAGTATTTACAACTTAATATCATTTCAACAATTAATTGTAATCTTTTAGTTATATATATTTATAACTGACAATTTTATAAAACTTCTTTGCTTGATCTTAGAGGTTGCTTTAGATATCGGTCCATATCTTTTAATATACTGACCCAATTTTGGTGATTTTAAATAGAAAACACTCAGGATAACAAACATCAGGCGAAATTTCATTGAACTCTGTCAATTATTGTGGATGTGAGCGTGCCAACAACTGAAGGACAGACAGACAAATAGACGGACATACCTAAAAATAAATATAGCGTTACACAGGGAATGATAAAAATAATATACCACCACTTGTGAAGGTGGAGGGTATAAAAACTCAAAAGTATAATTGTGGATTGGGTTGGGATGAGATGAAATAAAAGATGGTCATATATGATTTTGTTTCGTTTTGTACTCAAATGTATCAAATGTTTTTATTATTATTTGTGGCATCCACACTTTTTATATTCTGACTATTTAACAAGAACAAAAATGAAAAAAAATAATACTGTAAAATGAATTAAGTCATTAATGACGACAAATTGTCCATAAACACTTGTGAAGAGTATGAGAAATGATAATTATATAGTTTAGTTGTTATTGTTGTTATAAGCTGATCATTATGATCGTATTGAAATGAAAAAAAAAAAAAAAAATAATAATATTTGTACTCATATAGACACTTGTGTTAAACTGTATTGTTCTAAACCAATGGAAGGTTACTTTAGGGATTCTTCTTATCATATTTGGGTGGTAAAGTTTATGAAGAGTGTTTTATGGTAAAACCTAATTAATATTTAGAGTTTTTGTCCATATTTAAAACTAGCAGAACAGCCAAACTTCGTTTCGCCAAAAAAGTTGGGCGTTGGAAACATTAGTGCTGTATATGATTTAAATAGATTCTTAGTAATTTGAAATGTATGGGATTTACTTCTCTTTCTTTAAATATTTGATAAATAATATTTGGTTTGAATGGGCGATAACCGCCCCCTTATCTTATCCGTCCTATATGTTGTCCAGTAAAAGTTCCTGGATTAAATAGTTGTGACCAAATTAGAGAACTTAATTTGTTATAGTTCTTTTTTTATTCGAAATTCAATGTTAGCTTTGTTTGGGAGATACCGTTCCCCTTGGTCATATTAGTCCTACGTTTTGTGCAGTAAAACAGTTTTTTGAAAAAGGTTTTTTGGACCAAATTCGAGAACTCTCGTTGTCACAGTTCTCTAGATATTCGATAATCAATATATGCTGGTCCTATTGGAATTTTTTAAAATTGCGACCTGTATGATACACTGATTTTGAGTTGTACCAAAATTTTTCATATTTCTATTTTTTATATTATATTTTTTACAATTATGAACATTATATTATTTTGCTTTATGTATAAATTTCTTTAAAATATTAGTTTTCATTGCAAATTTGACAAAAGTATTCATATATCAATCTGTAACTCTTTCTCTATTGAACTTTCAAACTGTGAAGGTACTTGTAGATTATGCAGGAAACTTGTTGGAGACACTTTTCATTTTTATGCCTTGTTTAATAGACGATTTTTAATAAATGTTATCATTTCTTTCAAACCATCCACGATACAGAAGACATTCGTATAATGGGATTTTATCAGGGCAGCCAAATGAAGAGCATAGACATCCTTATAACCTAATATAATCGTTTTCTTATAAAAATTGTTTAATGTAAAAATATTGTACATATTAGTGCAGAAGGATAGGCCAGTGATGCGCAAAGAATGTTTATATCAGAATTTGAATTTTAAGAGTCCTTTTAATGTATGTTTATTTTTGTAAAATATTTGTTCTCATTAAAAAAAGCTCAATTACAATATCAAACTTTTTGCAATTGTCACACTTATTTAGGTGCAGTCCGCACATATATATAACATACATACATACATACATACATACATACATACATACATATATACATACATAGATATATAATTATGAACTGAATGTTTTATTTAAAATGATTTATGAAAAAGTTATTGTTCGCTGGGAAATCGAAATAATTTATTTCATTAAAATTGCTGATGTTATTTTAGATAAATTAATTAAAATGTTTTTTTTCTCTTTTTTCATGAATCTTATATGTTTTGTAATTTTTCACTTTAGTTCAACGTTTACAAATTATTTCCAGTTGTACGCAGAGAAAAAAATATGTTTGCTGTAACCATAAAATAAGAGCAACATACTTTTGTTATTATACATATTTTTATTCCAATAAAAATATAAAAATGTTATATTGAGAACTCTCGCTGTTATAGTTTTTTAGATTATTGATAATCATTATTCGCTTTGTATGGGAGGATCTTCCCAATCACTATCTCAAGCAACTATTTTAGTGAACAAAATTTAGAAGCGATAGGATCTGGGGACGGATACCCCCATACAAAGGAAATAATGATTATCAAATATCTAAACAACTATCAAATTTGGTCCCAAACTATTTTACTGGACAAAATGTAGGACGGTTAGGATCAAGGGAAGTGGTAGCTCTAATGCAAAGCAAATAAGAAATTAAATTTTGGAACGGACAGGGCCAGGGGTATTTAGCAAAATGTCCACTGCATTGATTTGTGAAATTTCTTTCGAGATCTTGGACTGAGAAGAATGTTTGTGTAGCAAAGCGCAACGGGTAAAATCTAGTGTTCTATAAAATATTTTCCTCCTGTATATATATCTATATTCATTTTACATTTTCTTTGTCATATTTCATTTCATATGACAAAGAAAATATAAAAAAATATTTTACGTTAAAATTAGTTAAATAAACTAAATTTTAACACGTTTATTTTGTGTTTATTTAACACCTTTTTTTTCGTTAAAGTTTTACTAAAATTTTCGTTAATTTTATCTAGGACATTTGCTTCAGTGTAGAAAGTGATTTCAAATCAAGTTAAAGGTGTAAAATTATTTTTTTACATGTTACAAACATTAGCTCAGATGTACAATATAAGGTTTCTAAATTATAGAATATCACATATCCTAAGATCATTGTCAGATTTTATATAAAGGAGTTACTGTTGTTTAACTCTAAGGCAAACATGTGTGATTGTTATTTTATTTACATTAATTAGTTACAAAAATGAAATATTTGATAGACTCTTTAAATATCCACTTGAAAACATAAGTGTTAATAAGTGTAGCAAACGGAAGTAAATATTTTGACACATGTTTAGAAAAGTACCCAAAATTACCCTCAATTTTTGGCCACAAAGCAAAATAAAACATAAATTTTTTATATATTTTTTATTTATTTTTAACTAAATTTTATTCATTTTTATTTTTTTATTTACAACACTTAAAAATTAATAATAGACATAATAAGAATAATTACACAAACAGAGTAAAATAGGAATTTGTAATAGAAAAAATATGGATGACAGAAAGCAATTATAATTAATATTTAACTTGATATTGAAATAAATGAGTGAGAAAGATTACAAGAATTAAAAAAAAACACATTCCATACCAAAGTTATCAAAAATAGTAATAAAAATTAAAAAACGGAAACTTATTAACTTGGTATAAGTACTTAAAGGGATTTAGGACATTAAGCATACAGTTTTTTTACAAAACTTACAAACTAATACAAATTAAAAAATGACTTATACTTATGTATAATAAAAAACAATTCCAACATAATAAAAAAAGAAAAAAAAATTAACTTAAGATTTTTTCTTTTTATGGACAATTATTTTTTCGCCTTTTTTGCGTTTTTAGCAGTAAAATTTATGATTAACAACAACTTCAAAATTAAAGCAGATTTTTTTGTTTTAATTAATTACTAAAATATTTTGTGTAGCATTTTTACAGTGCAAAATGTAAAATGACAAAATTTTTATTTTTGCTACTGAAAGTAGGACTAAATGACAATAACTACTTTTTTATTACTTTTAAGGATTTTTTTTAATTGTTTAAAGTTAAAGTAGGTCTGTTTTAAACACCACAGTCATATTTTTTATATTGTCACTGCGCCGACCAAAGTATCTACGTAAACATTTAAATTTTTTAAGAGAGACAAAAATAAATTATTTGCGTGAAATTTCGTTATTTTAATTAAAAATTCTTTTGCTTATGTATAGGTTTACTAACGTTGTAATACATGGCTTGAAAATAAAAACAAAAACAAAAACCAACATGTTTTGAAAGGAATAAAAAACTTTACATAGGCAATTTTGTTGGAAAAATCTTTTCGTGAATTATTACATGCAAATATAGTATTTGAAATAATAGAAACAATTATATAATAATTGATCCCACATAATTTCAAAATGTTGTAAAATTGAAATGTTCTGAAACAAAAAAAGTAAATAATAATATATTTAAAAATTAATTTTCAAAAACTTTGTATAGAAAATTGTTAACATAGGCAATTTTGTAGGCTCTATTATCTTTTGGTATTATATAACCAATTTCGTAAATCCCAAATCAGTTAAGATTTTGACAAAAGATTTTGTGGGAATATATAACCTACTGGATTATTGCTTTCAAATGCAATAATCAAAATTTTTTTTAGAAAATCTTTGCATAGGTACTTCTGCCAGCGCAGGGACGATATATTTATTTAATATTATTTTTATTTAAAGAAAAAATACATAAGGAAACTTTAACAAAATAGGAAAAAATTATAAAAAATATATATTTATAAAAAACAATACTAGAAAAATAATTAAAAAAGGCAATTTTTAATATTTACAAGCAGCAAACTACAAAATTTTAGGCTACGATTCCTTTTTTGTTTTTCTTCACTAATTTTAACTACCTTAATTAAGTTAGTAATGTAGTTAATAAATTATATAATCAAATTAAAAAAACAAAATCCGAATCAAAAATTTTATTTTGTAGTTTGTTTTTTTTTATTTTAATAAATAAAATTAAAAAAAAAGAAAAAAAGTTAAAGTGATGAAAATATAGTGTGTGATAGTTTCAAGTGAATTTTTGTTTAGTTTTTTTTGTTTTCGTCGGTATTACAAAATGTAATAAATAAAACTAAAACTTGGTTTCAAAAAAAATTTCGTTGTTTTTCAATCTAAAAAAAAATTGACTAATTTTATAATGATCCTCGGTTGATAGTAAGAAGATAAATAGAAAAGTATAATTAAAGTAAAACATTTAGATGAGAGCTGTGATAAGTTTGGCCTTGAAGTTGACGAATTTCTCACTAGTAGCAGCCACACGCTGAAAATTAAAAATAGAGGAAGAGATAAAGAAAACAGATTTTAGTATTTTTTTGTTTTAATGAAGAAATAAAACTTACCAAAATCAAATCTTGTATCAAATTGGCTAAACCTCTGTTGGCTAATACGACTAATCTGGTTACAGGGCCGGGAATACCTTCCGTATAACCATCATTGGCACGATTGCTATCGCTATCAGAATCACTATCTGAGGAACTGCTTACACTATTGGCTGCTTCATCACCAGCTTGAGTTTGCACGCTACCAGAGAAAAGCTTTAAGCGAAGAAAACGAAAAGAGTGACGTCATTAATTAAAAATAAAAGAATAATTATCTTTTTAGCATTATTAGTAAAGAAATGTGACGAATTTTTTATATAATGCTCCCCATCTTTTGGACATTTCGGGTGTGCCACAAGGGGTGAAGAGGGTATATCAACGTGTCGATCCTAATTTTAGCTGATATAAAAATCTTCAAAATCAGCTAAGATCATCGATTTAAAAATTTTTCTAATCGGAAATGTCCAAATTTCAGAACTTATGGAAATTTGATGTTCGTTTGAGTTTGGAAGTTATTTAATTTTTAAGTATAGAAATAATTTTTTCAAATTTACATACAAATATTAAATTTTATGTGTATCGGTACATATTTTGCGCATAAGACGAAATGGAAAAACTATAAACACTATTTTACTCAGTGTAGTTTTTAGATTGGCGTATATATCGACCAATTCATGACTATATTTTAAAATAATTATACGATGTCTTTGAACTGTTTTATATTATTGAACTATATCAACTATAATGTTCGACTAAATGCTTCTTAGGTTAAAATTCTGGGAAATCGTAACAAAATTTTTAGCTATAAAGTTAAATATTAACTTTTCAAATACTTACTCTCACAATATCGAATAAGAAATTGCCAGAACCTTTAGCGCCTGATGCACCGGCAGCACCGGTAGTACTGCCAGATGCATCACCACTTGAACCGCTACTAGCACCACCAGCTAAACCGGCACCGCCGAATTGCAAAAACCTTTTGAAAATATTGCTAAATATGAACAATTTGTCCCAAAAAACAAGATTTATAGTGATAAAAAATTTGGAAAAGTGTTTTCAATTTAAAAGCCAATTTTTTTAAGTGTATTTAAAAATAATTAAACAATGTTAATCCAAAAAAATACCTTTTATTTCTATCATCCAAATCGGCTGTATCTTCATTTGAATCCAATGACAGTTCATCAATAGCTGGTGATTTAGATTCGCTTAATTGTAAATCGTTGCTAATCGATTTAGGTTTATCGAGATTATTTAATTCATTGTTGAAACTTAATTGTATGGTTTCCTCGGATTTGGGTATAGGAAGTTGAGCTACACCAGCAGCTTGAGCGGCGGCTTCAGCTTCTTGTACTTGACGGGCAACACGTATGGTTTCTTCTAATTGTTTGTTAATGGCCGATAAATCAATTTGTGTGTCGGTGGCACCATTCTTTTGTTTTATTTGATTGATTTTTATTGTTTTTGTTATCATCATCATGCAGCGAATTTTTTTGCAAAACGTATAAGCGAAAACGATTTTTTTGCAAAACGTAAACGCGTTAACGATTTTTCGATTTCGAAAAAATGAAATTTCGTGTATTAATTATTTCATTTCAAGGGGATTTTTGTTTTGGTATATTTTTATCAGTCGTTTATTTTTCAAGAGGAAATTAAACCAAGGTTGCCAGATTTTTTATATTTGTTGAGGAAAATGCCATTTGTAGGGTATTATTTGTTTGTTGTTGTTTGTTATTTTAACGTGCAAAAGTTTTAGTAAATTTATAAAGAGACACATAAAGAGGAGAGGGGGAATATATAGAGAGATCGAGTAGGATAGGATAGTTTTGCGAGAGATAGGAATGTTTAGGAGCAGGAGGAGAGGTTATGATATGATAGATTTTTATATGATGGGAGAGTTTAAGATAGAGAGATGGAAGGAGTGGGATATTGTGCAAAAAAATAACAAGTGTTTTTATGACATTTTGGTGAATTCAGTGTTTAAGTGTTTTTTTTTACAACAATATGCATACAAAATGGTGTAGTTTTTGTAAAAGTGTGGCAATATTATTGAAAATAGATTTATACAATTAAAATTATAATTAATAATAAATTATTAGTATTTTTTAGAATACCAACATTTTAATGAATGCACGTGCATAATGATGTATATTGTATACATTTTCAAATCAATTAAATTTTTGAATTTTTGCGTTTTTTTTTTATTTTGTGGTGGATGGATTTTTTTCATTTAAACGATTAAAGTTATTTCACAAGTTGATTTTTTAAAATATTTTTGATTGAGATTGAGATGTAAGATGCGCATGAAAAAGAAAAAAGAGAAAAAGAGAAAACAAAAAGCATGAGAAATCATGATCATTCAAATGGTCAATTTATTTGGAACTTGATTTTTTGTTTATTTAAAATTAAAGCCAAATTCATTTAAAAAATAATAACTAAAACATAAATTTTTATTTTAAATACAAATTTAAAAAAATAAAAATTACAAAAACAACTATAAAATAAAACCCTGGAATTAACAAAACTAAACTTAAACTAAAGATTAAGAAGAAATAAAAGAATTAATGAAAAAAATTATTAAACAAAATGTCAACAGAAAAAAGTGTTAGCGGAAATAAAAATAAAAGTTATAAAGTCTAAAGATTCGTTAAATGGAAAAAGAAGTTTTGAAAGTATTTTTTCGGGCAAATATTGTTGTTGTGTTTTCTGATGATGTTTTTGTTGTTGCTTTACTGCCAATTTTTTGTTTTTTTATATTTTTTCTCAAATTCTGTTTAGAAAAAATTTTCAATAAAAAAAGAAAGAAAATTTTTGTATTAAAAACCAATTTTCATAAATGTTTTAGGAAAAAAATTTAAATAATTTTTTTTTAAATTCTCTTCCCAAAATTTCATTTAAATTTTTTTCCTCTTAAAAAGAGTTGTTGTAGCAAACATTTTCTTTTTTGTGTTGCCTTTTTCCACTCACATTTTGTGGATTCAGTTGTAGTTGTTGTGGTAGAACTATCACCACTATCAACTTCATTGTTATCATCATCTTCAGGTTCGAATGTTGGTAATTCTATAGATACTCTAGAACCACTGCTGGAAGAGCTACTGTTGCCACTGTCACTGCCGCTGCTACTGCTACTTGAATCATCATCATCGTCATCAAAATCAGCATCAAAGTTAGCTCTAGCTCTATTGGCGGTATTACCTTGTACAGCAGTACGTAATACGGTTGGGCCCAAGGTGCGTAAAATTTTTGATATTATCATATTGACTTGTGCGTCGACTTGCTACAACAACAATTGTGTAAATAAAATTTTAATGTCGTGTGTGTTTATATTTCATTAGGGGTGGAGGGAGGTTTGTTATAAACAATAAATTTCATGTGTGTAATGGCCGAATTTCGATGATGCCCTATAACATCTTAACTCAATATTTACAAGTATTTTTCAGGGTGATATATAAGAACGTAGTTGTTTTTATTGGTGTAAGAAAATTAAATTAAAAATAATTTATATTTCAAATCGAGTGTGATGCTTCAAAATAATTTCATTGTATTGTAATTAACATACTTTCAAGTTTAAAGGTTCATTTCAGAGAAAATTGAACTTATAAGATGAACTTAAAATAACATTTTACTCAGTGTGATCTTTAGTTTTGCGTCAATCAATATATATGAATGGTAAAATATCTTCTCAGTTACCTGGTTTGAAATCAAGTAATTTTAAAATATTTTGGGGAATTCCAGATCCGAAACTGGTCTGGGGCTTAAAGAGATATGTTGTTTGTATGTGTCAAATTCCCTACAATATTTTAAAAATATTGTTGCAAGAATCTTGTAGAAAAAAGAATTCGTTATATTTATCTAAAAATCCGTGTTTTTTTGGAGTTTTCCCCTATTATTTATTTTTTTGTTCTAAACTTAACAATTTATATATTGTTTTCTAATGTAAATTCGGGTAATCTAAGTTCAAAATATCTGCTCACAAGTCCTATCAAAAGTTGGTTAATTTTAGAAAAAAATATTAATTTTCAAATCTCACAACAAGAACGATCTTTAAATTATCATTATTAAATATCTGTATATGTAACATGATCATCCAAGAATAATTTTCTGCCAAATTCTAAAACAAGTTTTATACGTTTTAGGATTCGGTATTTCTGTATAGGAAAGTGGGAATACTTTTAATTCTCTGATTCAATGACAAGTGTATATGTTATATTAACATTTCAAATAAATATTGTTTCTAGTTATTCCATTATTGTATCCTGCTCTAACCAATCTTTGGTCAACATAGATTTTTTGAATTACAAAAAATAATATATCTCAATTTCACAAAGAAAACTGGACACCGTGTAGTTAGTGATACTTGTTTCAATAAAATACACAAACAATGTAATTCAAAAAATGAATCTGCAATTCTATGCTGACCAAAGGTTGGTTAGAGCAGGAAAACGATAATGTAATTACTAACAATACAATACATATGAAAGAGTTAGTTGTAAAAGGATGATATTTATAATTCAAATTAAAGGGCACAAAAGAATGCTGGTGATGGCCTATTTCCAAAATTCATTCTGCACCAATTGGCAATATAATGGCATAGTAAATGCATCTGGCAACTATATGATGGTAAATAATCCTCTCCAGTGTTCCCAATTGTTTCATATATTATACATAAATTTAAACCTAATTTTAGAATAAAATTTCAGATTTTTCAAAAAAGTCCTAAATGTCTCAATGAGCAATATAATAAGAGGTATTCTTTTAAAGTGAACATGCTATTTTCTCTCGCATTGCCAATTGTTTGTTATATTTTACTCAAATTTAAAATAAAATTTCCGATTATTTTGACAAATTCTTAAACTCTCATGCCTTTTGTAGTTTGAAAAAAATTTTTCTACTAAATTAAAAATAATAAAAATGATGGGATGCGATTTTAAAATATTTTTTTTATAAAACAATCTAAACTACTTTTGTGGCAAATAAATACTAAAAATGAGTTAATTTAAATAGTTTGTTTACTTTTGCTTAAATGATTTCAAAAATGAGAGTGCCAGCAATTACAAACACAAATACATAAATAATAAAATACTTTCAACTACGATTCAGTTAAAATGAATTTAATTTAAAAAACCACTAAGAAAAAAAAATTAATCATAAATTTAATGACAATTTATTTTTCTTCAAGTAACGTAAATTCAAAAGAAATGATTGTTTTTTATAATAAAAAGGTCTGCTTCTGCTTAAATTGTATATTTTATGAGTTTATGCTTCTAATTATTGACGGGTATTAATTTCGTTATTTTTGGAGTTGTTGTAGAATCTGCTGTTATAGTTGAAGTTGTTGTCATAGTTGGCAATGTTGTTGTTGTGGAAGAAGACAAATTATCTCTGGTGGCAACAAAATAATTTGTAGAATTTAATAAACGATTTAAACTTTCAACAATAGCCATCAATTGTGATTCATTAACCGCTCTAGTTTGTGAATTTGTATTTAATTCATTTTGTAGAGTATTGGTCAATGAATTCACCATTGATGAGGTTATAGAATTGGGTACATTAAGGGTAATATCAGGTTTAATGGTAGAAGAGGTGGTGATTATGGGATCAGGAGTTGGGGTGGTGGTGGTAGTTGGCGTTAAAACTAATATGGGACTTTCAGTCGTAGTTGTTGTTGTGGTCGTGCTAGTAGTTGGGGCTTTGGTGGGGGATATTATTAAAATAGGACTATTTGTTGTGGTAGTAGTTGTTGAACTGGTAGAGGAAGTTGAGGTAGTGGTTGTGGGAATGGTAGTTGTACTGCTAGTTGTTGATCTGTTTGCTAAACTCGAACTTGAACTCACTCTATTTGTGGCATCAGCTTGTGCTGTCTCTGGTGGAAATGTAGGTAAATCAATTTGTACCTTAGTACTATCACCATTAGCGGTGGATGTTGTCGAAGAATCTAATTTATTTATATCATCTTCATCATCATCGTCATCATCAAAATCGGCTGCTAAATTAGGTCTAGGTGTATTACGATTACCACTACCCAAAACGGAACGTAAAACATCTGGTCCAGCTACACGTATCACTTGAGCAATTATACGATTTACTATATCATCAATTTGCTATTTTGAAAAGAACATATAGAGTTTTATGCACAAACTTCATATATTTTTAGATTTATATTAATTTATTGAAAATCTTCAAAAATACATAGATTTTTGGTGTAAAATAATGCATTCTTCGATTATGTGAGTATTTTGCAAATACGTTTGCAATTACTTTTTTTTAATAGTGTTCAGTTTTGGATTTTGATATCATGCATGCTTTGATTGTAAAACCTTTTACCTTGTTCCTGGTATTTTGGAAATTAGTGTTTTTTTCATTTTTGGATTTTGCTGTTTTTAGTAAAATTTGGTGACTTTTGTATTTTAGGGGAATAATAATAATTTTTTTGGGAAAAGTATTTATTTTGCTTTCGAAATTAGTAACAAGTGATTTTGTTTTCAATATTTTTTCTTAAATGAAATAATTAATTTCAGAACAAAATATTTTAGAAAAGGCAATAATATTTTTTCAATCATTAACGTTTTGAAGCTTTATATCAGTGAACATCTGACCCGTTTTAAATAAAGTAAGAATGTAGTTTATATTTATATCTTCAATTTTAGGTGAACAACAATAATATCTGTAAAAGATTAAATCTTTAGATCCGTTGAAGTTCTGTTCCAGTATAAAAACTGAAAACACAGTTTATATTTATTTTTCTATATTGAAGGTAGATATTTTATATTGTTGAAATAAGGTTTTTATTTGTAAAATTTTCAACTTTCGATTCTTCTCAAGTGTATGTTACATGGTGTGATATTTCCGAAATTTCAGTGCTATTCAATAATCATATTGAAGCTAATGTAGTTTAATAATTTCTTCAAAATTATTCTATTTGCATCTACTTTTAGAGCAGTTTCGAATGTTTGTGGAATCGAAGTGTATATATACAAAATTAACTAAATATTTCTTTGATATTTAGTCGATTCTAACTTTTTAGATTGAAAAGAAATTAAAGAACTTATATTACCAGTAGAAAGTGAAAGGTGTCCGCTTTAATATCATGTATATTATTGCTTCTATTTGGAACTATCTGTTGAACACTTAACCCATTTGGAAGAAAGTGTTCATTTGTTTTATTTTAAAATTGCAAACAAAAGAAAACCGCAATTTTGAAGATATCTTAACGAAATTCGGCACTTAGATAAAAGCAAGATATAAACGAATTGATGATGACCGGTAAAAATTCTTAAGACCATAAAATTATCAAATAAAAAAAATTCTTATAAAATTTTACACAAATAATTTGGTTTAAGTCAAAATCAACGCTGTAAATTTTAAGATCGGTCAATAATTGATATGAATCTATACAAGATTTATTTCTGAAAATCACTTCAAGCTGTATCAAAGTCTCAATGTGTTTAAATAAAAAAAATAAAATAAGATTTGTGAGAGAACAAAATGTATTTTTTTTTTAATTTTAGGAAGATCGGTTACGTAATTTTGAAATTTCAATTTCAGAACTCTTCTGTAAATTTCAAAACGAAAGATCTTTTTAAAATGTAAAAAAGTAATAATATTTTCTGTGAACAATTGTTGTTGAGAAACACGGAATGAGGATCAGTTCATAATTTAAAGATCACTTAACGTTCAGACTTGATCAATTATCTGATTATTTCCAAAAATCACTTTAAACTGCATAAATCTCGAAATGTTGCAATTTTTATAATAAAAATCGTTTTACAATTTTCAGTATTTTTTATAAGTCCCAAAGCGAAAGATCACTTTAAAATTAATACAAAATTATAATATTTTTTCGAAGGTAACACTGATCAGTCAAGGATCACTTAGGTTAATAACATTTTTGCACAACTACATTATTTTTTGAGTGTGTTAGCCACATAAATGATTTTTATGAAATCTAGTGATGTGGAGTTTAAAAAATGGACACCATTAGAAAAAATATATTGCCTTGATTCTAAAAAATATTTAAATAACGAGTGCAGTTTCCTTATTTCTTAAAATAACACTCTCCTTTTTGCCAATTGTTGGAATTTAAAACCAATTACCGTTTTTAACACGTGATGCCAATTTGATGATTTTTTCCAATTATTTCCACCAATGTTGCCAATGTAGTCCCTTATATACATAAAAAAATAGGTGTTGCCAATCTTTTGAGATTTCTTATAAAAATTGCCAATTCAAATTGTTTAGTTAAAGAAGTGATTAATTTAAGTTGTTTTTCAAAATTTTATGGAAACTAAGGATTATAACGGTTTTATTGCTGCTCCTGTGATGTAGTCACTTCTTCATTTGGTTCATAAATGGTAAAATCTTTGGCTATTGTAACATTTCTGGCATTTATATCCAAGTCATCATCAACATCTTCATCTTTGAGTGGTAAACGTGGATGATCATTTGAGGGATTTAAGGCGGTACCCAAAACAATGGGACCCAATTGTTTTAGTATTGTATTAACAAAACGATTTATTTCCTGGTTTAATTGCTTTAATTCAAAAATTTTAAAATTCACTTTCAGTAAATTCTCTATTTTTTATTTTTTATAAAAAAATTGTCAGTTAATTTTTTTTATAAAATGAAATTTAAATATTTAACTGAGTTGAATTGAGTATTTTGACGTTTTAAAGTATTTTTATGGAAAAATCCTTTTGATTTTAACACACCTTTACATAAATTGTTGTTTTTAGATTATTTATGCATTCCTAAACTATTAATAATATTATTTTTTATTTTACATTTAATAATGAAAATATAAGTTTAATAATGAATAATAATTATAAAATAATAAAAAAAAAATATAAAATTAATTGTGTATTCTTAACAAAATGTCTCTAGTGTTATTGTGATAGTAAATTATTAAATATTTTTATCATACCTTAGTAATATCGGGAAACAGTTCACGTAATAAACCTATTGTTCTCTTATTACGTTCTGCTATTATATCTTTTTGTTCTTGAGAGCCCAAAGTTAAGACATCCAATTCCTTAAAAAAAAAATAAAAAAGAAGAAAGTAATTATTTGTTGTTTTGCTTTATATAAAATTATTATAAATAATAATTATTTTTAAATTTTTTTCCAAAGGGTTACACTTTGGTGTTAATTTTGTTACAAAAAAGTGAAAGTTTTATTTTTGTCTGTTTGTCTGTCTTTCAACATTTACAAGTAATTGCAATTTTGTTACTTATTGTTTAAAGTCAAAAACCTTAAATCACCTTTTTTTGTTCATTTTGCTAGATGTTAAAAATAACAGCTTTAAGTGAATTACATAATTAAATTTATAAACTTTAATATTATAATTTGGGTTAAAATTTGGGATGCTGTCCATTTTTTTATTATTTTAGATTGCAAAAATTTTATATTTTTTTACACCCCCGTAAAATTGTTATAACAACAAACTTTTTAATTAAATGTTTGATTGATTTTGCTAACAGTATTATTTGCATTTTAATTGCAAAATTCGTGATTTTTATTTAATATGTTTTCTTTGATCTTATTTGTTATAAAATATATGTCCCTGATTTTTCAATGAAAAATAAATAAACTTGTTTTATGTCCGATTTGTAAAATAATTTACCCTTTGAAACGGAAACATTGACAGGAATCTCCAGTTAATTATTTAATGACAGTCTTACAATTTATTTTAATGTAATTGAAAAATTTTCTAAGATCATTTCCGCTGCAATTAAGGAAAATTTATAAGCACAATGGAGCCAAACTGATATTTTGTAGAAATTATTTTTATAAAAATTTAGATTTTTTGATGTCAAAGTTATATAAGACAATAAAAGTTTTATTTTGTAGAGTTGAATTTGTACTAATTCTTGTACTAAAAATTTTATATCTATATAAAAATTGTATTTGAAATACCAAATTGTTGTAATATTAAAATTAATAAAATTGTTTAAAATTTGTACTAAATTTTTAATTTTGTATTAAAAATTTTAATTTTGCTTTTAAACTAAAGAATGTTTGACGAAATTTTCAATTTTGTATTACATTTTTAAACTTTAATCAAATTTTGAATTTTGTGTTAAACTAAAAAATTTATGCAAAATTTAAAATTTTGATTTTCGTACTAAATTTTTAAATTTGAACTAAATTTTAAAATTAGATTAAAAAAATTTTGGTGTAAAAGTTTTAATTTTTATTTTTTTGCAACTTAATTTTGCATTTTCATCTAAATTTTTAAATTCGATTACATATTTCAAATTTGATTTAAAAAAGCAGTTTTTTTCTAAAATTTAATTTTTCATCCAACAGCTTTTGTTTTTTTTTTTAATTTTAATTAAAACATAATCTCTCAAAATCAAATTTTTAATAGAAAATTATTTTAGTGCTTAAATTAAATAAATTTACTCTTATTAAAAGTTAAATTTTCACTGAAAAATTATTATTTAAATTACGATAAAATAATAATTAATTTAATGAATTTATTCTCATGAATTAGATTTATTTTATTTGATCATAAAAATGAACTTTGCAAAATGTTTATTAACTATTTTTAATGGAATATTAGCTTAACATTAAAAGAACGATTTTCTTGTTTGGATCGTAATTCTAATTAAAATCTTCTTATTTTTAATAAACTCTAAACAAATTATTCGCTGTAAAAAAGAATGTTTTTTGAAATAGTTTGACATTTAAAATACTAGAAAACAAGAAGTGTGTCACATTCCATTCACTCTGTAATCATTCACATGTTGCGTGTATAAGCTGCACATTCAATTAAAATCAAATTATGACAAGTTGGGAAATATTAACACTTCACCTCTATAAATCATAAACTCACAGAAAAGATATAAAAGATTGTAAAAATAGTAAAAATGAATTAAAAATATAAGTGCATAACTTTTAATTTATTTTATAACACAAATTGTTTTACATGAACAATTATAATAAATAACAGCACGCGTCATCTGTCACGAAACTCCCACGATTCTAATGACAAACAAAAAATAACTTAGATCAACAACAATAATAAAAACTATTTTTATTTAAACAAATCTTAAGATAACAACATAATTATTGTTAAGATGTTTTAAAAATATTTGTTTATAATTATTTAAAGCAAAAAACAAATAATAATAGAAAATAAATCTATAAGCTGACAGCATAACAATGATGTAACAAATATTGGGGGATTAGACAAATTATTACTCTAAAACGTTTTTAACATAAAGATGGCAGTCCATATAAAGTTTCTTCGCAAATTACAGGTCGAAGTTTTATAGGTATCTTAACAAAATTTGTTTTAAAACGCTGAAATAGATGATATGCTGAATTGTATCCCCCTTTCATTTATCACTTTTGAACGCATAAATGTCACATATATGTGGGTATTGTAATAATGTTAAGTCAAATGGAGACAAATATATGCAAAAATCGCGAAGTAAATATCGTAAATATTAACATTTTTCGAAGTTAACTTCACATCGTGTTTTTTTCTGAGCCTACGAAATATAACGTATTTGCTTCATACACATTTCTGCTGGAGAACATAAATCAATCATCACTTTTATTTTTTAATTCTGTTTTTTAACATTTGGAATTTGTTTTAATGATTTTAAAGGATTTTGTTTTTAAATTATAGATTTTTTTTAATTTAATTCCATGATTTTTAATTTTAGTTTTACTTCCCTTTTTTCTTTTAAGTAATTTATTTAATCGAAAATTATAGTAATAGAAAATTGTTTTTAAACAAAAGTGAAACTATCAAGTGAATTGTTGCCAACTTTCAAATGTTTTTGTTTATTGAAGAAAATACGTTAAATTTTACCAGGAAGGAAATTGTTTAGGTAGCAAATTAACGTTTATTTCAAATAATATGGCAGTTTTGTTTAACGTTTCTTAAAAAAACTAAAGGTTTATATATATAAAATAAAATACACATAAACAAATGTTAAATTAAATTTAAATAAATAAACAAGGAAACAGTTGATTGATAGAAATTTAAATTAAAGCAAAAGCAAAAAACCAAACTGTCATTTTAAATTTGCAAATCAAATGAAGATATTATTGGTGATATTTTAAATATAAATGAAATTGAAAATATTTTTTTAAAGCTTAATTGTGTTTAGCTTTTCTTTATTAAAGGTCTATTTATAATTTTTTATTTTGTTGAATGCATGACGTAAAGTTTTTGTTTTTAGTGAGAAAAATTTGAAATTTCAAAAACAGTTTAAGAATTTTTAATTAAAAAAATTTAGTTAAATGCCAAAAAAAAAAATCAATGAATATTATTTAAAATATTTCAATGGATTATTCCAGTCAGGTAATATGATTCTGTTTTGACAAGAAATTTTATAAAAAAAAAAATTAAAAAAAAAACATTTTTGTATTCTATTAAAAAAAACTATTGTAAACTGAATTAAAAATGTTGATTAATTTATTATGTAACACCATTTACACTTGAAAAAATCAATGAATTAAAAATTTTGTATTTGGATTTTTCGTAGTTTTCACATCGATTGAAAATTTTTATAAAATAAATGATAATAACCAGAAGGCCAGCAAATATAGATTAGAATGTGAAAATTTAATATTTTTGTGAAATTTTGATTTTTTCTTAATTGTTTTAAAAATCGAGATTTTCTTAAAAATTTAGAAGTTTACACATTTTATTAGATTTATATTTTAGAGAATTAAATATGTAAATTTTAGTAAAATTTTTAAGTTTCGGTAAAAATCGTTTATTAAAAAAGTCAAAATTTAGGTGTCAACATAATTTCAAAATTTTAATTAAAATTAAATTCAACGTTTTTGTAAATAAGTTAAAATTATAAAATTATATAGTAAAGTTTTAAAATTGTATAGGATTTTAAAATTTTCTATATTAAATAAAATTTAATTAATAGTTAAAATTTCAGTTATGAACAAAAATTTGATTTTTAATAAAACTTGGAATATTGAAAAAATTATTTTTTATTATAAATAAAAATATTAACTTCTGTTTAGTAAAATTTTGATTGTTTTAAAAAAGGAAAGAAGTTAATTTCCATTTCAATTTTTTTTTTAATTTTTAATTTTGCAAAAAATATTGAATTTTGTATAAATGTTAAAATTTTTACAAAACTTCAAAAATTTATAACTTTAAAAATTTCTTTAAATTTTTTAAATAAAAAAATATCAAATTTCAATTTTTTAGCTAAAATTTCGAATTATCATCAAAAATGTTATATTTTAATAAAAACTTTCGATTTTTAACTTTACTTTTACCTTTTTTACTTTTTAAGAAAATGTTTACTTTTTATTCTAAGCGATAAAGAAATATTGTTCTTGTAAACATGATCGAGAAGCAATATATTCTGGTTGTGTAATGACAAAAGTATGGTTTTACATAACCATGTTATAATTATACAGTTTTCATGCTTAACAGATTTCTTAACAATTCAATTAAATTTTTGTACTCATTTTGGGATTAAAAAGAGACATTTTTTTGGAATAATATATGACAAATTTCAGTTTCATAAAATTATAAGTATTTTAAAATCAATTGGTTTATTTATACATATAGGCACAATTTAATCCGAAGGATCAGGGCGAGTAATATTTAATACTTTTTTTGGCAAACATCTCTAGAACTATTTTTTTAAGTGAATCATTATTTTCTGCAATTTTCACAATTACGTATAAGTTGCCCCTCTTTTTTAACTCTCTCTAATTAACAAATTACATTTACCAAACGAGATACATAAAATTATTGAAATTTCCATATATAATTGAAAATCATTTTAATGTAATTGTTTTTTTTTTAGTTTTTCCAATAATTAACTAAAACAATCTAAATTATTTTAATGGGATGCCTGCAAAAGTGGCTTAAGGTTGTTTTCAATCTCTACAAAACAATGTCTTGAAAACAATTAAATCATTATTACAGTAATTAACATACAACCACAATTAATTACAACAAATAAATGTTGCATTGCAAACTTAAAAGTAACAACAATAAAAAAATAAAACTAAATTAAAAAACAATTGGCCAATAATTTAAACATTTACGTTTTTACCTTTAGAAAGAAACAAAACAACAACAATAAAAACAACAACGTGTATCAATCGATTAATTATTCGTTTATATTTTAGTTATAATTTTTTTTTTTTTTTTTTTTTAATTTAAAATTTAATTCTTCAAACCTCTGATACTTTAAAATGTATGACCTTAACCGACATTAAAGCCATAAGTACTTAAAAACACACACATACACACAGAGCCAGACGGACACACATGAAAATAATATTAATAAGAAATCATAAAAATTGAATGGCAATTTGATTTAAAAAAATATTTAAACTTAAACAAAAAAATATAATGGCGCGTAAAAAATAAATATATTTAATATCAAGAAATTATCATAAATATATATATAATAGTTTTATTTTAGATTCAGAAAAATACATCTTGTAGTTTAACTTTAATTTGAGATATTTAATTGTTAATTAGTTAATTTAGTTAGCAACTAACATTTAGTTAACAAATTAATATTTTCTAATAAATCATAGTTATGAATTTAATTTATATGGTCATCATTAAAATAAAATGTTTTATGTCATTTAGAGAGTTTTAAGTGATTTGTAAAATGTCAAGTTAAGATGATTTTTAAAAAATTTATGAGCTTAAACTAGTCATAAATTATTTTAAGGAGGTAAACTATTTATATCAAGAGTTGTTTGTTTAAGGAATAGAATAGAATAGAATAGAATAGAATAGAATAGAATAGAATAGAATAGAATAGAATAGAATAGAAAACTAAATAGAAAAGCAACTCTTTCAAAAAGAAGCTAACTCTGCTGTAAGATTTTCTATAGATATAATTAATATGTATGTATGTATGTATGTATGTATGTATGTATGTATGTATGTATGTATGTATGTGTGTATATACAAATAGTTGACTCTCTCATATAACTAAAGTAATGCTGAAATATCAGCATTAATTATGAGAGGGAGAAATGTCTTAAAAAACAATTTAAGAGCACAGATGTATTTCAAAAGACAAGTATTTATTATTTAATCTGCTTATGGAAATCTATGATGAAATTTCCTGAGAATAATGTATGATATAGAGTATGTTTTTGCTTATATTATTATGTTATGGTTTATAAAATAATATTTGTCACATAATATTTCAATTCTCGCTAAAATTTTTTAACGGTGTATTTTAAAAATTATTCGACTACATTATCGCTTTCAATGACGGCTCAGAGCAAACTGAGAGCATTTTAATAAATTTGCATGTACGTGTGAAAAAGTAAAGAGTGCAAATGCACATGTGCGCCTGTTTGCCGACCTTTGACCTATGTGTACTCTTTTATTTATTATTACACACGTTTTTGAGCCTTTTATGTTAGTTAAAAACATATAAGGCTCAAAAGTTTCTGACCGGAACGCAGTTAAAAATTTCTCGCAACTTCCTGGTCTAAAATTTTATGTTGTTGATGCTGAAGAAACATTTATGACCCAAAAATAGAGTTTACTATTTTATATGGGGAAAGGAGTAAATATATAATAATTTTTCTCTTGGCTGAACGTTTTGATTGTCTGTAAGAGAGTGCGAATGAGGGAATATATTGCGGGAATATATTGAAGTTAAATTTTTAAAATTCATTTGTAATTTATTTTATTAAGAAAGAGAGAGAGAGTATTTTTCAATAATTTTTTATTAACATATAATTCACAAATCTTATAATTATAATACTAAAGATCAAACTATCACTTTTATATATTATTTTTAAATTTTAATAATACATATCAAATTAATACCTCTTTCTGTCGCCTTAATCTGTTTCCATATTTCAAATCTAATGACTATAAATAATTACAATATCAAAAACAACAATAACACAAAAAAAACTGAAATTAATAATAATTTTTTCCAAAGAAATATAGAAGTAATTTTCTATAGTTTTACAAATTAATATAAATTATTGTATTTTCGGTCAAATGAATTTAACAATCTCATAATTATTCTCATGCAAATAATAAAAAATAAAAATAATAAATATTGTATATAATTTACACATCAAACTGAGAATTCCTCAAAAAAATACATTAATTAAATGCATCTAATAGACAAGACTCTGAAATAAAATGATTTAATGTTGCAAAAATATGTATGAATGTGTTTTGTTTTTCAACATTTAAATGCGTTTGTAAGTCTAATAGAATGTTATTTTCTACTAAAACGAAAATCTTATAGATTTGTGGTGAATTTATGAGCGATTCATGTATTACATAAATCTAAATGTGCAGTTGTACATTTTTTTCAATTCAGTTGAAATGATATTAAAACCAGAATATGGAAAAAACGCATTAAATTTTTTGCTACTAGTGATGTTAATATGCTTAATCGGTTACTCTATTAAACGATTAACTTGTCTTTGTTTTTGAATAGTTTTTTAGTTAATTAAATGAAATTTATTTTGCTATAATTAACATTTAATTCATATTATTTATATATCCAGGGAGATCTTATTTCATTGCTTGATCAATTGTAATTATTATTTTTATTAATAATAGAAATAAAATTTTAACAGTCTCTGTCGGAGATTTTTTGAAAAATGTGAAATAATTTATTTTGAAATGTTGTTTTTTCAAATTAATAATAACATTTTTAATTAAATAAAAATAAAATTAAGAATAAAAAATATTTGAAAAAGTGTTTTTGCGATTTTTATGGAATAATTTTCTTTTATCTTTTTTTGTCGATTAAGCAATTAATCTAGAAAACTTTTTTTCAAGTATTTTTTCCAACATCTATAATTGTATTTAAATTAAAATGTTATTCAAAGGAAACATATTTTTAATATTATGCTGTTTTGATTTTGATTTTTCACGTTAAAAACATTTTGTTTTCGCGACTTTTTACTTTTAACGCTTTTTTCTCAGTTTTCGATAACTTCTTAAAATTTCTATAAGTTGATATTTTGAAATTGGAGAGCATATTCTCCAATCTATATCTCTAAAAAAGATCTCCTTTTTTAGCCATCAAATTTACTGAGCTTTCCGAAATCTATTGATTTTGTAAGTTATTGAGGTTCTTGCAAAATTTATGTTTCATATAAAATCTATTGCTTTCTGGAATAATTTCAAGAAAACTTTATATATTTTGTAATACTCAGATCCCGGAATCCAATCTCAATTTCATAATATTGCGTTAATGCAATGCTAAATGTGTTCTTTAAAATAAAGCTGAAGCCCTTAAAAATTGTAAAAAATGAAATTAAAATTAAAACGTCAAATTTTAATTAATTTAAATTTTTTCATAAGAAAATTTTTTACTAGTGAAATTTATGAACCGAAAAAATAATATCACTATTATTCCTTAATCTCTCATTAAAAATTTGTTCAGTAAACAATGTTGATACATATATTGAGAACACATGTTTTTTTGAGTTACGAAAGTAACATTTAATTATTTTTTGTCAGTAAAAAATCTAATGAATAATTAATGTTATTTATTAGACTGACATTTTTTTTGTTAAATAAGAAGGCGTTAAAGTCTTGATTTTTACAATCGCAGAAATAATTTAATCATTAAACTTCTCAGGTTTCTTGTAGAAATTTGTTAGTTTCCTGAGATTTCTTATAGAATTTCAATTAATTTTTCCCATTATAGGAAATTCCCAGGCAAAAGTTTTCATTTTAAAGAATTAATTACAAGTGACAATTAAAATTTGTTGCTGATAAAATAATTTTTTTAATTCATTTCAAAAATAATATAAATTTATGCCTGTTGCTTTAGCAACATTTTATGTATCTTAAATGAGCCATAATTGTTTATAAACTATTTTGTAATCTATTTAATAAATAATGTATTGCAGTTTCAATGTGTGTTTGAAAATTATTGTTGTTACTTATATTTATTAAAAAAATGAAATTATGTCTTAGATTATTAAATCACTTTTTTCTTCAGCTGAAATGATGGGGATTTTTTGTTACATCTAGTGGCGCTTAACAACCGCGACTAGTTTTTCTAGCTAAAGTGAATGTGGTTAAATTTTTAATTTATATTCGCAGAAAAAAATAATAATAAAAAATATGGGTCGTTAAGTTATTGTGTGAATTGGTCAAAAAGTTGATTTTATTTTGTGAAACTGGTTAAAATTGGGTTTATTGTATTTTTAGTTTTTTTTATTTGAATGAAATACAGGAAAAAGATATTATAACTATAATTTGTGTCGTATGTAAATATTGTTTAGGAAGAAAAAAAATGAAACTCTTAGAGAATAATAAATATAAATGGATTTGACATTATGACATTAGTGACAAAAAATAATCTATTGTAATGGAAAAATAATAAAGACTAACTTGTTTACGTAATATTAATATTAGAAGGGAAATTTGATCTCTTTATTGATTAGCAGGAAATTTGTTAACTAATTTGAAATAGTGTGTTTGATGTTTGGTACTCTTAAGACAATTCATCACACAAATAGAATAAAATCACTATCATATTGTTTTTGATCCCTATTCAAGCATTAATACTTCAACACAGTAAAGTCCAGATAGAATATTTTCAACAGGGCTGGCATTGTTTTTTAAGACAATTCGCAAACACATATAATGTCTCAAACTTTCCCAAAATTCACATATTTTATACAGCTTTTTTCTATATCTTTCTTACAAGGCTCTATCTTCATTGATCCTTATTTAGGCATTGTTAAACAATCCTAATTTATTTTGTTAAATGGCCAAGGACTTGTTTTTTTGTACCGCTTAGAAATATTAACAGAAAATCATCTCAATAGATAAACAAATTAGTATGTCATTTTAAAAAAGGGTAATAAAATAATCGTGTTAGAAACTAAAATTATATATTAATTCCATAACAAAATATAACGACAATTTGTCTCCGCAGTTCTTACACTTGTATTGCTTTTTCGCAAGACCAATTGCACTTTCACAGTATAAACTTAACTAATATAAAATCGTTTCTACAAGTTAATATGATACATGTGATAGATTTGTTCTTTTAGAAAAGAAAATAATGAAATGATCGTATCTAAATAACATGAAAATTTCTATTACTTTTCAATTGCTTTTTTGCAACGCCATTTGTAATTCTGCAATATCAATGACACTAAACATTAAACTCCAACAATTTCGTAACGAGTTAGAAGATGATAAAATTATCGTTTTGAAATAGTATGACCATTCTGAAACTTTCCTGTCTTGATTTTTCGCAATATCATTCGCACTTTCGTAATATGAATAACACTTAACTATTTTACAAAACTTTTATGTCTTTGTGCAAGATCAATTTCTAAAACTACGAATCGCACTAAACTACACTAAACATTTAACTACACAAATTCAATAACGAGGCAGCGCAATAAATCTACATGAAATGCTTTAAACATCAAAATACTTCAATTCCAGAACGTGGCGCAAATTTTAAATTCTGAAACTTGTGTATAAAAATTGCCTTTTCGAAAGACCAATTGCTTTTTTGCAATACCAATTGCACTTTCACAATGTAATTTTAAGTACAACTAAAAAAACTTATTATTTTAATTGTTCGATTAAAAAATTTTCTCTCTTTTAATAAATCTATAAATCTTTTTATTTAAACAACAAAATAAATTCGTTAGCTGTTGCAACATATTTTTCGATCATAAAATTTTCATAATTTTCAGAAACAGTTCAATAAAAACAACATTTCATTCTTTCAAATTTTGACACATTAATAACTAGTAGCAATTTTCTTAAAAATTAATATACAACAATAAAAAGATTAGTTACATTAAATGTATAAAAATCAATTTTTTATAAATAAATAGAAGACATTTTCAAAGAATAAACAATAATTGTTTTGCTCACAAAACAGCAACAACATGAATAGCAATTAACCCAACTGACAGATTGGCGTCTCCATTGGATGGTTTAGTTTTTTAGTAGTGCCTTTAATTATTTTCCTCTAAAGTTTAAGAGACTAAAGTCTCTAAAACATTAGCAACATTGTTTGTATGTTTCTACGATGTTGTAATTAAATAATGACAGCGGAACGTGTCAGCAACAAATAGATACTTAAAATTGTTGCTGTTGTTGTTTGTTGCTATGAATATAACTTGAATTAATGTTAGATTTTAGTTTTTCTAGAAACAAATTATAAAACCACGATTTGTGTATTACATGAAGCAAAAATAAGAAAAATTAAATAACTAAGGCGTTAAGTTTTTTATACTTTTGGAAAAAAGTGTAATCAGTGAAGGAGTGTGAAGAGTTAAGTCGGAGATGAAATAAAATTTTATTAAAGAAAAAGTTTCAGACTTTTTAATAAGATAAAATACGATTGGAAAGTATTTAGAAATCATATGCGTTTATGTTGCTATTATTCTAAGACGCTTTCGTTATATATCTCTGAAATTAGTAACAATGAAATTAAGATTTCAAAATGCTTTAAAATTCCCATGTTTAAAAATCATAGCTTTATTTATTCTAAGCTTAAAGTAATATTTTGAAAAATTTCATAAGTTTTAAAGCTTAAAGTTTTCTTAATTTTAAGAATTTTAGAATCAATAACATTCACAAATATATTAAAAGCCCTTAACGATCTTAAATTGAAAATTGAGAAAAAATATATATATTTTATAGAAATAAGCTTTTGAATTATATTTTTTCATTTATATATTTGTTTTGTTATAAAATATTCTAAAAAAAGCAAATAATTGAAGTGGATTAAAAAAAAAGTTTTAAAAATAATTGTTCGATTAATGTAAAATTTTGTGGTTATTTTGTCGATTTAAAACATTAAATTAATTTGAATTCCCCCAGCAGTCAAGATTAAAAATTTTGTTCGCTAATGTCTTATTAAAAGCTTTAAAGAAATTTCTTAAAATGACTTATATTAGACAACTTGATTTTGAAAAATCCATAAGCTTTTATAAAAAGTTTTACAGACTTTTCTTGAACTTTAAGCTTAACTTGTTAAAAAGTTTCTTCGTAATTAAAATTGGTTTCCTAGCAAAAACTTTAAATTATATTATTCATTTTTTTTTTGAAATCAAAAAAGCTTTTGATACACTTTAATTCTCAATATAAAACATAAGAAATAAATTTTCCAGAAAATACTTTTAAGTCTTAATTTTAGAATTGGTTTTTTAGTAAGAAATTTTTAAAATTAAAGCGAAAATGTTTTTAATTATAAAAAACATTTTATTAAAAAATTTTTTATTAAAGAATCGATAAGAAAAAGCTTTGCTTTCGACGTAAAGCTTTAATTATTAAAGATTTATAGCTTTAAAAGAGTTTCTTAAATTAATTTTAAATTTAAACCATACCTTTGCCAAGAAAAAACTTTGGGAGACTAATTATTTCTAGAACAATATTTGATGGTAATAAAAATAAATTTAAAACTTACTTTTTAATTAAAAAGGTTTATAATAAAAAGTCTTTAATTATTTTTTTTGGGCCGAAACCTTAATTCTATCTTTTATCAAAATTTGGGACGAAACTTTTAAAGACAATTTTTTGGTTCAATTACAATGAAACTATGTTAATAATATCTTTCTTATTATAGAGTAAGTTTTTGTTTTGATAAAGAGCTTGTTATTACATATTTTGTTTGTATCGAGGTTCACGAAAATTATTTTTTTGAACAAAATTTAATTAAAAAAATTTTAACATTTATTATTAATATTTTTTAAATAAAAACTTAAGTATTTTGTTGATATAATTTTTCTTAAGAAGCTATTTTACAGCTTTTTCTCAGAAAAGCTATTAAGAAAAATTGTAAATAATGTTAAAGTTTTAAATTAGTTTTTGAACAAAGCTTTAAAGATTTTTTGTAAAATATTTTTTAAAATTAAAGCTTAATAGTTTTTTGAGTAAGAAAAAATGCCTTTTTGAATTTACATAAATGTTATACCTTTTTGAATAAATAACTTTAATTTGTAAGCGTAACAAAAAAATTTTGAAAAACTTTTTTTAGAAACATTTTGGTAAAGAAACTTTGATAGTTTCATTATTCGTTAATATAAGTTTCACTTATATCAGTCCTTAACATAACATATGTGTGTTTGAATATTTAAGCCGGTTTGAGTTTTGGGTTTCATTTGGAAATAAAAACTTAAATTCAATATTATTTGTAACAATTTTCGGTTGTTGGTAACGAATAAAAAAACATTAAACTGCCTAAAATTTAATTTTTGGTTACCAAAACAACAAAACATACTTAATGGAAAAATACTTAAAATACTGGTAATGAACGCTACTACAACCAACAAAGTAAATAATGTAATTTTCCAAACAAAAAAAAGCTTTACTTTTATTATATATTTCTTTTTTTTTTTTGTAAGCACTAGTGGAAAATTACTTTCAGTTTTTCTCTCTATTTTTTCTTAAAATTTTAGCTTTTTTCACTGAATTCAAAGTTTTTTTATGAAAAGTCATGTATTTTCTATTAAAAAAAACTTCCTTGGTATTGGTAAATAAATACTTTAAAGTCAGGAACTGGTTTGTATTTTTTGTAAAATCTATTATTTATTTATATTTTCTTGTTATTGTTGTTAAGTTTTTGATTAACCATGCAAACCCAAAGACCTGAATACCGTTGCAATAAATAAAAAAACTAAATATATTTCCAGTTGCATTTTGTAAAAGGAAGTTGAAATTTAAATGATTCATAGCAAAAACGAGGGGGGAATATGTGAAGTCTATAAGACTAGAAGTATTTTCTGTAAAACACTTGAAGGACTTTAAACCGTTTTTTATATAAAAATTGAAAGTTTAGTAACCTTGTCGAGGTCATTTTTTAGATTTTATTTTCGTTATTTACAAGATGAAAGTTTTTTTGCTTTAAATTCATTGAAATTTCAATATTTATATGAATTAAATATTTGTATAAATCATTAAATTCAAAACATCCTCAAAACTGTTAAATGTTTAGTTTTCAAAAGCAAATATTTGAAAAATAAATATTAAATCAAGTAAGAAAGCTATATACGATTATGTCGAATCTGAAATACCCTCCACTACAAATGAGTGTGAAGTAAATAAAATTATCGTTATCAAATTATTTATATTTTTGGTTAAAGTTTTTTTTTTTTACTGAAACAATTTTGCTAATTTTTGGAATCGTAATGAAGTAAATTTAATTAATTAATTAAAATTTAATATCATAATATTATTTCAATCCAATTTGTCGATTTATAATTGACAATTTTACGAAAATTCTTCTCATGAACTTAGAGGTTGCCTCAGATACCAGTCTATAGTTTTCAATATACTGAGCCAGATTTGATGATTTTAAATACAAAACTTCTCAGACTAAACAAAATTTTGAAGCTAAATTTCATTGAGCTCTTTCAACTATTGTGGGTATAAGCGTGCCAACAGCAAACACACGGACAGACAGATGGACAAGCCTAAATCGACTCAGATTTTTATTTCATGCATGATTATGTATTTATTATTGGGGCTAAGATGATTCCTTCCTAGTGCTGCACATGAAATAATAAAGTTAATATACCATCTTGTGCTGATGGAGGGAATAAGAATATTATAATTAGTGTTAAAAAGATTATTAGCATAATATGTTTGCATCAACAATGTAAACAATTTCCCTCACTTAATTGTAATATAATGATTTTTTTTGTAAATTTAAAATGATTAAAAAAACGTTTTTTGTTTAAAAATAATTTACACTCACTGCAACCAAAATATTATTTTATAAATCTAATCTAATTACAACAACTGTAATATAGTTAAATTATCTTATTTATATTCTTTAAAATTATAACATGAATACCAATATTAGAGGAAGTACTTTTGACCATATTATGGTGGAATTGACAATGTATTTGTAAAAATTATAACACTATTAAAATCTTTTTTTAAAATCTTTAAAATAATGTTTCTCTATTGCAATCATAATATTATTACAGATATTTAGAAATTATTAGAAATTTGGTAAGAAATTACTTCTCAAGTTTATTTATTTTTTATTTAAACAAATTTTTTCTTTATAACAATCATAATATAGTTTGTAGAAATTCTTTTGACCAAAATATGGTTGTGGTAACAATTTCAATGATTACTCTAAATTTATTAATCTTAAATGTTTTCAAAAATCATAAAATTTTTATTTTAATTTATTTATTTTATATTACTTTATTAACACATGTCTAGTCAAGTTTCATAAACATAATATGATTTCAGTAATAAGTAATAATATTCCTATAAATATAATATTGTTGTTCTGATTTTCATTATTCATTTGACTATTATACCTTATTTTATAAAAATAACTTTTTAAATATTATTAAAGATGTTTGTAATATTTTCTATAACCATAATAATAATAATAATATGGTTGTGGAAAATTTTTAAATATTTTTCAAAAATTTTGAAAAAATGCTTTTAAAAATATTCAACTATTTTTTTGCTCTACCTAAAAATTTAACTGTTTTTCTGTTATATAATAAAAAAGCTTACCTTTCCATTTGAAAGTGGAATCTGTAGCACATTTAGTTCCTGATTGGAAGCGGGCACTGGTACGGCATTCACAAAAGCAAGGGCAGAGCAGAGACAGGCAAATGTTATTAAATATGGCCTCATTTTGGCTGTGTTTTGATGTGTGTGTAAGTGTGTATATGGATAAGGGGGAAAGATTTTCAATATATTTGAAAGAGACTTTTTTCAAAATAAAGTTTTTTAAACCAACAACTTTTATGAGGTTTCTGTTTTAAACAAACTTAAACCAAAACGTTGACTAAACTAAACTGTAAATAGAAAAACAAAAATATTTAAAAATTATTAATGAAATTTCAATAAAATTTTAAAATTAACAAAAAATATTTGTAAAATCACTTCCGTTTTATTTAAATTTCTTATGAAAAAACAGCAAGAAAACCTTAAAACAAAAAATCCATAACAACAAGAAAAAAAGAACCTTTGAACCATTAAATTTTGTAAATATAGAAAAAAATCAATTAATTTTCAAGAATCTTGAAATATTAGAAATATTTATATATTTAAAAAATCTGAATGACCTTGTTTTCTATGTTTTTTCGGTTTTTTATTTGTCATTTTAAACTAAATGATTTCATTATTTCTAACATCTTCATCTTCTTCATTATCTTTTGCATATATAAATCGTTTTTAAAATATAAAATTTATCTTAAAACCAAAGACCAATTATCGGCCAAGGTCAGTTTCTTGTGCATCATTTTTCGTTATCATCGTGCTGTTTGTTATTTTTTCGGAGTCTTAACAAATATTTCATGGCAATCACCTAAATTATGTTAATTTTTAATGTCAATAGACGCGTTAAAAAAATTAAATCGAATCAAATAATTTTAATACAAATATAAAATATTTCAAATCATAAATGTAATAAATTTTATTATTGTTGTAAAATATTTATGTTTTTTGAAATTTAACTGGCGTTATTTATTATTTGTTTAATTTTGTACGTGCCTTTATTAAGGTCTTTTCACTTTTGACAATAAATTTAAAAAAGTTAAGGGTTTTATGCGTCACTGGTTGTGATAAGCTTCGGTGTGGGGTCTAATGAATCATATTGTTGCAATTTGGGTATTTTTGTTAAAGTTATTGACATGTGTTAAATGAGTTTATTTCCAAGTAAAGATTTCAAAATATGACATATGTAGTTCAATATTTTTTAAATGATTAATGGGGTTTTCAAAATTTCAAATATGTTTTAGTTCCTAACAATTATTTTTTATTGCGAGGGCCTAGGTATTCAAAACTAAGGAATAGTATTACGGAGCTGAATATATATATATATATATATATATATATATATATATATATATATATATATATATATATATATATATATATATATATATATATATATATATATATATATATATATATATATATATAATTTTGTCCCCATATTTTAGATTCTAAGAAAGTTTTTCAGGTTCCAATATTTTTACACAGCTTTCTAAAGAAATACCTTTTAATCGATTACCAATGGACAAGTGTCATATGATAACTTCAACCATTTAAAAATCTAATTTTTCACTTAATTTAAAACACGAAGATTTTATTTAGAGTTTCTCAAAACAATATCTGATTTTCTATCAAGCCAACTCTAGGCTACATGACAAATAATCTTCAAAACTTTTTTAGCAAATCTTGAAATTATTTATCAGAATATCTCAAAAGACCTTTCAAATATATGCACTTTGATTTCCAATTTTCCGGAATTCTCAAAATTTCTATATGATTATCACAACTATATTATCGTAAGGAATTTCTGTATTTAATTATATTACGTTGAAATGTAAATTTCAATCTCTAACAAAGATTTATCTGATTACATTTTATTATTATTTTTATGATAGTAGAAAAAATATTATTGAAAAATAGAATAAAAAACAAGATATGGATCCATCACAATATTTTTATAAATATTCATTAAAACCTTGTAAGATTTAAATAACCAATGAGCACCTGAATTAAATTCGTAAATTAAAATTTAGCTAATTATTTAATTTCTTGTAAATATATTCACGGTCATATTATGGTTATTAAAAAAACAGTAAGCATATTATGTTTCTCAAGCATTTAAGACAATTTGTTATCATAATATAAATCATTCATATTCTAGTTCCTTTGCTTAAAATTTCTGTTATAACTAAATTCAGCGTAATAATATATGAAGCTTAGTTTAAATAATTCAAGCCTCTCTAATCATACTTCCTAAATATATGAATTATGATTAACTCAAATATGTATTTGGTCAAACGTTATCATAACATGGTTCACTTTCATTATAATATTTTTTATAGTTGCAAAGAAAATTGTGAGAACAAAAATAGATAATAAAAATGTGTATGTAAGAGATGAATTGTTTTTGCAGTAATCATTATATGTTTATGGAAAACACAATTTTTATAAATATTAAAAATTTTAAATAAAAGAATGCTATGTGAAAAGTTGAATTTGCTATAAACATCATATGTTTACAGAAGTCTCTGTCGAATAATTATAATTACAATATGGTTATGATGTATAATTTACAATATATTTATCATTTTATCTAAAAACATAATAATAATTATTATATAGTTTCTAATTAAATAATTTAAGATATTTTGATCACATTATGTTTAGAGTAAATATAAATTATATTTAACCTAATAATATACATGTGATAATATTTCATCAATACATTTTTAATTTATACTATAATTTTATGAACAAAAAAAAACATTTTTTTTATTTGTCAATATTGCAATAATATGTTTAGAAGTTTCCATTTGAATCATTATTACTATAATATAGTTGTGAAATACTATATATGTAATAATTAAAAATTTCTATAATTTTTCCTAAACAAATTATTTTCTCATTTATAAAAAAAAAACAATTATTGGCTGTTAACGAAACACAATTTATATGATAATTTGTCTATTTAATTTTGACATTGTTAACTACTGAAAAAATTACATTTAAATAATTTATTATTTCCATATTTATTTTTTTTTTAGCAAAAAGATTACATAACTTTTAACCTGACAATAAAAATCAAATAAAAAATATATTTGAACAAATTAAACAATGATCAATTAAATGATCAAAAAAATTATAATCGATTGGAATATAATTGAGCTGCGCAAGTGATTGTCTTTGTTCAATAATAAAAATTATTTTCATTATTTTTTGAAAAAATAACTTAAACATGATTTTGTCTAAATTATTTGATTGCATTCAAATAAAATCTATTAACCTTATTATTTTCTTTTATTTTTTATTTTTGTTGTACTTTTGTTTGTATATTATTGTTGTTGTTTTTGATTATTAGCAATAATTTATTAATAAATAAAAAAATCATGATTTTTTATATTTTTTAAGAGAAGTTATATATTTCTTGATAATGCAATTTATTATTTTTATTGCAATTTTAATGTTAAAAAACAAGCAAGTCGAGCTTGACCGACTAAAAATTATTCTACACCATATTTCTGGTTATGAATAGTATCTATGATAAAGAAAAAAATTGGATTAAATTATGGACTATAAGTTATGTGGAATGATGGACCGAATATTTTAGACGTCGTTTCCTGTTTATATTTTTCTCCTTTAAACCAAATATGAATCTAATACTAATGTATATGAGATAAGGTGTGAGATCGAAAAGATCTTTACACACCTTTTTCATTAAAACTTTAATTTAAGTATTTTATGACATTTTCTTGATCAAGTTATTTTACTTTAAATATCAAACAAAAAATATATAGTTTATCTGCTTAAAATAAGCGGCCAACTTGATTCTAAAAAAAGTTGGACAAACATTCAAAGAGTATCGGGAGAACTTGTTCGTTAATAGAAAACCTGTTTCAGATAGATGGAATGGTTCTCATAATGTTAGTAAAGCCAAAAAAAAAAAAAATAGAAAGCATTTTCATAAGAGCTAATGCAGGTTTATTACGCTAAAAATTTTGGGCCTAAAACAGAATACGGGAATTAAAATCAAATTTTCGAAAAAAATATTTTTGCTGCATAATGGATGACAAAGCATAGGAAAGGAATGATGAAGAAAAGTTTACGACCCAAAAGCAGTGAACATTTTTGAAAAAGTTTCTGGTCATCCCTATACATACCGAGATTCAAATCAAAGAATATTTACGAAAGATGCCTGTTTCCATTCATAAGATTTTTTTATATATCCACTTATTTTTGACTGACTTGGAATCCTGTCACTATGGTCTAAGTCCAATGGAGAGATATTGGGCACGAAAAAGTTAGAAGATTGTACCAAGAGAGACTAAGTCCAGTAGAGAGATATTGGGTTCTTGTTTAAAGAGAATTGATGGGCACGAAAAAGTTAGCAGATTTTAAACGAAAATGGACTACTACATGATTAAATGAGATCAGGAAGGGATTCAATTGCAAACTGAATAATTAGAAAGAGTATTTTCTCTTACCCTTACAACCATCTGCACAAACTTATAATACCCCACATATGTTGTTGTGGGTAATAAAGAGGAAGCCCCAATAGGAAATTTAAAAATAATATATTATTTTATAGAATAAATATTGTGTATGTTATAAACACCTTTGTTCTCTGGAAGGCTCCGATCTTTTTGTTCTAAAAAATATCTTTTAAAGCAATAAATTCGGAATAACACAATTTTCTTTGGTTTTCTATAATAAAAAGATAAAGCAATAAAAATTATTTATAAGTAAAAAGAAACAAAAATATATCATGAAAAAAAACAAGTGTAAGATTTTGGATAGAAAAAACCCAACAACAAAACATTAAAAAAAATTATCTACAAATATGTGGTAACACCTCAATCACAGCACATTGCAAAGTGGCGGTAATAATGCAACCATGAATTACCAAAAAAGATTGAAAACAACAAAAAATTGTTGAGGAATATTGAGAAAAATAACCAAAACTAAAATGTCTTGCTGCCGGCCATGCGTTTTACAATCATGTGTTTATTTTTGTTATTATTTCATTTCTTTGTTACCGGCAAAGAAACGGACGTTAAAACTCTCATGTACACATCAACACACACAACTGTATGAGTTTGTCTTACAGACTTAAATCCGTTTCTTTTTTGTTTTGTTTTGCTTATATTTGCCAATAGAGTTCATTTTGTTATGTGTTTGTTTTTGTTTCTTTTTCTGTTTATCTTTTGAATTTCTTTTGGTTTTTTTTTCTATTTTTTGTAGTAAAAAAAAAAACAACAGATGTTATGTCATCTGTAAATGGTTATTTGTGATAGTAGTGTTTTGTTATTTATTCATCTCAAATGTATTACTTTAGCCATTAATCACGAGTCTGGCTGCCACACATTTCTTTAAACGAGTTTATATTAAATGTATGTAATTATTGTTATGTTTGAGTAAAAAGTATTTTTGGGGCTTACACTTTTACTTAACACTTTTTGACTTGATTTCTTTAGCTTCTTTTGGGTTATTAGAGCATCCATATGTGAGCACCTTTAACTTGAAGTTTTCAGGTTATGAATTTTGGAAAAAGGGGGCATTTTTTTAAAGAAAAGTTAATCATGTAATATTTGTTTATTAGACTACAACAGGGAAAGTATTTTTAATAAAGAAATTTAGCATTTTCGACTTTATTTAATTTCGACTTTATTTAATACATTATGTATTACAGGTTTGTGTCTTTTTTTCAAAAAGAATTTTGGAAATTATGCTTATGAAAGAAGTAAAAAAGTCTCAAGTCAAACTCTACAATACGAACATTTTGGAGTAACCCATGTATAATTAGGTTTTCTGATGCCAGGCTTTTCTTCAATTCTTTATTATGATACTAATATGATACTAAAATATGTCTGAGATTTTTGAGTTTTAAATTGATTTTTTCTGGGGGAGTTTTATAGAAGCTATTAGAAGTTTTGGACCAACCGTAATTAAATCTTGAACATCTATTCCTGTTTACATTTAACATAAGTTAGTCAAATATAAATACAATACCAATTTATATGTAAAGTGATATTTAGAAGTGGGTCTTGTATGGGAGTTATGAGAAATAATGCACCCAAAAAAAGACACATCACAACATAACATATTTGTGCCAAATCTCGTTAGAATCATTTTATAGTTAGGAATGTCCGCGAGGACATTTGAATGAAATAATATCCAATTTTAATAGGCTTCGTTCCAGGACCAACTTGATACCATATGACAAATCAACTTCAGAAAATCACTTAAAATGAATGACTCTGAAAAAATGTTTAGTATTGTGATAATATTAAATTGCAAGTTTGTGTCTTAAGTCTTTTGTTTTTAAATGTCATTCTGATTAAAAATTAAATGACTATAAAATTCAAATTTACTTTCATTTTTTTATTCAAAAATATAAAAACATAAAAAACTTTTTAAAATTTATTTAGAAAGAAATTCAATATTAAAGATTTTAAACCTGTGTCATAAGTTGAGGTTTGTTTCATAAAACCTTTGTTTTTAATTTTGATTATTATTAAAAATTCTAGTTTAATTTTTGGAATTATATATTTTTAATTAAAAATTACTAGTTATTTGTGATATGCATCAACATAATTAACTTAAAAAACTTGATTAATTGGTTTTTGAAAGTGTTTTTTAAGAAATACTAATTTTCATAACTGGTTCCAACTTCTGGAAATTGTACTTTCGAAAAATAATACAATTTTGAATAATGTTTATAGCGTATTTTCGCAGTTATAAAATTAAAAATATGTTTTTATTAATAGTAATTAATAACCATATATAAAATATATATGTAACCTATATTATTATCGTCATTATTATTATCATTATTTACTCATTAGACATAAAGGTCGATATCGCCTAAATCAATCTTAGGATTTATTATTTCACTTTACTATTTATTTAGTATTTTCCTAGAATTATATTAAAATATACTTAATTACAAGTAATTAGAAGTTTGTGTCTTTAGAATTTTGTAGGATTTTCTTTTTGTTTTTGATATAAACGGAAATTGAAGTCCGGTTTTCTCACAAAATATTCTTGCCTGGTCAAAATGAGTACAAATGTATACTTTTTACTTAAGAATAAAGGCCAATATCGACTAAATCAATTTTAGGCTTTATTATTACATTTTACTATTTCCTTAAAAAGTTCTTCGAAAAGACAATAAGAGATCTTATAAAAACAACTTAGATGCAATAATTTAAAAGTTTATATCTTAAATGTTTTGCTTTTTAATTTTAATAAATTTAAAAAAAATTAGTGTAATTTATTAAGTGTATTAAATAATCTATATAAATTTGTTTTTCAAAAGTATCTTCTGTGTGACCTTGTGTCTTAAGTATTTTGTTTTTTGCTTATAAACCAAACAAATCAAAGAATTTAGTAAAAAACTTATTAAATAAATTAAATTTTAATTAGTTTTAGAAAATAAAAAAAAGTAAATAAATTCAAATCAAACTGGTTCTAATCTATTAAACTAAAAATGTCATGTAATGCTTATTTTACGTTTCTAATCTCAGTTATTTGCATTAAAATTTTAATTTTAGACACGAGTTTTGTAACTTATTCTCTTCCTTTGATTGTTGCTGTTAATTATTTACTAAATTACTGTTAGTTTTTCTACAATAAATATGAAGTTGTTTTTATTTAGTTTTTCAATATTTTATTTGCAACTACAATTTTTAATTATTTATTTAAGTGAGAGAATTTTTTTTGTCTGTGAAAGGTTAAATGTTTGTTTTGTGAGACTTTTATTTTTGCTTTTTTAGTTAAGAAATTATTAATTAGTTATTTTATCTATGGGAGAGAATATCTCTATAAAAACAAATACAAATTTGAGTTTTAGAGAAATTAACAACTTAATTAAATTTAGTGATTAAAGTTCTTGTGAATTTAAAACAAAACTGTTTCATTAAATAAATAGGAAAATTATAATATTTATAAAATGACGTAAATTGATATTTAAATATTTGTTTCTTGAAAGTCGATAAAATAAAAAATGGAAATTTTCAGAAGGCAATTAAAAGTGATTAAATATTTTTTTGTGCTGAAGTTTGAATTCTATATAAGTTTTAATTTTTTTAAACAGTAATGCATATATTACAAGAGACATGGCAATCAACATTAAAATAATCTTATTTATTTTTTTAGAAAACTAGATTGAATCTTAAGAGTGAGATCGAGAAATTCTGCACTCGTGTTTGGTTAAAACTTTTAACCCAATTTTTATTCGATTTGTTTTTTAATTTATGTCAAGTTTTCATTGTGTAACCACTTCTTCTTGGCCTGACTTGCAGTGGTCTGTAAGGTAAATAACCATTGAGTGGTACAAGAACAATAATGTGGTATTTTTACCAAAAGAGTCAAATCCCTCAAGCTGCTCGAAGCTAAGGCCAGTGGAGAGATATTGGCTCATGAAGAATTGAATTGAAGAGCCCGAAAAAGGTGCCCAAAAGTGTTGCAGATTTTAAATGGAGATATAAATTATAAAAATATTTCGTTTGTAAATCAGAATAAGTTAAGTAAAATAAAAAAAAATCAAACTATTAGGAAATTTTTCGATCTTATTTCTTGCTTGTTATGAGATTTATAGGTTTAAGAATTCAATTTCGAAACAGACTTAAAGAATAAGTGAAATGTAATTCAGAAAATTCGGGAAAGCTTGTTTTTTTGAAATTTATAGAATTATGTGGCTCAATACATACTTTAGTTAAAAAGCTTTATGCGAAGTTGACTCTGAAGGATGTGATGAAAGTTTGAGAGAAACTTATTATGAGATTTAATAGGCCGAAAAATTATATTTCGTGCAAGATTCTAAGATTACATGTATTATGAAATATAATTGGAAAAAATCAGTAAAGGTTATCATTAATATCTCGGTATATTGATAGAGCTGTAAGTTCAACTCCAGTCTAGGACTAAAGTTTTGTAGCTTTTGTTAGAATTAAAGAAAAATATGAATGAATTATTCAAGGCAACTTGGAAAATACGTTATAAATATTTTGTAATAGTTTCTCATAAAAGTACATTTCTCCAATCAATGAAAGTGAAGTTTTATTTTAAATTTTTTAAATTATTATAAAATGTTTGAAATAAAAAATATTAAATAAAATAATTATTTATAAAAAATTAAAAGATCACTTAAAATATTTATTTAATTTATTGTCAAAACAATATTCTTAACCCTCTGTGACAGTTATCAGTAGTTAACAATAACAAAAAATGCTGTTAAATATGTTATTATTTTAGTAAATAACGATTAAAGCCCTTAAAGAACTAAAATTGTAATACTTAAATAAAGTTATAAAGAAACTAATTTTAAAATAAAATCCTGAGTGAAATAATCACGAATAATTAAGAGTTCTTTAAAAATAATAATACAAATTTTAAATATTTTTAAAATTTTTGTGATATTCCTAATTATTTTTGAATAAACGTTTAAATGTCTTCTGTTTACAGAAATAACTAAAATTCGACTTTATTAATATACTTTCAAAATTTCCAGTTCCACATTTTGGGTTCTTAAAAAGATTCTTTTGTTATCACTTTTTAAAGTTAGTTTTTCTTTTTAACTAAATTATACAACACAAAAAAATATTCCTTTGTTTTATACAAAAACCCGCACAAAACTTATTTTTCTTTTTTTTTTTTTTTTTTTTTTTTTTTTTTTAATTTGTAAAAAAAATGTGCAAACTGTTTTTTAAGCTTTTTGTTTATTTATTTATTTTTCATTGATTTCTTAATAAAATAACTTAAAATTCATTAAACGTAAAGCTTACTGATTAAGTAGATTAATTTTTGGTTTATTTTTTTTTCTTTAAGTTTTCTTGCTTATAAATTTTTCAAAACAAATTTTTTATTAGAAATAAATAAAATTTATTTTATTTTTTATACAAAATACCATAAACACGTACATTTTTAGTAGAAACGTAGAATTTTGTTGTTGGTGTTTAAGTGTTTTTTGTTTATTTAATACAGTATTGGAACTTTATTAAATATCCTCCGTTTAAATATAACTGAAATATTTATGGGTTTTTATAGAAAAAATACACGTTATTATAGGCAAAAAAATATATAACACCACGACTAGACGCGCTTTTCAAGACGAGAAATGTCTATGCTGTTGGAGTTGCAATTGATTACTAACGTATTTTTATCACACCACAACAGACTAAAGCTTAAGCTGATAAATTTTTAATTTAAAACAACAAAAGTCTAAAAATCACTTAAATCAAACTAATACAAAGATAATAAAACATAAATATTATATATGTATATAAAATGGAAGGTATAAGTGTTGGTTGGTATGTTAAAAAAATATGAAAAAATATGTATAAAGTACTTAGCTAAAGTAGTTAGTAGAGGGTAAGTGTAATAAAAAGGAGGCTTTTAATATTTTAAAACAATACAATTATAGGTTATACATGTGTTGAGTACGATTACTCTCATTTGTTAAGCTAAGAGTGTTTTATGGTTAAGCTCTACTCTGGTGGACTTGGTGTGTGAGTGTGGAAGAGATTAAGAGTGTAGTTGTTAACAAAAGCTTTATAAATTATATTTAATTGTAAGCCAACAATAACAACTCACTCATAATGAAATTGAAAGTAAAATACAAACACTCCAATGATTGAAGTTATTCACTCAAATTTTGTGATTATAGAAGCAACAACAATATTACACAAAATACAAGATGTATTAAAAACTTACTCACACATATACACGTGTCTGTGTAAACGCCAAAACCACAACATAAAATCTCAACTCTGGTCTAACTGACACTGCTGACACCGTTTTTACGCAAAATAACATAATACCAACAAAAACAACAACTACAATAATAGTAATAACAAAAACCAATTCACCCATAATTTAAACTGGATTTTTTAATATAAATAAAAATTTTTGGTAGCCGAAAAAAAGTTGTTACAAACTAAACAAAACTTGATTTACTATTACCGTCACTTAACAACAACAAAAAACAGAGATTACAAACTCATCTTTAATCAATAAACTCTAACGTCACAATTATTGTCAAAATTTTGGAAAAATCTAAAAAAAAATCTAAGAAAATTTACTGTCCAAAATTTTTGTAAACAATTTGTAAAATTACTTGTTGCCAACTAAACTAAATAACAACTAACGGTTGTTGTTTACAAAGAAAACTAACTCGATTTACGATATTTTTCCGCCTTTTTAAAATCATCAAGATTATTGTTAACATTTTCCCCATTACTTGCAATATTTCCATTCTTCTTTTTTTCTATTTTTTGCAATTCATTACTTTTAATTTTAATCATTTTTCAAAAATCTTTTAAAATTTTTCTTAATACAAAAATCTATTTAAATTTGTTTCTTTAATATTCATTACATAATTTACATATTTTACCACAACTATAAAAAACCCAACACAAAAGAAAAAAGTTGCAAAAGTTATCGAATAAAAATGTTGTTAAATCATCCTTCATATGTTTAATTCTTTAACATTAATTATTAAGTTAATACCTCCAGATTTTATAAAAAAAACTTTAAATTGTCACCTGAATAGCTACAAAAACATTATATGCCAAGAATTTTCATTGTTTTTAATATAAATAAAACAAAAGACTTAAGCAACAAACATGCATAAAAATATTTGAAGAAGATTTAATAGACAAGATTTAAGGCACATTTCTTGAAATTTAGTGGCAGATAAACAAATTAAAAGATTTACAACATAATAAACGTTAAACGTCTGGTGGCAAGTGGAAGAGGAAAACAAAAGACTTAAGTAACAAACTTGATTAATGTTATAATGTTAAAAAATGTAAAATAAAAGTTAATGTAAACAAATTAAGAGGTTTCCAAAGAGTTTTAGTAAGAACGTACATTCTTTTTTTACATAATAAATATTATTTTATTTAATATTGCTTTTTAGAATTACAAGTATTTTATTGATCTTTTGAAATAAATTTCTATCGGCTGGTTGCATTTACATGAAATTCCGTTGGTCTTTTAGATCCCGTAATGGATTTTCAATATAATGTCAACAAATAAGAAAGTTAAAGTCCGCCACTTCTGAAAAAATATATATATAATCTTTCTACCCGCATACATAATATTTTTTCCATCATCTTTCTTGAGAGTATAAGTCTTTCAAAGCACTTCCATCTTATACGATTTGCTACTGTTGTTTGATTATTTTAATTGTATTATCCTCGATCTTATAAAGGATAATCAAACTCCTCTATGTGTGCCTTGCCTGACCGAGCCTTAAAATTCCACTCAAGTCACATTCTTGTTATGCTTTTAAGGTGCTATTTGATAGCATTATAATACTCGTGAGGCATATCTATATGCGTAATAGTGTTTGTTCCTATTCACGGACTCCATTTGATCACGCCAATTGGAAATATAAATAATTTATAATGGAAAGAACCCCTATTGTGGAGCTATGGTTAATTGTGTTCCGATGTTCGGGAATATCGTTACACATAACAAATTATTTATTAAAATGTTGTAAAGTTAAAATAATGACAAAAAAAGATGCAAGAATACTTTATTCGGCTATGCCGAACTTAAACACCCTCCACCACTAACTATAGAAATAATTGTGGAAACATTAAATTAAAATTTCGCTTTAAAGGGGTTATCATACCCCCTTGTCTTATCCAAAAATTAGGATGTGTATATTATTTTGCCATTATCTTGTAACAGTTTCAGGGGTATACGATATTAAAATAATAGTTTGTAAGGGAGCTATTACTTCCTTGTGTCCTATCCGTCCTTTCATATAAATTATTTTGTTATAAAAATTTTATCCATGTCCCAAATGTCATGAAATCATTCTTATTAATTTTAAAGAAATATTATATGCAATTTTATTGTAGTAACGTTGAAGTATGCAATAAGACGTTATCAATGCATTAGTGTTGTGTAAATTTTTTATAAGGAGCTTATCCCAGCATTATTATTTATGTCAGTCAAATGAATATATTATTAATCTGATAAAATGTCTGTATCAAAGTTATTAAATATTTTCAAGAAACCCCCACTCGGTCTTACTTTAAGCTGGCCAAGCATTATAAGGTCTGCTGTCAAACTGTTTCCAATATTTTTAAAGCCAAAAAAATAGAAACCAATTTCGAAATAGCAAATCCGGTGGGACAACTCAGTACTTGAACTATTTCATACGAAAAGTTAAAGTTCCAGATAAGAACATTGCTAAAATTTTGAGTCCAAAACAGAGCAGGGAAATTGAAGTCAAGTTGGATAAAATGTATGTTTTGGAAGGTTTTTCGCTAATATTCGAGGGAATGTTGAAGTAAGGCAAAAGGAGGCAATTGTTAGTTATAACAGGCTCCATAAATACCAAAATTTACATTAAGGAATGTATACAAAAAATGCTGCTTCTATACATAAGGCTTCATAATGTGTCCACTTATTTTTGGTCTGATTGGTTTCCTGGCACTATAGTAAGCAAGCCTTTGAGTGGAACAAAAACAATGATTATTTGTAGCAAGGGAAACAAATTTTAAGGCCAGTTCAGAGCTATTGGCCTCTTGTTAAAAGAGTAATGAACTACAAAAAAGGAAATGTCCAAAAATGTGGCATTTTTTAACGAAGATGGACTACCTGTCGAGAAAAAGGCTTAAAATTTTATCACTAGTGATTAAAACTACAATTTTTTTTTTTTTTTTTGTAAATTGTATTAATAGAAATTTTAAATCAAATATAAATATTAAATTATTGGTTCCGTTTTTATTAACATGTATATATGTTAAGAATTTTTCGATGTTACTCTTTAAAACTAGATATACATCCTACATAAATAACGAGGGAGTGACATGCAAATGCATAAGAGACGATGTTGTAAATACAAATCTTCAAATTTTGGATTTCATCTTTTAATTACATCGGTTTGTATTTTTTAATCAAATATAAAATTAGTTTTACATTAAATTTATTAAATGTATTGAAGTTACTTTGTTCGAATAATTAAATAAATTAGTATTGATCAGTAAAAAATATATAAAGGATATTTAAGATTTCTTTACTTTTAAAATACCAGGAAACGGAAAAATATTATCTTTTTATGTGGAACATAAAAATAATTTTTTAAAATATTAAACGTTATAGCTTTAATGTAAATAATAATTAATACAATTAAATAATAAAAAATTGACAAATAAAAAATCAAATTTAATGACGTTTAAATTTTAGAAATAATTAAAATTCGATTCCTCAAAGTAATTACGATCTTTTTTAAAGAAAAATTAATATTCATAAATTTTGACATTTTACCAGTTTTAATTCCGGTTTAAACTAAGATTGATAAGTTGATTATTCTTACAAAAATGAACTAAAAAAATTTGGTTAGAAAAAAATACTGGAACCTGAAACACAAATCATTGAGAAACAGTTTTTAGGTACTTAGATCTTAAGTACTTAGAGAACTAGATTAATTAAAATTAAAGAAATATAATTACAAAATTACTTAATTATGTATTTAAAAATACTTTTTATAACGGAGGATTTAAAAAATCAACTAAACGAAATTAGAGTCTTAACCTTCTTTTGTATGACTTGGTAATATCTTGGGAACCACAAAAATCAGTTACATTTCAAATTAAACAATTAAAGTTGAAATTCATTTAGATTCAAACAAAAAAGCTATAACCAATTCTTAACAATGTGAAATATGATAAAATAATTGAAATTGATTTCAGATAGTTTGGTCATTTTAACAATTAAACGGACTATAAAAAATTAACATAAAAACGCTTTATTTTAATTTGATTACCGGAAGTTAAACATCATCATGACAATTGTTTATTCCACTTAAATTTTTAACAGTTTTTCTTGTATTGCATGCCCTCCACCACCACTAGTGTGGATAAGGGTATATTAACTTTGTCATTCAGTTTGTAACGTCAAAGGAATCATCTAAGACAATGAAAAAAGTTGAAAAATATATATATATATATATATATATATATATATATATATATATATATATATATATATATATATATATATATATATATATATATATATATATATATATATATATATATATATATATATATATATATATATATATATATATATAATCGGTTCAGTAGAAAAATATAATTCATCCTCTGATTCATTAAATGTTCCTGTGTTACTTAAAAAAAAACATTTATATTTTGTATACGTCTGTGAGTGTATGTGTAAATGTGAATGCATTTGTGGTGGAGGGCATTGAAGATTCGGCATTGCCAAATATGGCATTCTTACTTGTTTTGTTTATAACTTTTATTTGTTCGTTATTTCTACCAATAAATAAATTATATTTTAAAGTATTATTTTCTTTCTGTCTGTGTTTTTTTAGTGTTTGTTAAATAAAATTTTGTCTTTTTTTAATATTCGGATTTTATTTTTTCATTCTATTTTTGTTGTTTTTGGTTACCTTCAAATCATTTGTTGAGCAAAAGAGACAAATCTTGAATATGTTTTTTCTTTTCAGAAACAACTATCAATTGTAGATTTGTTTTGAAGGACTACAACTTTAACGATAATACATTCGCTTGCAGCTGTAGACTCTAAAGTCTTTCGGTTAACGACTTTAAGGCCACAATTACATTTACACATATATTTGTAAACTTATACTAAACACTCTCTCAAATAATGATAAAAGAAAAAAACTAGAATTAAACTTTAATTTAACCTGTTATAATAAATTAAAATTGTAGATTTGTAAAATTTTCTTAAACTTTAAATTTAAACTAGATTTTCAATTTATTTGTTGTTGTTATCATATTTTTATATATATGTATGCGTGTATTAATTCAATCATAATTTTTTGTTAATTCTTTTTTAGTTTAAAATTTCATAATTCTCCTCCTCTTGTCATGATCTTTCAACTTCTAATGTTGTAAATGCTTTGTATTTTGTGCAAGTTCTCCTTCCATCTCTTTTCCTCCTGTTCTTATGCTACGATCATTTATATGTTTTTCTATATCAAGTATACGCCGAGTTGTTCATAAGCCAAAAAATACAAGTTTATATGGTTGCTTATCATTATTTCAATCATAATTTGTAATATATAATTTTATTGTAAGATTTCTCAATATTTGATATCTAAATGTATTAAGTTGTTTAATACGTTAATAAAATTTTAAAGTTGTTGAAGCCGGCTTAATAGAAAAATAACTATGTTTTTATAGCAGCCTTTGGTTTACTTGTAGCTTTTAGTTTAAACTTTAGATTGGAGATGGAGTTTAGACGAAGTCTTAATATTACAATAATAAAAAATTATTAACAGGGATTCACAAACAGGCTTTTAAAATTTTAATAAAAAAGATAAAATAATGTTCGAAATTTAATAAAAATAAATTCTTCTGAAAATGTGTTTGGCCAACAACAATTTTTTTAAAAACATTAAAAATTTTACGGAACTAAAAAAGCGTTTAGATTTTTTATTACAATTTAGATAATATAATAAAAATAATAACAAGATTGGAAAAAAATATTAATGTTATAATTTTAAATAAATTTGTAGAAAAATTATAAATAAAAACTTCTTTCATTTTTCTCAAAAATCGAAATTTTAAATTAAAAATTTTGTCAATTTTTACAACCGTACTAATTTTTAACATTTATTTTCAAAAATTAATAATATTTTTTCACATATCTTATAACAAAATTATTAAAATTATTTCTAAAAATTTTCATTTTACACAAAATTTTAATTTTTTACCAAATTTATTTTTTTCTAAATTTTAATTTTAATTCAAAGTTTTATTTTTAATTCAAAATATTAATGTTTTTCTTCTAAATTTTAATATATTATAAAAACTTAGATTTTTATTATTTAATTTTTTACTTTAATTTAATATTTAAATTTAAATTTAAATATTTAAATTCTTAATAAAAATCAATCAATCAAACTTGAAAAGTTTTAAATAAAATTAAAATGTTTATTTTTTTAACAAAAAATTAGAGGTTTTTTATATTTTTATTTATTGTAAATTTAAAAAAATATTTTTAATATTTTTTTAATAAAGGCTTTTAATTAAAAAATCTAAAATTGCTTTAATATATTTAAAAAAAGTTTCAAAGTCAAAATAAAAATTTATTAAAAAATAAAAATTTTTTATTTAAGATTTGTATAACCTTAGAGCCTTATCCGGGGAAGAAAGTTGATTTTTTATCAAAATTAAAATTTCTAAATTTTTCACTTAGATGTGAGTGGACAGACTGAAATTACGGATTTTCTTTTGAGTATTATCGAAAATAGTAGCGATCGAATTTGAAAACTCTCGGTGTTCTAATTTTTGAGATATTAGATAATCAATATTTGCTTTGTAAGGGGGTAACCCTGGTCTCATTGGAATATTTTAAAGCCTATGTTTCTTACGTCTAAGCTGTTTTAGAGTTCATACATATATACATACATCCTATTTTATATATATCAATTAATTAATTTAAAATTAATATAAATACATCTTGATTTCATTTTTCAATATATTTATTAATTTTAAAAGATTAAAATCATTATAGATTTGAATAAGGTTATTGGTGCACATAAATTTTATAATAAAATTATCAAATTTGCAAAAAATTAACATAAAAGTGTTTAACATAAAGTCGCAAAAATTTCCATGATAATACTTGACAAAAAGAGATCACACAAATTCGGCTAAATAAAAAACACATTAAGAACATCTGCTTTTCGTGAGCACTAACATTCATCAATTTATGTTTTATTTTTTAAACACGATCATTTTTATGTAGAAATGATTTTAATACGAGCATAAAATATTAGTTTAAGGTGATTGAGATTTTTTCTTTCGCAAAAAATCTTTTGTTTTATTGCGATCAATGCAACGGTCCAAACAGAAGCTAAGTAGTAAATCCAAAAATCAGAAAAAACAACAACTGCTTTAAGCATTGACATCAGCCTCAGCCATGACAAAAAAAAAAAAGAAAAAATGGAGAAAAAATACATTTATTTGATCACAAAAAAGAAACGTTTGCATAAAAGATAATAAAAAGCATCAAAGAAAAAAATACAAAAGTTTTGATTCGATAGTTCGAGTGATTATTTAAATGACTTGATTTTTAAGTGACATAAAATTGTTATAACTAAATTTTATTTTGAGATTTTAAAAATTTTGCACAAAAGTAAAGACCACAAAAGAAAATTGTAAAATCTTAAAATGTTCAATGAAGTTTTTAAATCTCCAAAAACAGCGAATGACAATAAATTTAGTTTAGAGAAGTTTAAGACAAAAACTAAAAAAATGCATTGAATTTTTATTTCGGCCACAATAACCTTAACCTTAAGTTTTAATATTTAGTTTCTTTTAGCATTTGATTTTTAAGTTTTTTTCCTTTGACTGCAATCGTTTTTTATTTTTTTATTTGAAAATTGATATGTTTTTTATTAAAACAGATCAATGAATATTTTTATAGTTTTATTAGAAAAAACTTTATTTAATTATGTTAATATTGCAATTTGTATTTATTTTTATTTGTTTATAGTTTTGTTAATGACTGTAATTAATGTCACCATCAAAGCAAACTTGTTTGTGCATTAATGTTTTTTTTAATTATAATGCAAATTGCATTTGTTTGTTTTTAAGAATAAATAATTAATTTAATATAATTTTTGGAGATTTTGTTTAAATTTTCATATTTTATTTGTTAGTTAATGTTATAGTTTTAATAATTACAATTTTTTTTAATAATGTGATAACATTTAGTAATGCGGGTGTACAAATTAATTTTAAGGTCAGGGTTTTAAAAAGTTTTTAATAAAATGCACATTCAAATTTAATAAATTTTCAATCATTTTTGTTATACTTTAAATTAAATATACATTGTTTATTTTTTCAGCATATCTTCTTGTTAAGGGCGTATTCTTTATGAAAAATTTTGTTGAAAGTTTGTGTTTTTAGTTTTTTTTTGTAAATTATTTAATTTTCAATTTCACATTGTTTCTCAATAAGATAAAAATTTGACCTCAATTCTGGATCGCTCTGAACTAGAATCTGCAATAAAATCTGAATTATAATCCGAACTTCAATTTCGACTAGAATTTCATCAAACTAAACTAGAATCTTAACTTAAAACTTAATTTAAATCTGAACTAAACTAACAGTTTTAACATTATTATTTGATTGAAATTATTATTATAATTAAAAATTATTTTTATAGTTTTAATCACTAGTGATGAAATTTTGAATCTTTTGGGAAACCTTTTCATTAAAGTTTTTATAGAATTTTCTGTCACTTTAAAATACCTTTTTTGGCTCTTTTTTAGTTCCGGCAATTTGGGAATTTGCTTCTCTTGGCATAAATACCACATTATTGTTCTTGTACCACTCAATGTCTTTACCACAGTGGTAGGATGCCAAATTTAGGTTTGAAATGCTTTGTTTTTCTTTATGAAAATTCTTTCTATTTTTAAGAACATCATGCTTTTAACTTTTTTCAGCCTTTTACCTGAACTAGATTTTTTATCATCGGATAAATTGGAAACTGTTTAAAGGCAGACCTATGAATACTTGGCAAACTTTTTGTAGGACCAAATTTGGGTTTGTTATAAATATTTACTAATTTTAGTACGCACACTTTTCTGATCACTCATTTTCATCAGATTAAAAATATATTTATTTGTATGACATTAAACATAAGAAAAGAAAATTCTAATAATAGTTGTTTTAAAGTTTTTATGAAAAATTTGTGTTAAGAATTTTTCGATCTTTCTCCTTTATTTTCGATTAAATGTGCCAATGCCAAAATTCTAAAGAAAATACATGAAATGGGCTGAGAAGTGGAAAAAGTTAAATTTCTCATATATTTGGCACCATTTGAGATCAAATAATGTTCGGATGTCTAAACGCAATTTCGTAGGTAGGGTGTTCCAACAAAAATGAATAGCAAAATTTATAACAAATTGCTAGAATTTGCTTTTACTTTTTTGTGGATAACAAAATAGATAAAAATTGCATATAATAACAAGATAATGTTTCGGTACATGTTACAAACCTGATAGGACTTTAGTCATAAATTTCGACTTTCATCCACCATACTTTTGCGAAATATATAGTGGAAATCGAAATTGTTAAAAATAATTGTTAAATCCAATTGAAGGTTATTTCTGAATTAAATGAGAAACGGGGCAAATTTATAATCTAAAACAATTCAAAATGTGTTAATTTTTTATAAATTAATTCTGTTCAAGCAGACTAGAATAGTTAAAATGGCCTGTTTGTAGTAGAACTTAATTTTTTCATTTTAAAACAGACCTAAAACTAAAAAAAACAAGTTTGGAAGAAATTTGGTTCCGATCTTCTTAAAAAATTTGTGGAATCAAGAAGGTTGTCTACAACAAAGGATTATTCACACATTATTTATAATGCGCTTGATTAACTTAAGATTATTGATAAGAAAATGGCTTTAAAAATATCAGTTAAACTTTAAAAATATAATGAAATACAAATAAAGTTATTAGTTAACAAATTTTAAATGATGTGATATTTAAATTAATAAACATATTTTTGTCCACTCAATTTCCTTGTTATTTTTCCCTAGTTCTTCAAAAAAGTGCATTTATTGAATATGTACCAGTGTAAATTATTAGAGGTTTTCAGTATTACGCACTTTAATTAATGCAATTATAATGGAATATAAATTTGATTTAAATTAAACCCTTTAGATTTTGTTTTTCAAAAATTTTTTAAGAAGTTAGCAAGTTTATTTTTCTTTTAAATTACCACAAGTTAACTAATTTTTTCAGCAGAATTCCAAATTACGAAAATTATCTTAAAATGGAAAAAATAATGCGTTTGATATGCATGATGAGTTTTGATTGATTTTGATGAACATGACTAATGCGCTTAAAAAACACTTTAACTTAATTTTCAAGAAAATGTAAAAGGTTGGCAATAATACTGGTTTTCTTGCAGTTTTGAATTTAAATTTTTCTAAAACTACAATTTTATTTAATGCAAGTTCTGGTTAATCTATATGCAAGTATTTTTCTTAAGTCTTGTATTTTTTACAGTTTGTTCAGTTCGTGTCTTAAGTCTTTAGTTCAATGACTAATATCTAAGTGAATTAGTTTTTTTGATGTTTTTGCTAAAAAAATTTTGCCTACAGGTTTTGAATTTTAGTTTTTTTCTATTTTTGTTTCAAATAATAACAAGAATACAAAAGAATAAATGATTTTTTTGTATATAAATCCGGTATTTAATGTGTCAAATTAAAATTTCCAATATTAAAATATTTTTTTTTTGCAATAAGCCTCCCTCTCCCCATACTCCTCCCTCCTATTAAGAAAAAAGACCTTGTTTTAAGTGTTATTATTGTTTGTATGGAAAAAACTAAATAAACATTTGAACTTATTTAATAAAGTTGAGGCAAAGTTTACATGATTTTTGTTATTATTGTTATTAAACTATCGATAGTTTAATACTTTGGAATAGTGTAATTTAAAAAACATAAATTATAAATATGAAAAAAAAATAATAATAATAATGAATAATATTTACTTTTTGTTGCAATTATAGTCCATAGAATTATTAGAGCATGTTAACTGCTACAATACGTGTTTTTATACATAATTGGTTTATTTTCAAATATTCATTTATAGTTGTTTCTAAATTGATCACATCCTAGTGCTTTAAAGCAAATTTTAATATTTAAAAAATTTAACCTTTAACTATAAGATTTTATTACAACAATTAATTACTATAATATTTGAAACATAATCAAAATTTTGTTCTCTACTTAACAAATTATTTATCAAGGATATTTCAATTATTTTCAATATAATGTTTTGATAATCATCCTTTTTACATTTTTGATGTTTAACATTATAATCAAGGATTTTATAATTCATGAAACAATTTAATCAATTATATGTTTTTATTTCTACATCATTTATGACTTGCAAATTTTAATTGCTTTATAATTTTATAAAAAAACAAGATTAAGATTGTAATAGCAATTAAAAGTCAACTATATAACACCTTACATCATAAGGCAGCACAATCCTTTCATAGCGATTTTTCTCTAACTTTTGGAGATATTTTCACAAAAAGCTAAAATATTTTAGATTAAAGGTGAAGGATTACAGATTCCCCGCTGGTCATGGGGTTAGTCCAAATTTGACATTATCGGGTACGTTGAAATTTAAAAAATAATATTTAACGTTATTTTTCGAAATAATTCTGTAACTTTTGAACCGTTAAAGATATACCCGAAATTGGAGGGTAACAAACTTCTGTCTTTTCAAGAGAAGCTAATTTGCTTCCAGTATATTGTTTGAATAAAACTTTTATTTTGACTTTTTGGATCCTAAAGTTATTTCAACATTCCCCCGAGCATCAGCAACATTTTGCAGCAAGAATACTTTTTTAACTTAACTTCGATTTTTGTTTAGCGATTTTCTCTAAATTTTTAAAATGTTGGAGATTAGTTCTTGCTGTAAAGCATATGATGCATGAATAAGGCACACAAGAAGACTCAGAAAAAATTTTGTTTGCCCTTTAAAAATGTTTAGTTCAAGTTCTTCATTAACACAAAAAACTTAAATTATTTTCAACAAAATTAAAAAGAAGAAACAATTAAATGGTTAAGAAATTTGCTCAGTGTATTTCCTGTTGCATAATTTGTTAGTATAGCATTGATTTTTAAACTTTTAATATCAGAGAGACAAAACATACAGAAAGCTGAGAGACGGCATTGTAAATAAAATCAAATTGTATAAATCTTAGGTATTTATCAATTCACTGTATTTAAAGTTTTTTCTGTATGTTACAAACTGTATCAGAAACCACATATACCTCCAAATCCAATTGAAGTGTTGTAGGTTTTAAAAAGAAATTAAATTAAACCCTGAACAAATTTAATTAATTTAACAAATTTTTTTATATGAATTTATAGTTTATTATAGTGTTTAATATTCGTGCAATTTTTAATTTCAATTTTTGTTATTCATTTCTCTACAAAAACATATATGCAAATTATCAATTTCATCATTTATTTATATGTCAATATTTCACCATTGATATTTTATTTTATTATATTATTTCTGTCTTTAAATTATTATTATTCATTTTTGTTTTGTATCTTTAAAATTTTGGGTTATCATTATTTTCAAATGCTACTCGTATTTTTGTATTTGTTTAACTCGGTATGTGGTCAACTACATATTGATATATGCTGGGTATAAAGGTTTTGTTGTTGGTTTTTATCTTTATCTTTCGACCACATGTATTATATCACGTAATATAGTTGGCAAAACATTTATGAAAAAACATTAAGATAAAAAATAACAATAAATATTTAATATGTAATTTTCTTTGCTCTATGATATTTGGGCCACTCCTAGAAGTTCAGATATTTTAATAGGTTGTAAAAATATTCAACATGGAAGGATAAGTATCATCCTTAAAAATCATTATTCAATTTAAATTTTAGAGTTTTATTGGAAATATTTTGATATGAGAATTTTGTGTGCCGTCAATACTTCTTTAGAAAACTTATTAAACTTTTTATTAAAATGAACTTGTTTATGTACACAGATGCAATTGATTTTTTCTTGATCTTGTTGTCTTCCTTATTCAATGATCAATACTCCAAGTGCTATTTTATGTGGAATATTTCTATAAATGCAGAGGTGAAAATTGGTTTAAAAAATTACAAAAAACAAAATGTATTTAATTTCTGTCTCTTATAAATAAATTAAGTTTTTAATAACAATAACACAATTTTGCTGCAGAATTTCGTTTAAAGATGCGCAAGAAAACCTCTCGTTTGATCAAGAAAGGATCTAAATGAAGAACAAACTAAATATTTCTATGATTTCCAAACACGTTGCTTGCATTTTACGAAGAGATGAAAACAAAAAATTAAAGAGGACAAAATGTGTCCATATTCTAAAATAAAACACCATAAAGAAAATCGTCTGCAATTTAAACAAAAATACAGGAAATTTCCAAAGGATTTTAAATTATTTTTTCTTTGGCAAAAAAGTATATTTAGACAGTCATGATACATATTCATATTATTGGCACTACTTGAGATCAAACGATGTTCGGTTTAGGCAGCCTTTTCTGCAGTTAACAAATCTAAGTTCATAACGATTTGCTGGGAGATGCTCTTGCAATGAAGGACTTGTAGAGATACATAGCCTGCAAACTTTATACAAAGATGTCCAATGGAGAAGCATTATGACTTTATTTTGTATTTTTAATAACAGGTATAGTGATTTGAACCTTTGCGGAAACCTTTCCATTTGCTCGACCTGTAGACCATCTTAATTTATTATCTACCTCACTTTTGAACACCGCTTTTGTGCTCTTCATTTCCTTTTAACAAGAGCCCAATATCTCTTTACTGGCCTTAGCTCCGGACAGTTTGGAGGATTTGCCCCTTTTGGTAAAAATACCTCATTATTATTCTTGTGCCTCTCAAGGGTTTATTTATCAAAGTAAAAGGATGCCATGTCAGGTCAAAAATAAATGGACCCATTATGAAGTTTTTGATGTAAAATTCGGTAGTAACAAATGATTGGTTCTATTGCTGTAACTGCGTGTTCCTTGCCTAAATTTTTCTTCAAAATTCCCTCGTGCATTTGCAGCCTAAAATTTCTGATCAGGAAGTTGTGAAAAATCTGACAGGAAATACGTTTTGTAATCTATTTTTGAAAATTTTGACTTCAATTTCCGTGCGCCGATTTTTGTATCTAGCACTGTGCTAAGCGGGCTACTTTCCTATCGGATATGTTGGGACTTCTTTTGAAAATTCATTCTGTTTTTTGGATTTAGAAATATCAAGTGGACCATTCCTGTGTTAGGAATTTTTCGATCTCACATCTTAAATGAGTCCAGATTAAGGGTTAGAAATATGTATATTTTTCTTTATTCAATATATCTAATAAATAGTTTTCAAAATTCGTTTTATATCTTCCATTATCACTTCATTTAATTTTTAATTTCAAAATCAATATTTATGCAGATAAAATCTATTTTAATAAATTAGTCCAAAATAACATTCAAATGAAACCGAAAAAATTAAACTGATCTAGTTAACACTTTTTTGGTGTGAATATTTAATGATTTCTTAAAATGCTTTTTGCAAAAATCATTAACAAAATAATTTGAATGCAAAAAATAAAGATTTAAATATTTATTTTTGCTTAAGAAATCAGGAGTGACAAAGCAAAAAACTTGCAAATTTTTAAATTATGAGTTTTTTTCTTTTTTGCAAATTTTTAACATTTATCGTGGCAAATTTAATGCATTTAATTCTTTTTTTAATAAACAATGTATTTTATTTTTTGACTTAGTTTTAATTTAACAAAAGTTTTTTTATATATTCCATAAAATATAAAAAATAACAACTGGAAGTGATTGTTTGAGGCGTTTTATTTTTTTTTTTTAATTTAACAAAAATAAAATTCCATAGAATTCAGTTCATTCAACTTTTATGATTTTGCTCTAGATTTTGATTTAGTTGGTTAAATTAAGTAATAGCAAGTAAGATTACTTTATTTGGCTATGCCGAATTTTCAATACCTTTCACCTCAGATTCGTGAAAACTAAATACGTCATATTTTGTGCATACAAACTCACACATACATTGACAAACGTATACATTAAATAAGAGTTTTCTCTAAATATTATACAGGAACACATGAAATTAGTTATATGTTTAGCTATAAATTTGTTATACAGAACCGATTAGAAATTTAATTCTAACAACAGACAGACATACGGAAATAACTAAATCGACTCACATTTTGATTGGATGCAAGCATATATATATACATTATGGGGTTTGAGGTGATTTCTTCGTAGCGTTAAACTTGGAATGACCACTTGTGGTGGTGTAGGGTATACAAATCTAGCAGTTTATTTTTTTCAATACAAAAGTGTGTCCATAGTTTAAATAAAAAAATGTTTTTTTAAAGTTCTGTTTTTTTCTTCTTAAAATAAATTTTAAAATGTTGATGATGTGCATTTATTTTTGTTGTTATATGCCGGGTCAAGAGGTGTTTTGTGGGTTTTTGAAAAATTATTAAAGCATAAAATAAAATTTTTAATAAAAGACTTTAGATACAAACTTAAAATTTGCAAATATTATGCAATTTGTTGTTATTGTTTAAAGGTTTTAATAAATTTAGTGTTTTAGTTTTTATTTAATTTATTAAAATTTATTTGCATCAATGTTTTTTTCTGTTCTGTTAAATGACACTTCTTTAATAATATTTTCCGCAATGCAATTTAAACAAAATATATTTTTGTGTGAATTTTAAAACAAGGACATACATTGAAAATCACAAAAATAAAAGTATTCAAGGATATATTTTTTTAAACATAAAACACTCATAATATAAACCATCTAATCTGTTTAAAATTAAAGCAGATTTTTGACAAACTAATGAATTTTGGAGATCTTGAATATATAACATTGAAAAATGATTAAAAAATAATTTTAAAGTAAAAAATACAAATCATTTTTTAAAGCTATAATAAATAAATATATTTTATATACTCGGGAATCGAAAAATCGATGCTGATTCACTAAATGTTGTTCTAGAATCCCACCGTGATTCCAAAAATTGTATAGCGTGTAATATAATTACCTAAATCAAATAAGTTATTCAAACGATTATGGAAATTAGAAAAAATAGATTATAGAAATTAGTTAAAGGACCAAAACGTTTGGCCTGTAAAATGTGACATAAAATTCAATTAATATTAAAAATAATTAAAAAATATTTTCTTGTAATATTTTATTTTTTCGTTTCAGGTAAAAATTAATAGCAAAACAAACAAATTTATGGTGAATATTACATTTTTAAAATTGAAAAAATTGAAGTTGTATTTAAATGTAAATCATAATTATTAATGATTGGAAACTAGTTATGATTTTCTAAATTGAAAAAAATGTAAATGATTGATTACAGTAGTTTATTTTTACATAAACTTTAAATTAACATTAACTTTAATTATTTTTAAAATAAATTAAAAATTTTCAATAAAAAATGAAAGGACTAAAAAAACTAATAATTTTTACAGTCGATGATCTGAAAATACTTTTTATATTACTATTGGGCTTAATGAACATTTTTTATTTCTTAGAGAGAAAAAATCTAATAATAAATTCAAATGTTCCAATATTTAATATAAAAATGATAGAAATTTATTTCCATTTTTTAAATAATTAAACAAAATGTTAATGTTAAAAATGCTTAAATTAGTGACATAAATAATAGCTAATTTTATTTAATAAAATCTATTCTTAACCTTTAATGGCGGCAGGAGCTGGTTTATGATGACCCGATGAACTGCCAGCAAACAAAGAGTGAGAAGCATGTGAAGCACCACCAGAAGCACCCAAAGAAGCATTTAATATAAAACTCACAACACTGCCAACAATATGGGATGCCACAGATTTAATAAATGCTGATGAATCTGAACCACCTTTACTTGCACCACCTCCATTTTGATCCTTACGTTCTGAAGAATCTTCCTCGGTTAAAGGACGATTTTTAGCCTCTATAAAAGTACTTATAAGATTTTGTAAAAATATAAGAGGTTTAGGAGGTTCATCGTCTTCTTCGGGGTCCTGGAAGAGATGAGATAAAAATTTTTGAGATTATAAAGAAAATGTTTAAAGGAATTAGATTAAATAAATGGTAGTAAGGTTGGGGGTATAAATTACAAAAATTTAATTAAAAATTATTAGTTCATTGTCACAGGTTAGTACAGAAAAAGACTTAAACATATATAAAGTAATTAAAAGTAATAAGTACTGCGCTCAATGAAGCCACAACAGTGCCTAAGAAATTGCCAAGAAATACGCCATTATTTATCTGCAAGAAAAAAGTGAGGTTAAAATTCTTGATTAATATTTGGAAAGAAGAAAAATTAAAACTTACAGCTCCTCCACCTCCTGAGAGGCCATCAAAGGCTGTGCCCACATAAATACCCAAAACAGTTCCAAAGTTTTTATCGCCCTAGAGGAAAAAGTCAGTTATTATTTTATTGTAAGTTTTTAGGTAAAATAAAAATTACCGACAATAGACCGGATATTAAAGCAGTCGCTGAACTAATTAATGATTCTATATCTAAGCCACCAGGCTGGAAAGAAAAGGAACATATATAATTAAATTTTTGCCATAAATTTCATTCTGTCTTACCCCAAATAACTGAGATATAACCCCTGTTAAGGCTCCTATTAGGGCTCCAATATCTGAACCACCTTCTCCCTATATTTGTTTCGAATTTTTAAAAGAAACATAAGCAAAAAAAATTAACTTTAAAAATGATTAATTTGTCATCTGCTCCTAATCACTCATACTTACACCACTCAGACTGGTTATAATGCCCACTAGACCTCCGCCGCCGCCCCCCTGCTGGGGGAAAATCATCATCCAAAAACTCAGGTGAACCATCTTCCTGTTTGGCTGGTTTCGCGTCATTAGATGCAGTTGTATCATTTGCATTTACCACTACAGTAATAGTAGTCTGTGGTAATTTTGTCTTCGTCGTATTGCTGTTTTTGGTTTTAATAACATTCTTTCTTAGACGAAACAAATGTATTTGAAATTTAAATTTCAGTTTAAGACAAGTATGTTTTTTCGTTTATTAAAAATGTTTATCTAGTAAAAATTTTAATTTAAAAAATAAAGTTTTTTTTTATAAATATAATAAAATAAGTTAGTAAACCCCAGCCTTTCCAACTCTACAACTTTTGCAACACGTTTAGTTTTGTAATCCTTCTTTATTATTTTGTTTTTGTGTAACACTCACATTGGCTGCCAGCGATAGATTGTCATCTTCCAGAGAGTCATCTTCTTTATCAGCTTTAGTTTCTTCCACCAAATTGTTGCGAAAATCGTCCTAAGGGAAAGTTTTAAACAAAAATAAGTTTGTTGTTTAAATCTTTTATTTTATTGCATGCTTTTGAGTTAAAAGAAAACATAAATTTAAGCAAGTTTGTTGCTTAAATCTTTTGTTTTATATGGATATTGAAATGTATATAATTTATAATAGTATATAATATAATTAAGCTGTATTGTGTTTTATAAATGAATAAAATGATGTATTTGAAATCGATATAGTACAGATTTAAGACTTTGGAACTAAAATAAATTTTAGGAAATCATTTTAATGTTAAAATACCCCTAATATAGTAGTTATTCCGAAGAATTTCAATTTTAGGAATTGAAAAAAATTATTTGAAACATTGTTTTCAACGAAGGAAACTTTGAAAAAATGTAGGTATAATTCATTTTAGAGTTTTTAATCTTTATTACCTGTTTCAAAATCATCAGCACGTTTGTAACATACAGAAAGGATGAAATTTCAGTTACTTTCAATTATAATGGTCGATTCAGAATCACTTTTTTGAGTGTTTATTTAAAATTACAAGACGGTTCGAAAAAGCCTTAAATTTTTTATATATGTGACTATCACAAAAACATGTTAACTATGTATATTTAATGCAAAAAAATTAATAAAATCAAATTCTAATGGTGTTCTTATTTAATTGGCATTTTAAATGGATTTCAAAAAATAAAACTTTGGAAAATCATCTATTTTGGTGTAGCAATTATCGACTCATTTTTTGAGTCGGTGCAACAATGATCGCCTGTTTGGATGGCTTTGCTTACTAACGAATGAAAATGTCTTAACTAAATTGTGTACAAATAAGTTTTTTTATCAAAGCTTTTTTTGTAAGAAGTATAGAAATCTAACAAATTAAATTACAACATTTTTATCTAAGAAAATTTACTTTATTCCATCCTACGAAACATGTCTGTAAATAATGCTGACAGAGTTCCAGTTGTTTAGATTTTCTCTTCTGAATAATATCAGAAGTTGTAGTTTTCAATCACAGTTGATGTTGCTTAATCATATCCTGGTGATCGTATTAACAATATAAATAGTAACTAAATTAATATTTTTCGGCCTAATTACAATTATGTATTTATTATTTTGATATTTGTTCTGGTGATTCTCCAATAACAAAGTTGTTAATGGGCTGATAAAATTACGTAAATGGTCTGCAGATAAGGTAGTTTTTTTCTGTGGACTGCGCGCTCAGTACAGCCAGTTTCAACTTTGCAGTTGTTGATCTCGTAGGTGGGGTCATTTGATTTTAAGAAGTATCGTTTGGTTATTTCGAATATGTATGTCGATTCAAATAATAATTAATGTGATCATATTCCGTTCATTTAAAATTTATACAAACATTAAATACTGTACCAACTGCTAAGAGGTTCGGCGCATAATTTTCAATAGCTCTCGAATAACTCCCAATTCCGATAATATCCTTATATCCTGATAACATCAGTTATTTCGATAAATATTTTATATTAGTAGAAATGAAAGCAATCAAAAATAGCTGAATTGAAATATAATAATTCTTCACTGAATGCTACCACAGGTGATGTTATAAAACACGGCTGATGTCTGTAATTCAATTAAAGTACGAATAGAAATAGATTAACTTACTGGGACGATTTAATATGTAACGTTTGCAACAATTCATAGGGAATTTCGAAATCTCCATCAATTTAGACCGTACGTTGAAACCTAATAAAATTTTGATTTTTTTTCTATAATATCTTTTCTTTCAGAAGAGGTTTTTAGTACAAAAATACTTTTTTAAAATTTTTAGTAAAAATTAACAATTTTTGCGAAAAGTTAATTTTTAGTGAAAAATGACATCTTCGAATAGAAATTCGTCTTTTAATCCTTGAGATTTTATATAATGAATAAAATTGGACACAAAGTTATCATGGTATCAGAAGTCTTCATGCCAAGTCTTAAGAAAATCTTTTCAAAAATGAATTGAATTTTCTCAAAGGCCCTATTCCGGAAATTAATTTAAAATGGACAAATTAGAAAAAATAAAGTTTTATGTTAATATTTTGCAGAGTTAAGATTTATAAAAGAGAAAATACCGTTCTGTATTTTAAGAAGATCGTTCTAAAATTTCCTTACATTTCGGTATACTAATCGCTTTGTAATCACTTTTCGCCTCGCCCTAATATGTTTGTCCGTTTTCAAAAAAAAAAAAAATAATAATAATAAAATAAAATCAAGTTGATTGTATGTTTGACTTAAAGACGGAGCTTTATAAACATTATTTAACCAGTATACACAAATGTATGGGCGTTTTTTTCAGAAATTTTGAAGAACATTTTTAAGGATCGGTTCATAGATCGCATATAAGATGTAAATAAAACATATATATAGATGCAATTAAAACAATGCACACTTTGGAAAGTTACTCATTTCATTTACTCATCCTATTTAATGTTTTTTGAGTAATTTCTTGAAATGAGTTCTATATTTAACTTTTTTACTTTAAAGTGATATTTAGATGAATCGATGTATATAAAATTTGGACAGCAATCGTTGAAATAGAAATATATTTTTTTATTTTTTATTTACATATTTTTACTTGATTTATCCTTTTAATTCCCTCACCTCTGTTAGCAATGATTTGATTTGTCTTATTTCAGCCAGTTCTTCTTTTTCTGTTTGTCTCTTCTTTAACACTTTATCCCTGGCTTTTGCCAGTGGCCCTTCCCCATTTGCATGATCAATTAAATACTCTAAAGTATAATCGATTTTATCATTTACATCATATTTCATAAAATTAACTTGTTGTAAAATTTGTTCCCTTAACAAAGCCACTCTTTTACCCACATCACTTTCATTGTTATTATTTTCTTTCTTTTCAGATTTTTGTTTATTAAAGTCTTTTAATATGTTCGACATTTCTTCACGAAATTTTTTAATATTTTTCGTTTTGGTTGCCATATCAAATGATTTTGTTAAGATCTCTAAAGCTTTCTTATCCCTTCTTAATTGTTCTTCGATTTTTTGTATTTTTGGTAAAACATTTTCTTTATCACTCATATTTGTATTAAGTAAAAAATCTTTAACAACTTTAATTAAATTCTTTTCCATTTCAACTTCAGCCTGTTTGGCTCCATTTAATATACCGATTGTAGTTATGGCTCTCAATTCTTCACGCGATAATTTAGGTTCTAATTTTTTATACGCTGCCATGGCTTTTAAAAAATAAGGATTTATTTGTGTTCTTAAATAGGCAGGATTTTGTACGGGCATTGTATTAGTTAATTTTATATATATTAATAAAATTATTATTAAGATTTTACTTAAAAAAGGTTTACGCATTTTATTAATTTTTTATTAAATTTAAATTATTTTCTCTTTTTTAATCGTTCGCTTAAATTTTCCGCTAAAAACTATTTTCATTTCATTGGATTTCATTGTATTTATATGAGAAAAATTGAAATTTTCATTTGAATTGAATTGAAGTGGGCGGGTCCTTTAGACTTTATGGATTTTGATTTTATATAGCTAATTTAACGTTCAATTACCCCATTTATGTCATATTAAGTGCTACAAATATTATTTATTGCATTTGGTTTTTATTTGATCATTTTTTATGTTCGATTGCATAGTTTTTGTAGAAACAATTGTTTGAAATTTAAATGTCTTCTTTAAGGGTGAATGATTTTCTTGATAAGTATTATATTTAATTAAGTGAATATTATAGTTGTTTTGGAGCTTGAATTTATTTAGGTACGGAAATGTTTAATAGAGACTCATTTAAATATTTGTTTCCGTTGACAGTTTAAAATAATTGAATGTTTTATCAAAAAAATTGCATTTGAATTAAAAATATTTCTCAAAAATAAATTTCAAAATAAAATATTTCTTTATTTCTTGTCAAATCAAATATGGAGAGAGAAGGAGTTCCTCAAAACTCCTATTTAGTCTATTTTAGACTCAGTTACATCGGTTCTGTTAAACATATATATAAAACACTAGCGCAAATGTCTCCAGAAATATAAAAGGAGAAAATTAATTTATCTCGAATGATCAAAATCATTTTAAAACGAAAATATGATTTTTGCGAGAAATTAATTTTTATTTTTTTTTGAGAAAATTAAAAAAAAAAAAATAGCAAAAATTTAAAATATTTGTAAAATAAAAATTAATAAAATTCTTGATGGAATTTGAATTTTATGCGAAATTTAAAATTTTTTGTAAAAATTTAAATGTTAAGAGAAAAATAACAATTTTTAATGATTTCACCAAAAATTGTAATTTTTGTGAAAATTTTAATTTTAAGTAAAAAAATTTTATATGTCCATATTTGAAAATAACTGCATCTCGCAGATACCATAGGGATTTGTTGCTAATCGGATGGCTTCAAGAAAGATGAGACTCTAAAATAAAAAAAAATCAAAAAAAGAAAAACAGACAGTAAACTACAGGATGATCTAAGGGTTACATTTGAAAGCCTATTTACCTCTTCAGCTCATGGCTCTGCAAACCGTAATTGTCTGTATAAAAATGTCAAAATCAATACAACATATCCATGACTAGTCGAAGATATAACCAGTTTAGGAATATAATGAAATTTTCAGTAAACAGGTCCTTCATGGATGTCATCGGAGGTATTACCCTAACGTAAAATTAACACAATTGGAGTCTGTGGCATGTTGACAAATATCTTTGAATATATGAGTATAGCATACACAGTTATGTGTAAGATTTATATAAAGTATTGTATTTGTTTAACTGCCAATTCTACCACTCTTTGTCCAAAAGATCTATGCACTCATCTTCAAGAAGTGATACAATTTTTATGACTGAAGTAAAACCAAAATATATATTATAACAAATGACTAACTTGATTGATTCAGATAGAATTTGGTCAATATGTTATCCGATAGCTAAGCAGCAATAAAAGCATTAGATTTCAGGACACACCTTTTTTGCAAATGGTATAGTACACATCACCTGGGTACTTGATTGGAAGTGAACAGGCTAATAAATCAAGGTATACTATTGCAGAATATAAATAAAAACGAAGCTACGGGAATGTTGAAAATTTAAGTATTTTATGAAAATTAAAATATTTGTAAAATCAATACAAAAATCAAACTCAAAATCTATATTAACTTTACAAGAGAGTGAGGAGTGGTTATAAGTTACTCCACACTCGGTGAATGTTTGTAAGATATTAAATCCTTTATTTTATATAAAATCTTAAGTACTGAATATGAACTTCTTAAAATTATCTAGAAATTATTTTATATCAATATATTTCTTACCGCACAAGAATGCACTGAAATATAAGTTGCAAAATAGTCGCTTCTTATCTGCACATAGATAATACACAATATAAACTATAAATAAAACGAACAAATACAAAAAAATAATAATAATAATAAAATTTAAAATAATAAAAAATATAAAATTAAAAATTAGTGTTTTTAAAAATTTAAAATTTATAAAAAATTAAATTAAAATTTTTGTGAAAAGTGAATTTTAGTGAAAAATGAGATCTTTGGAAAAATCACATATAAAAATTTTCCCGATCTGCGATTTTTAATCCTAAAGATTTTACATAATGAATAAAATTTGATACAAAGAGATCATAGTATCAGAAGTCTTCATGACAAATGTTAAGAAAATCGTTTCACTGTAACTTTCACAAAAAAACTATTTCGGAAAATTTGCATGGAATAGTTTATAGATCGCATAAAAGATGTTACAAAAATATTGTAAATCTAATTTTTATGTTTGTATTATGATTATTATTTGCACAACCAATCGCAAATTACGAAAAAAAAACGTTTACAATGGTGTAAAAGTAATGGTGCTTTACTTTTAGTTTACATAATATTAATGCACGATTCCAGTAAAGTCTTCAATATGGTGACCACAGATGATGGGAGTTTCGAAAGTATATTTCCTTTGAGTAAAGTCCATAATATTTGGTATTTAACTTAAGTGCTTATTAAAAAATTCTCCTAATTTATTAAATTAAAATCTAAATATTTTTATTCCAAAAAATTGTATATTTTCTTTATACACATTTTTTTACATAAGTGTTACATTAAATAAAAACTATTTAAATTATTTTTATTTAAAAAATAAAATTTAATAAAAATTTCCTAATTTAAAAAAATAATAGTAAAAAATCTTTGATTTCAACTCGTTACGCTTACATAAATTTTCAAGTGCGATTGTAATGGTTTAACTCCCAAAACGACCCAAAATAATTACTGACTAAGACTACAACTATGATGTTGACGATGATGATGAAGGTATACGTTAGGTGCAGATGACATAACTTTATATATAAAGTGATGGTTTATTGTAAATAAATTTCAATTATTATATTACGTAGTAATTATTCATTTATTCACTTTTATTATTATAAGACGTCTAAAAAATATATATTTTATTTTTGTCTGTTAATTTTAATTAAAAACCAAAAAAGAAACAAAAAATAAAAATAATTTATTTAAACTTGAATGATAGTTAGTTAGGAAAAAAGTTGGCAAATAAATAAATTATTTTACCATAAACTTTTGTCATCAAAAATATCTTTAAAGGGCTTTTTTCAAGTTTTAATTGTTGCACGCTATAAAACGTTAAAACAATTTAGTTTAATTGTCACTATTAACTTAAATAGTTAATATGTTTTTATGCGTCACTTGGTTTAAAACAATAAAATACCGAAAAAATAAATACAGTTCTTGCAAATTGTTTCCGTTTAAATCTAATCTAAAATCTAAGTTTTTGTTTGTTTATATGAGTTGTATTTTAAGGTCGTATGCATGTGAATGTAAATTGTTAATAATGTTTATTGGTTAAAATTAAATTAATTAAATTGGAAGATTAAATTAATTAAATATTTTAGATTTTAATGTTTTTTAAGATCACAAGTTGTGATTAAGTGCAAGACCAGGATGATATATTAAAAATTCTGTTTTTCAATATCTTTTCCATAAGAAGTAATTTATAGATCAATATCTGACTACATTTCTTATTTAAAAATTCTTTAGTGTCACTTATATCAAGAATTAAAGTGAAAAAAGTACACTTTAATAATTCAACAACTTAAAGTGCCTACGTTTCCATTCTTTTTCCTTTAAGAAAGATTAATGCCTTTTGAGGTGATTATAGAAAGCGTTGTTAATATAAAGGCTACAGAAAAATACAAACCGATTCAGATATATATATTTGGGAAGTGGGTCTTCATAGGAGCTCGATCATTTGTAGACCGATTTTACCGCGTAGTTTTGGACTATTAAAACAATTATTTTTTCCAAATTGACTCGATATACTTTAATATCTATTAGTGTTGTGAGCTTAAAACACAATTCCAGAAGGACATCTGTGCGGAAATTTTCTGGAATAGTGGACCGATTATCACCAATTTCAATATCAAATTGTGCCAGCAGAGTAATTTGTTGCAGAAATTTATGAAAAATGGCTAAAATTTGCTAGATTGTGTTTAGTTTAAGTTGGATTTTCAGCCAGGGTATAAATTTCTTACACAAGCATTTTGTATCTCTGAAAATGTTAGGACATAAAGATTTATAATTTGAAAAGAAAAAGTAAGCGAACGTCGATGATGTCAAAAATTTTGGAAGAACTTAAAATTTTGATTTCTTATAAAATAAAATTCATACTGAAATTTCAACATGATATATAACTTGTCCATGATTCAAGGAATTAAAAAAATTCCTAATTTTACATACGATAAATCCCAAAATCTCAATCTTTGTAAATCATGTTTTAAAATTTTACTTTTATTACGTAAATTATCGCATTGTCATTATAAAATTTTTCCGGCGGAAAGTACTGTTTATTTGTTTACCCAACATGTGTAGTTATATATATTAAGGATAACTTAAAGATGATTTCAGATTTGCAGTTAGAGAACATAACAAAAAAGTATTATTTTTTATGAAAATGATCATGTATAGGTATGACCTGTGAGCATGTACAGCTCCAAAAAAATTTTTAACTTTAAACGTATTCCCGTAGGGGTTCTTTTTAAAACAATGTACAAATTACAACGCACATTACAAACAAAATAAGTTATATAAGTGTATTAAAGTTGCCAACTTTTTGTCAAAAAACCCAAAAAATTATTCTTTTTAAAGTTCAAACTTTGAATTTGTATAACTTTTTATTTGATTCATATGTTTATATAAATGTTGCAACAATATTTTTAAGAATTTAAAAAATATAGGACCTGCAGAAAGTTCGCTATTAAAAAAATAACAAAAAATAAGGTTAAAAATAGGGTTAACATTTTCTTTCGATGTAGAAATCTCCGAAACTGTAAGAAATAATTTAAACGCATTAGCATATTTTTTAGATATTAACAAGGACTATGTATATACAAACAAAAGTTCTTTTCTCTTAATTCATAAATGGATTTTGGCGAATTTTCAAAAAAAAAAAAAAAAAAAAAAAAATTAAAAAAAATTGATGTTATCAAATCGTCCATGACCGGGAATTCCTCCAGATTAACTCAATCGATCTTAGCTCTGAATATCTCAAAATTTGATTAAGACATCTCTGACGTTTCAAAGTCTTTAGAATTATAAAAGAATCGATTTGGACCCATTGTGAAGTAGTTCTTAAGTTATTTCGATAATCAATATTATGCTTTCCATCCTTCGTTTGTCTACTTAAACAGTTCCTTGATAAATTGATTGGTGTCAATAGTATAGTTCTTTAGATATATATTAACAATATTTGCTTTATACGAGGTATATCCCACTCTTAGTTTTAGATTTTGGCTGGTAACACAAACTTGGGTATACATTTTTTCAAAATGGTAATGAAGTCCATAAAGTTTTTGAAGGCTCATTCCTTAAATTAAAAATACATTTTATAAACTGAAAGTTTGCATCCAGGAAGTGTTAAAATCTGTTATTATTTGTAATTTTTTATTACATTAAATTTTTATTTTATATCATATATTTTTTACTAAAAACAATATCGCAATTAATTAATTTATATAATTAAATTTATGCAATCAAATAGTTCAAAGTACCTTTAATAAAAATTTTTATTCTAAAACACATATTTTTGTTAAAAGGGCTTTAAAACTTCCTTAATAAAATCTTACACAGACGCACACACATGTACACTAAATTCATTAAATGAAGGTCATAACTCGGTTAACAACATTTAAACATTTTGTTTCGCACTAAAAATACAAAAAATCTCATTAAACTTTTAAACATAAATTGAAAAAATAAATGATATTTATAAATAAAAATAAATTTTTGTTGTTGTTATGTATATACATTTTGTGGTATTTGTGTCATACTCCACATAAAAATGTATAACAAAATGATTTGCTTTTATATTTTAGTTTTATTTATTTTCTTTTTTTATTAAAATGACGAAAGTCTACAAATGCAAACCACTAAAAAATCTTAAAAATCCCAATTGCATTCGTATGAAAAAAATGTTAAAATGAATTTAAAACTAAACTTAAATCACGTAAGATTCACAAAAATAAAGGAAAAAATAAAAATCCATCATCACATCAAATTCATAAGAAAAAAATAAGTAAATAAACATACAACACTTGAGCCTCAATAAACAGAAAATTTGTATTTAAGATACATTTTTCGATAACATTTTAATTCGCTAATAACTGTTGTAGAATTTTTAATTTGTCGAAAATTTTCGATGAAATTTTGATTCATAGAAAATTTTTGATGAAATTTTAATACATAAAATTTACACAGAAATTTCTGAAAAAAATTTCATTTTAAGAATTTTTAAACTTATGTAAATTTTCCACCAAATTTTTAAATTATAGACATTTTTTAATGAAATTTAACTAAATAGAAAATTTTCAATGGAAATTTCTAACACCCTCTCTCACATCTTGAAAATACTGTTGCAAGAAGATACTACTCTATCGTGTCTTATCCCAAAATTGCTTTTTAATACTATTATGCCATTATCGCTTCATCCAGGCGCAAAATTTCATAAAATTTTCTGTAATAATATCAGATACAGATAAGTTTCGTTTATTGAGGGACACGATTCCCCGTGTCTTTTCCGTAAATTTTGTAGTCTACAATAAAGTGATGGCAAAGCAATATTGATGTGCCAAAGTATGTGAGATTTCCTGTCGAAGTTATGTAGATATACGATATTAACTCTTTATTTTGTAAGGGATGCCCTCCCCCGTACATTATTATTTTTTATTGTGTAGCGTTTCACTTAAAGCCGATATCGCCAAATTTCATGAAAATTCAATAAACCATTTAGTCACCATCGCTGGACAATTTTTTTGATTTAGAAGGTTGTTTCAAATATCGAACAATAAGTTTTTTATTTAACTGAATTGATTTTTTGGTTTTAAATAAAAAATCATTAGTGCAATGACAACTACTTTGAGAAAATCTTATTGCGTTCCGTCGATTTTTGTGGATGTGAGCGTGCCAACAACAGACAGATGGACAAAAGGGCATAGTAAAATCGACTAAGATTTCGGTTTGATGCAAAAATATATACTTTTTGAGGTCTTTGGTGTTTTTCCTTGGTGTTATGCATGGAATGACAAATTTACTTTCGTAAAAATAATATGCAGAGAAAATGTCTCTTGTTGGATAAAAAATTTTTATTCATAATAAATTTTCGATAAATTTTAAATTTCGAGAAAATTTTTAAGTTTAATCGAATTTACATTTTTATTAAAAAAATCAAAACAAAGAAATTAAGAACATAAAGTTTTAGAATAAAGAAATCTAATTTTCATCCAACAAAACTATCGATGAAATTTATTTTTATAATAAATTTTCCTAAACTTCACTTTTAGCAAAGCCTCTCTCAGTACCACTAAAGTAACGCTTTAAATACCTTTTAACTCGCCCCTTGAGGCTTCAGTGTTAATGTGTATTTGGTAATCGTTAGCACGAACCGCAACAATGAAAGCGAAAGTAAAATAAAAATTGTAAACAAAATGAAAATAAAAACACAACAAATAAATAGTTTTTTTTGGCATTTTAATTTTGCTTTAACTTAAACTTTAAGCTTAACTTAAAGTAAACTAAAAAATGCAAAAAGTCAGAAGACCATAAAAAGAAAATAATAAATATTAAATAAAATTATTTTAAAAATATTAGTAAGCTGAAGTTTTTAAGGCGGAAGTAAATTTAGTTGACATTTATTTTTTGAAAAGCTCTTGGAGTTTTACTCTTTTGTTAGAAATAGATTTTCCTCAGTTTTTTAGTAAGAAAACGCGATGAAAGAGAGTTTTATAAAAGAGAATTAAATATTCTCTCTTAAAATTAGTGGTCAATAAAAAGTAATTGGAGTTATTTCAAGATTGAAATTAAATGTGTTTAAAGTTTTATTAACCCCTTTGGATAATAAATATGGAAGACTTTAAAATAGTGAAATAAGAAGTATTTGAAAATAAAAATCAGAATAGAAATATAGAAATTTATCTTACGAAATTCAAAAAATAAATAATAGACACATGAATAATTTGGAGAGTATTAGTCGATTAAGATAGACTAATAATCCATTATATCATATCAACCATATTATTTGCCACTTATTTGTTATTGAGACCTTTAGAGTGTCAACAATAATACACATCAACTAAGAGAATATGGATTAAAATACGGACACTTAAAATTCAGAATGTAAAAAATTGGCAAATAGAAATTCAGAACATTCAATCTATTTTCAAATATAATGAATTTTCAGAAGAGCTCCCAATACATCCGGTATGAAAGTGTCTGGTTAGCTCTGTGCTTGGACTATTTGGTACAAAAATTTAAAGCTAAAACAGGTTTAAAATTATAAAATTCTCAAAAACTTCCTGACAGATGATAACACTTCATAATGTGTACATTTACACTTTTGGCCTGACCAAGAGAGGCAACTCCTTCAAACTGCCCGGTATTAAGAACAATGGAGAGATATTGGGTGCTGTTAAAATAATTAATGAGCAAAAAAGGTGTCCAAAAGAGGGGTAGATTTTAAATGGAAATGATTTCCGAAAAGGTTCAAAATTTCATCATATTAAACCTAAGAAAATATAAATTTGGAATAAAATAATGAAAATTCGGAATATGTCAACTCAAAATGTAAAAATTTGGCAATTAAAATTGAAAATTAAAATTACAAGAAATAAGAATAGAAAAAAATCAGAAATTGGAAAAATATAATAAAAAATAAAATAAAAAGATTTTATAAATATAAAATATGAATAATAAGCAGCTAAAATTTCAGAACTTTGAATTCCAGAATATGTAAAATTAAAACATTAAAATTACATATTTGAAATATTCAAGTTCTAAATATATACATTTGGAATAAAAATTCAGAAAATGAAATTTCATATTATGAAAAATCGTAGCATGAAAAGTTAAACTATTAATTTGTAGTAAAAATTTCTGGAAAATTATAATTTATGAAAATTTAGAATTAGAATTGTATATTGTGATTACATGAATAAAGATTAAAATATGACAAATATCGTCATAATCCAGATGTAAAATTTTGGATTGAAAATATATAATTATAAATAAACAATTGAAAAATCTTCTTTCAATTTAAATTCACAAATATTTATATTTTAAATAGTAATTTTGAATTATATTTTTATTATTTTTCATAAGATTTACAAAACCGTTTACATTCTTTCCTATCTAAAAATGTATTTTTCTCCCTCCTCCCTCAGTGGGTTAAAGTGAAATTTATTTTTTTCGATTACTTGTCGCTCTACTACTCAATATTACAACAACAAGAAACCAGTCCATACATTACTTCTTTAATTTATTGTAATTCCCCATTGACTCTTATTCGTAACGTAGACTAAATATTTTTCAATATAGAAATCATGAATTTCTGGTATTCCCTCCCCATTTGTCTTTCTTTTTTTATAAATTAAAATTATTACTTTTGTTTTCTTTTTATTATTTTCTTTATTGACGATGACACTCTTTTCTTTTTAGTTGTTTTTAAAAATAATTCTCTGCCTAAAAAATGTTTAATGTTGAAATTACATCAATTTTGTTTGTCTGTTTGTAGAGAGTTTAAAGAGTAAAAAATAATTTCACATATTAAAAGTTTCAGTTACGCGTGGATCTTTCATAAGTTATGTACTTGAAATAGTTGGGAAAAAGTGAGCTAAATTTTGAAAACAAAAAGAAAGGAAAATAAAAACAAATAATAATTATAAAAAAATAATTAAAAAGTCTTCTGAAAATTATTTAACTTATTTTTATTTAACACAACAAATATAGTAAAATTCGGAAAATTAATAGTAAAATTCAACAAATTTTTTTATACCTTTATACGTCGTTCTTTTTTTCTTTACATTTAAAAAAATCTCTGTATTTTTTGAAAGAGCGTTCAAGAGAGTTTGTGATTTATTTACTCTCTACCTAATTAAAGTTTTTTGTTAAGTTTGTAATTTTTTTGGTAAAACCAAATTAAAATAAAAAATTAATTAAATTTCGTAAAATAAGTGTTTAATATTGAAAATAAATTTTGCAACAATTTTTTATGTGTTTTTGGTTTAGTTTTAGTGATTTTGATCCGACATTTAATTAAATTTTAAATGTTAATTTTTAAGAAAAAAGGTAAATTATTTTTTTTTTCATTAAAAGATTTTTTATTAAAACAATTATTTTTATTTTATTTAGTTTTTTTTTTTGGATTTTGCAATAAAGCTTAAACTACAAAATAATTTTTTATATCATGTATGTGTCTTAAGTCTTTTGCTTTTAGTTGAAACGAGTCTAGAATTTTTAATACTTTAGATTTTATTTGAAAGCAATTTGTTTGAACAATTGGTATTATTTTTTTTATTAAAATATTTCATTTATTTTGTGTTTAATTATTTTCCTGGTCCGTGATTCTATGAAGAAAATTTTGACATTTTATGTTCCTATTTTATGATTTGAAAATTATTTTTTAATTAAAACATTATAATTTTTTCTGGTTATAATTATTTTATTATATTTTAATTAAATAATTTATTGTAAAAATCAGAATATTAAATTTTTTCATTATATCGAATATGTTATCACAAATTATATTCATAAATTTTGCTATTTTGCCATTATATTCGAAATTGCGTTTAGATTTCTAAATCTACACCGCATTGTTGGTTTTAAGTGACAGCTATGGAAAATTTATGAACAACCCTTGTATAATTTGCTTTACTGCTTTATGATTAAGTGTGCAGTGCATTATAATGATACTAAAATATATGTGAAAGTTATGCGATTTAAAACTGATGTCTGAAACTTATGCGTTCTAGGGCATTGTATTGGAGCTACAAGACTCTCATAGATTTTGCCCATCGATTTGAGATTATATTTATCCTAATTTGATGAATTATTTTTAAAATACAAAAATAATTGTGAGATATATGCCCTTCAAAGTGATATTTGAAGGGGGCTTGTGTGGAATATTTGAGAAGTAATAGATCGAATCTCGCATAATTTGACGCATAAAAAAATTAAAATATCGTTTTATTTTTAGAATTTTATGACTATAAAACCCCATTCCGGGAGGACATTTGAATAGGACCAACCAGAAATATTGGACCAAACATGAAAATTTTAACTGATACGATTTTTGTTCAGTTTGTTAGTTTTTTGTTCCAATTTAGTAGGTGATTGAGCTACTAAACAAATTCAAAATGTAATTAATTTTGTTTTTAATAAGATTTATGTATATTGAGAATTTTTCCATTTCATTACTCTTTGATTGAACCTTATTTGGGGTGATTATATTAGAGAAAATAAATATAATAACAATAATAAAAACAGTGACCACAACATTTTAACATGAATTACTTTATTTAAGTTGAGAACATTTTGACAGAAGACCTTTATACTTAAGCTAAATTTTATAATCATTTTAACTTTCCCTATTGTGATCAAATTTTTAAAAGTTAATAATGATATATTTTTCAAAGATCAAAGATTTTCACACATGTAATATTTATCCGAAGATATATATTGAAGAAGCTTTAGGAAAGACAACTTATGCATCTTCTTTCGTATCAAGAGAGCGATGAAACAAGTTCAAATACTTATATCTAATTCATAAGACCTTACTAAAGTATTTTTCAAACTAAAAATCTATGAATCTAATTAAATGTTCTTTTTAAAATCTTTCACGCATCAAAGTCAAACTTAACGTTCTTATAGTCTTAATTATACAAATTTAATATCTATTTTTTATTTTGACATTTCAAAATATCTTTGAATGTGATTTACTATAGATCTTTAAACAGTAAATGTTATTGAGAAAAATTTAATAATTATTTTAAAATATAAGAACAACAATTCGAGTACGTTTGTTTGTAAATCTTTGGCAACAGGTTAATAGCCAAGTTTGTTGCCTAAGTCTATTGATTTAATAAAATTTGTTCTAAGATCACAAGAATTAACAAAACAGAAACACAAAAACTTGTTTCAAATTAAAATTAATTGTTTATAATTGGTTTTCCATTTTTTCTTTATAAATATTAACATTGAATTGTATGAATTTTTTATTGAAAATTTTGCAACATTGTTGCAAATAATTTATGTAAATACACTGGAAATAATTATAATTTTTAATTAATTAATTGATACGTGAACTATATTTTTAAATCTCATAATCTAGTTTATACCCATAAATCTTATGTTGCATTTTGAAATTAAAATTAATTTGCATTTCTAATTTAAGTCATTTAATTTAGTTTTTTTACGATATATCTGTATATGTAAACATTAATCTGTGTGTGTTTGGGACTTATAAGAAACTAAACTACTGGTCCGATTTTGCTAAGATTTTCACAGAATGAGTCCAATATACCTGAAAGTGACATAGGCTATAGAAAATTCCAATAGATTCAAATGCCCCATACCGAGAGTATCACTTTCTCAAAGAACTATTTTACTATCGAATATCTATAGAACTATGATAAGTAGTGTTTTCAAATTTGGTGCCAATAACTTTCTCAAGGATCTGGTTTACTAGATAAAATTAAGGACAGGTAGGATCAGGAAGGAGTGGTCCTCATACAAACCAAATATTGATTATCGAGTATCTAAGAACCACAGCTGTGAGAATTTTCAATCTTGGTCCCAATAACTCCTCAGGGAAAGCAAATATAATTTATTTAATATCTAATATATTACCGAGGTGAGAGTCTATAACAATTAGTTTTTCAAGAAAACAGTTTTACTAGACAAAAAGTAGGACGACGTTCCTATATATAAATAATCGAATATCTAAAGGACTATATCACCTCTAGAGTCCAAATTTTTTCGCATTCCTATGAAACGATTTTATTGGAAAATTTTCTAGAAGACTTGGTCAGAAGGATTTGGCAAAACTTTTTTCGAGATATAGGAGTGAGGAGAATTTTTGTGCAGCAAAGCGTACCGTGTAAAACCTTGAATTTCATATAAATTGATAATTTTGCTTTTCACAAATAATTGTTTTAGACACAAAATTTTGAAAATAATAAAAAATCTAATAAAAATTGTATGTAAAACTAAATTGTTTTGTTTTTTAACAAACTTTAATTAACTCTTATTTTCAATTAGTATCAAGTAATTTTCACATAAAATATTAGCTTCACACGCTCCTGTGACATAAACAAATTCCATAAATTATATTAATTAATTAAATCTCATAACCTTAAGGTTTTTCACCTTAAAATTTTGAAAATAAATATTTGGACTTTAAAATCGAATCATTGAATTGCTAATGATTTTAATAATTTTGTTTGTTTTAATGTTATGTTTTTGTAACAATTAAAAATCATTTCAGTTAATTACATTTTTCTTCTTAACAACAAAAACAAATTACAAAAACACTTAATAAATTATTATTTAGAACATAATTTTTGTAGATAATATTTCATTTTATATTTTGCAAGTTCACAGAAATTTGTAAACAAATTATTGTCTAAAGTGCCTTTTTGAAATTTATTATCATTTTGCTGAAATAATTGTTTTGTGACCTTAAATGAAATGTATTTAATGACATGAAATGAAACAATTTAAAGAAATCATGTTTTCTTAGATCAAACTCGTGTATGGATCTTTTTTCAAGTTTAAGTAATAAATTTTTATAATTGAAGACTTAAATACTTTACTTTTCTTATATTAAGATTTTTCTCGCTTAATAAGAAAATATTAATAATTCGGTCGGAAATATAATATAAATATAAAAAGTATGTTTTTTGTATATGTCAGCTTTTTAGCTGGAAAATCACCCTGAAAATATGGGCACACAGATAATAAATCCTAATGCTCACAAATATTTTTTCGTCACAAATTTTATCGTAGTGATACATTTAGTGCGCACAAATATCCCAAGGCTTAGTAAACAATGGTGTACCTTTTACTCTGTTGGGTGAATAATTTGGAAGGGAACTTGTATGGTTTCTATGAGAAATAGTGGATAGACATCGATTAAGAATATCATAAGATATATTATTGTTGAATCACATCAATCAAACAAAAGTAAAGTGTGTTCAAAACGATTTTTTCTGAAATATTTGTATAACATTTGTGCCATTGCAGAAATGTAAATGAAATTTCACCTGATTAGAGCTGAGATATTTTCGAGTTGATTTATATTAATGAGAAGTTTGAACTTAATACATAGCTGCATCAATAAGATAAACACCCAAATAAGTACCGTAATCTTGAGGCAATCTATGACGGGCAACTATTATGGTTGTCGCTCTACCACAGTATTTTAGAATAAACCAACTCAATATGTTTGTAAAACCAAAAAATATGGTTGTCCCACAACAATGACGCACCTATTGTTTACTTTAATAATGGTTGTACTATACTTAAAATATTGTAACACCACATTGCATTTTTATGTTTATATGTAAATAATTTTATTAGACACTTTCGGCACTCCAAATTCTTTAAGATATTCACTGATTTAAAATTAAATTATTTTTATTTGAACTTTTTTCAATATATACTATTATTTGTTTATAATTTTTTTATTTCTTTTCCACTGATCACAATTATTATTATTATTATGGTTATCAAAATAAATTGAATGTAATATTTTGATCCAATAAAATTAGTTTTATTGAAATTACAAAAATTTTAATATTTATCAAAATATTTTAGTTTAACTGCAATAGTTTTGCTGTAAATGAGTCTTTATCAGCAGTAAAATGTTTGTGAGTTGAACATATTTCAAAACATATTGTTAGTTTATTGACAATAATTTTATGACAGCAACAAAACTATTCTCAAATTGCTATTAAAATAAGAAATAGATATATTTACGTTAATAATAAATGTTGGCCACGAAAGTAGTGATTTTGCAACGAAGATATGTAAACTGTACAGCTCTAAACATGTGAAATTTCATAAAGAAGTTTTATATTATTTAATAAATAAAGTTATTTTTATTTAACTAATGTCTTAAGTTAATATATAAAATATTTATTATTTTCTATAATTATTTACAAGTCTCAATTATAACAAATTGACATATATGCCAATTCCTATTAAAATGGAAACAATGGAACTTTTAAAGTCAATTTAAATTGTTTAAATTGTCATGTCAAGGACATTTGATAATATAAATAAAAATTGCTATTAAGTTTAACTAAATATTTAGGTTAAACGAATGTATTTATGCAAATATAATTAAAATAATTTTATATAAAATATTTACATTTTTTTAATAAAAATTCAATAAATAATTACCAGGTTAAAGAATATTAATTAAATATTTAATAAAGATAAAACAACTCAGAAGATTATGGAAAAGAAAAAAAATAAAAATATTTAAATATCAAAGATTATTTATTGAAATTAAAAACAACTTCTCTGTTAATAAAATATCAAAAAAAAAAAACTAGGATGACACTAATTTGTAAATGATGAAAAATAAATAATTAATACTTTTAAATAATTATTTTAATGGTGCTGATATTTATAACACACAGAATAAAATGGTCCTACACCCACTCTTATGTAGATTTACCGTTCAACTCAGAATCATTTTCTGAGTCGATTTACCGATGACCGTCCGTCAGTTCATCTGTTTGCCTTTCTGTCCAACTGATTGTTCATTCAAAAGTTGTGAACACTCTTTAGGTTACAATTTTGGAGGAATCTTGATGAAATATTGTTGGCTCAAGGACGAATCCTGTTAAAATTGGTTATATTTTGTCTGATGTTTCAGTTAGGTCTCATTCAAATATCCTCCCAGAATGGGACTTAAGGTCATAAATGTCCTAAATATAAAGCGATTGTAAATAAAAATAAATCTTATAGTATTATAAATCAATGTGGTTTATTATGCGAGGGTCGGTTCTTTACTTCTCATAGATCCAAATATCAGTAGTCGAATAAAGATTAATTTCATCTAAAATTGATATTCGAATTTATACGAGGGTCGGTCCATAATTTTACGATATAACCCCCAGCATTAATTTCACATAAATGTTGTTCTCCTAATAATGTACAATACACTTAATCATAAATCAATAAAGCATAAATTTGTCAAAAATTTTTCGTCATTTACAACCATCAATGTATTATAGGGTGTTACATAATCGGGCTTGACCGGCAATAACATTTTTTTATTTCTCAAAATTTTTGCAATTGTGGTTTTAAATTTCGTCAATCTGGATCACTTTGTACACTAATCTTAATTAATTGTTTTTGTCATTATTAACCCACAAATGTAACATTTTCTATACTTAATGATTAAAAATCCTTCATATTTATCGCTTTTTTTGACATTAAAGTATTTCATACTCAAATAATAGTTAGTTAAATGTAGAAATTCCTCAAAATTTGAAAACAAAATAAATTGAATTTTATTTGAAAAATTCAAATAGTGAATGACCCATCTCAGTTAAAACTAAAGTCCACCACAAAATGACCTTATGAATTGATTTTGAATAAACAAAAAAATACCAAATTTACAAAAAAAAAATGAAATAAAATAAAATAAAATAAAATAAAATAAAATAAAATAAATAAAAAAATATTCCAAATAATTTATTAGAGTTTAAAAAAGTAAGAATGCTATATTCGGCTATGCCGAATCTTCAATACCCTCCACCACAAACACGGGTTAAGAAATATATAGCTTAATATTAAGGAAAAATTTTATTCTTCTTTATCGACTTCAAATTGGCAATTTTACGAAAGATTTGTCCTTGAACTTAGAGGTTGCCTCAGATATCGATTTATATATTTCAATATATTAAACCGATTTTTCTGGTTTTAAATACTAAACTTCTCAGGACTATAACATATATATGGGAAAAATTTCACTGAGCTCTGTGAATTATTGTGAATGTGAGCGTGTCAAAAACATATGGGGTCTGAGATGATTCTTTTTTAGCGTTACACACGGAATGACAAAGTTCATATACCCACGTCAGCACTTGTGGTAGTGAAGAGTATAAAAATGTAATTGCAAAAAAATATTTTAGCAAAAGTTTTTATTACAAAATCATCTTCCACGTCTTCTCTATTTAATAATTTTGGAAGATTTTTGTCTTTTTGAAATAATGCAAATAAAATGTTAAAAATTTGACATTTGAGTGAGTGAATATATGACGAAAGAAAAAATGATTACTAATCGGTCACTCAACTTGTATTGACATAATTTTATTATCTCATTTTTTTGAACGCCTTCGCTTCATAAAAAAATATTTTATATTATAAAATTTTGTTAAAAAAGTTTGTAATATTTTATATTGTGGTTAACATAATAATGATCTTGCAAACTGATAATGAAGCTGTAAATGGGTGTGTAGGTAGGGAGATTTGCTTTCATCTTCTTTTACAACTTTATATTAAGTTTTATTGTGCGGATATTTTAAAGTTAATAACAAATTTAGTTGTTTTTAATTAACGAATGAATATTTTGTGATATCAATGAAATATTTTACAAATCATCTTAATGGTATTGATTTTTAATTCATCTGTTTTTATTTCGAATTTAAGTTTAAGTAATTTTCCATAAGTACATTATTGTACAGTGGGATGGAAATGATTTAAACGCAGTTTTGATTTTTTTATTAAATTTGAGAATTAAATAAACTTATTAGTTTTTTCATTAAATAAAAATTAATTTTGGAAATGTATCAAAGCAAAATGTTATTTTACATACAGAAAAATCATTGTAAAATTAATTGAATCAGACATAATTTATGATAAATGGAGATTTTTGAGAATGTTACACTGCTAAAAAGTTATTTTAAAATATTATTTAAAATTATACAATTGTAAAAATTAATATTTTTTGTTCCAGACTTTTTTGTAAGATTTTTTAAAATTATCATTATTAAAATTATTCTCTTTCCAGCTGCAATATATATTTAAACCAGCGAAAAAAAGAAACAAATATGTTTGCTATATTCGGCTATGCCAAATGAAATACGAATGCCTGAGAAACAAATACATATATTTATAGTTCTTTGTTTATATTTGGAGGTTGTCTCAGATATTGGTCTATATCTCTTAGCATACTAAATTGATTTTGTTTGTTTTATATAAGAAACTTCTAAGAACAATGACAAGTACTAAGGCCAAATTTTATTGAACTCTGTCAATTATTACGGTTGTGAACGTGCCAGAATCAGACACACAAACGAATAGACAGACGGATATAGCTAAATCGACTTAAATTTTGATTTGATGCAAGATATATTGGGTCTGAGATTATTCCTTTTAAGCGTTACACATGGAATGACTATAAATATAAATAAAAATTTTAAAATTTTCATTATCCAGCAAAAAATTTTTGTTTTTTATTTCGATTGGTAGTTGGGGTCTATTCTGAATCATGTACATGGGCAAATTGACATATTTTTATTTCCGTTCGACCGGCTTTCCTATGTCCATCCAACCGGCTTTTGAAGAAACGCAGTTTTGAAAATATCTCGAAGAAATTGGAATTGTGGTGTTTTTGACTTAAGAATGAAGCATATTGAAATTGGTTATAATCAATTATTTCATATTGATGATAATCAGTTTGGTTATGGGGCTTTTGACCCATAAAAGTTCCAGTTAACGAAATTTTACATGAAAAGACTTTATAATATTTAAAAAAAAATGTGTTTAATTTTGTAAATCTATTATTTCTCATAGCTTTCATACAAACTCAACGTACCAATATTACTTTAAAGTGCAAAAATCTCATATATACGTTTTGTGCCGAACTTTATTAAAATCGTTTTTTTTACGAATCTTATGAGCTTAAAAATTCATTCTAGAGGAAACATTCATATCATTGTCTCAACAGACATCATTCTAGGGTCAAAATAATGATACGTGTCACATTTCATCAAGATATGTTAAAAATAAGGAGCTGCATTTTATTTACAACGTTTACATGATTAACAAATCAGCAATTGATGCTGGGTCGGACGGTATACTTCAAAGTAGTGAAAAAATTACTTTTTTTCAATATCAAAGTATTTTTAAAGAATTTCTTTTTAAATGAATTTTGTATTATTCCATATTTAATTTTAAAAAGATCGTCACCAGAATGATCGTAACTTCCATAAAGCAGCCACTTCTGATTTATCTTTAAGGTTTATCAATTTCAAAAAACTGTCATTATTGCTGTCATATTAGAACATTTACGACTTATATAAGTAGGAAACACTACTAAAAATATTACGATAAGTGGTCCAAATATCGTATAACTTTTATATAACCACCTCTTCCAAAAATCAATTCATATGACATAAATCTCACCTAAATTTCAATGTAAAAAAAAAACTTTCCAATCCTTTTATCCTGTGTAATTAATTTATTTACGAATTTGAAAGTTCTAACAACTATTGGATGGATGAACAGGCTTCCTATTTTGATATCGTATAGGAATTTATAATTTTTCTAAAGAAATATACTTTAAAATTTATGCAAAAAGAAACAAATTTTAATTTTAGTAAATTACTTCATTATGACATATACTAAATATCTTCCCAAAATGCTGAAGATTTTAGAAGAAAAATAATGGTGTCCAATTAGTCAAAAAAAAAAATCCAAGCAATAATTAAACCTCTTTAACAGATAAATAGTCATTTGGAATCTAATTATCATAAGAATTTATTAAAAGTCTTCCTTGTCCTATTTAAGTTACATGTAAATCTTACATTTTCTTATTCTTTCCCACTGTGTCGTATTTATTTCATGTGATCTAAATCATTCACATAAAACAACAATCCCACATAAATACTACAGATTTTTGATTGTGAATTTTGTTTTTATTTTACTGTGATCTATAAAAATTTATCACCACCATCGTCTTTAATATCATCATTATCTTTATCATATCCACCATCCGTTTACAAAAAAGTATATCGAACATCATGATCATCATGTTTGTTACAATTTCATTGCCGAACTCTGTCGATTTAACTCATTTACTTAACAAACGACCTTGGGACTGTTACCGGTTTAAAAATACAATATTAAACTGAAATAAAAAAAAACAAAACAAACTAAAAACTCACTCATACACGTCACTTTTTATAGACTTTTATTTTCGAATGTTTGAATTTTTTCTTTGCTTCACTTTTAGTTTTTATTTTTATAATTTTTTCTCACATTCTTTCTTCAATATGTCTTCGCATCTTTAAGAGTTTGTTTTTGTTAAATTTTAATTTTGATTTAGTTTTTATTATTGTTAAATATTATATATGTTATTGTTTTTGTTGATATTATTGTAAATAAAAAAGGGGTACTCATACTTACTTATTAAAATCTTCATATGTATGAGTGTGTAAATTTTATTTTAGTTCATTATTAATGCCATGTTAATCAATTTTGGTATCCATAACCTAAATTTTGCTTTTGCCTTTTAGCCATTAAATATTACTTTTTATATATAAATTTTTCGTTTTTTTATTTATAAAAATATATAAAGTGATGACGATTGTTGATTATAGTGATGATCATGATGATGTTGTAAGAGGTTTATTGTTAAGTTTTGTTTATTTTTTTAAGTTTTTTTTTGTACAAAAATTGCGTTATTTTGCTAAAAAATAGATTATAAAAAATATGTATAAATATAAGCACCTATAAATGCATATAATATTTTTATTGGTAAAATGGGTCTTCATCATCATCATCTTTATAATAATAAAACTCATATTGCAATAATTGGAAAGCATTTAACATTTTAATATAAAAATATTTCTTTATTTCAAAAATTATTAATATATTTCGCACATGTTTCTTAATGTTAATGTTTTATTAGATACATATTAAATTGCTTAAGTTTATTATGGTATTTAAGATAATAAATATTAGTTTTTTTCATACAGATTTGTAGGGAAAGAAGTTCTTTTCTTAAGTCTTTCGTTGTTATATAAAAAGTTTTGTGGTTGAAATTTTTAAAGTCTTTCATTTTATAAAATCTTTAAAATTGTATAAAATATTTAAATTTTTGGATGTTTTTAAATTCATTATGTTATGTCCATCTGCCTAATTGTTTTTTTATTTTTATCAATTTCAAATCTGTTCTAGTAACTTAATTTAATTAAATTTAAATAAACCATTGTTTTTAAAATTCAATAAGACAGATTGAATATAAATATTTTATATTATTGGCAGATTTTAAGAAAATTGTCGAAGAAATTTGTCGAATTTTTGGTGTTTTTAAAAATGTGAAGAAAATTCCAAAAAATATATTACCACTATAATTGAAAACACATTGGGGTTTCTAAACTTGTATTTCCTTTTGAAACTCAGGTGATGAAATTGTAGATAAAATCACAAATTTTTTTTAATAAAGCAAGTAAGCAAGTTTGGATCTGTCAATTTCGACTATGATATAACCTTAATTAATAAATGATCCTTGAGATTGCAGTTTATTATTATACATAATAATGTACTGCAGATTTTACATTATCTGTTTACATTGATATAAATCTATTTACATTAATAACGAATATAAATTTATAAGAAATTCAATTATTTCTTACGGGTGTATAAGAGAGCTATAATACATTATGGGCAGATTTGAGTTTCGGTTTATATTTATCTTAATTTAGCCAAATAATATTGCAATACCAGCAAATCTTTGCAAACTTTAAATGTTTTAAGATTTATTTATGTCGAATTTATTACAAAACATTTTATACTTAAGATAGTTATGACCTTAAGAGTTTTATTTACCTAATTTAGAGCTGTATCTGGTACTCAGAAAGTGATCTGAGTCGAACGATAGGAATAGATTTCCAATTTAATTATGTGATTATACAATTTAAAAATAAAATTTTTAAATAAATTATTTCCGTATTTGTTTAATTTCCATATAAATCTAAATTTAACGGAGTTTGTCTTACAAAAAAAATATTTTTTAATACTCTGATAGTCTTATTCAATATTTTTTTCATTGTTGCTCCCATTAGAGTTCATCATTAAACAGAATTTAATGAAAATGGAAAGGATTTTTTCGATTTCTTTAAAGAAAGAACGAATTTTTACACCATTATCTTCTGATTTATTATATATTAAGGTGTGGTTTTTTAAGAACTGAGATGTGAATTGCTTGGAATACTTTAACGTTCCTGAAAAAATACGCGTAGCATGTTTCTGAAAAATCAATGTTCTTTGCGAAATAGTTTTTTTTTGTTTTATCAGTTTAATAATTTTAATTAAGTATTCAAAAAAAAAAAAAAAAAATAGATTGTATTGAAATTTTAAAAAAGTGCAACTATGTCTCTTTTATTTAGACTTTAGTTCTATAATATCCTATTCAATGGTCAAAGGTCTTTACAAAATTTGTATAATAATGAACACATCAAAAAAATGTTTTTTTACCCTGCACCAAATTGTACTTCCGTTTGTTGACATGGGCGTGTCAACAAACGGAATTGTTGACTAATTGATAAAGCTTAATAAAAAACTATTGAATAACTCAGAGAACCTCTAGTTCAAATTTAGAATTTTTGTAAATAAATAAACTAATTAAAATAAAATTGTAATAATATTAAATTATATGTACCTCGTTATTAGTATAAAAATTTAAAAAAAATGGTTCAGTAGAAGACAAATTCAGTAAAAATATAACTATTTTCTTGTGATTTATTTATAAGAACGTTTAAATATTGTATGCGTTTGTGGGTGTATATGTGAATGTGTATGTACGAAATATAATGTATATATATTCGTACATATAGTGTGAAGTAAAGGTATTTGTGGTGCAGGGCTTTAAAGATTCGGCATATACAAATATATCATTCTTATTTAGTTTTTAAGTTACAATTAATTATTATACTTCACATTACCAAATAGATTGTTGAGGTATTATACGCCTAGTCCTAATGTTTGTAACTTATAGGAATAATAGTTACCCATGTCCATCTTTAGATATTTCGATTGACTCTCAATAGCATTCAGAATTAAATAAGCGATGTCTGTCCTTCCGTTTGAATGGATGATAGCAAAGTATAAGTCTCGTCAAAAATATGTTCTTAGGCCAAATCAAAATCTGAGCATATTTAGCAATGTTTGTCTGTCCGTCCATCTGTACTGTGAAATTTGGCCGGATTGTTTGTTATTGTTCTAAAAAGCAAAAACTATCATAATTAATTTTGTAGGAGGAAAAGTTCGGTTTACTCTTTTTTAATTTATATTATTTTTTAATTTCGCTCCATTTCTAAATTTATACTTACATTATCAAATTCTCAGCAATTAAAATCCTTTAAAGTTAAATATTCACACAAACCATGACCATGTAATTTTTATTTAAAATTAAAATATAAAATATTTTTTTCTAAAATTTAAAATGCACACGTTTTTTTTTAATTTTTTATTGAAATTACTTTACATGTTTGTTAAACCTTCAGACATAAATAAATAAAATAAATTATTTTTACCATAAGAAACCATAATGAAAACAATACGAAGGAGTGGCATATTGATTAACCAAATTGAATAAATCAAGCTTTAATATGATCCAAATAAAGTGAAATATCGGTTTTCATCTTAAATACAATAATTGTAAAATAATTATAATAAAAATTTTAAATTTACATAACCACATTTTCAGAATTATATGAAATTAAATAGAAAATAAATTGCGATTGACCGCTATAACTTTAATTGATTTTATAAATTAAAAAAATGTAATTTATTTTTATTATTAATTTTACACTAAATTAAATTATTTTTTTTTGTTAAAGATGAGATCAAAATTTATTTATTTCTCGTGAATAAAAGTTTTATTATGAAAATAGGTTTAATTTGTGTTTATTTATGCAGTAACTTAGGAATTTTTATAGTTTTATGTGAACTTCAAGTTTATTGTTTTAAAGCAAAGTTCTAAGTATTTACAGTTAAGCAATTTTTATTGAATAAAATTTAACTCTATTTTATATTCTATAAAACAAATTAAAATTTCAAATAAATAAAACTAAACACATTTACATAATAAATTAATTAATATTTCGATTTCATATCAAAATAACATTAAAAAGACATACATATTTGGTATTTTAATTATAAAACGAAAACAACAATAGTTTGGAGTCAATGAAAGCGTGGTAAAATAAAAGACTTAAGTAGCAAACTTTTTTGAAATGAAAATTGAAAATGTTTCAAAGGACAAACTACGAAGTACTGGCGGATTTCGTAAAGGTACAGGAAGAACTTTTGAGAAAAAAGTTCCTTTCATCTGATCTGACATCAAGTTACCATTGAAGTGGTACCAAGCCCACATCATATTTATCTTTTGTACGAAGAGAATTCAACTTATAACATTACTCAAGAATAACTTTTTTCTAAAATGTCTAAATGTCAAGTAATTATATTTCAAATATAATTCTCTTTAATATTTAAAATTTTCATTTAAAAAATTTAAATATTCACTAAAAAAATAAAAGCATAAAACTTATTATAAAAATTGATTATTTTTACGAAAATTTTATATTTTCAAAATTTCATTGAAATTTCAAAAACATTTTAAATTTTTACTAAAATTGAAATTTTTTTCCAAAGTTTTTCATTTAGCATTTTAAAGTTTTATTTAATGAGGCAGAAGTTGTGATAATTTTGCACATTTAATCAAAAATTTAAATCAGGTTTACTTTTTCCTTTTTACTTTATTTTCCATATGACAATAATAATTTTTGAAGTACTTTATTTAAAATGACCTTGGGATTATATAAAGCTTATAAATTGTAGATTTTTTGAAGGATTAAATTAATTCATCTTATTTTATAAAAAAGTGTGTCGGTTACACTTTTAATTGTAGAGGAAAAATTTTACACTAAGAGTTTGGGTCTTAAGTCTTTTGTTTTATATGAGACCAATTAACTTTTATGTTCTGTAATTTAAATTGTTTTAATAAAATTATCCTTGATCTTTAATATTTAAATAAAACATGCATTTTGCAATTTAAAGATAAAAAATATTAATTAATATATCTTATAATTAAAGTGCAATGCAACGTTAATGATTATTTTAAGTGTTTTACGAAAAAAAAACGCCAATTTGTAACTGGTTTCAATTTAAATTACAAAATTCAAAGTCTAAAATTTTTAGAAAAATTGCAATGGGAACATAGTAAAAATATTAATATTAAATGTTAAAAAAGAATATTTTTTTATAAAATTGAACTTTTTAATATTTTAATTATTAGACTTTTAAATAGGGTTTATTAAACAATTTAATTATTTAATTAAAAGATAAAAAATAAATTATGACTAATAGGTCATAAAGGTGAGAAATTTATGTAAATTTTATATTTGTTGAAAGGAAAAACAAATCAGGTCTTTTGTGAATTTTAAGCAAAAGTTTATAAATATTTGCACATTCACATTGCATTTTTATTAAGCTTTTGTTGTTAGTGTTTTTGAATTGAGTTGTTTTTCTTTTGTGTTAAATTATTGAGTCAAACCGAAGAAAAAATCACTCAGTTGTTTAATATGAGTGTATAGGTAAGGTGTTTAAAAGTATTGGTTTCTTTTTATTTAAAAAGATAAGAGAGTATAACCAATACTATTACGAATATATTAAATGCGATCAATGACAAAAATTTGGTTTAAAAGAGCTTTTTTATTTATTTTATTTTGGCTTGCCAATCAGTTGAACTCTTTACTCAAGAACTGAGTTGGTTTAATCGAAATAAAGCTTTATTTCTTTTGTACCAATGAGCAAAATACAGTTTAACACTCTTTGTTGTTTTTGTTGCTTTAAAGTTATTGTGGTGTAAAAAAAGCGCAAGCGCATATTAACTCTTGTTTTTGTTGTTGCTATTGTTACTGTTATTGTCATTGATGCCTATCAAATAAGGGGAGCTTCTGGAAGTTTAACAAACTCTTAGTTGTTTGTTTTGTATACCTTCCTTCTCCCCTAAACGGGTGAGTAAAGTAGTGTGTTCATGATCATTATTATAATGATGGTAGTGTTAAGTGTAATTGTAGAGGTGTTTATGGTGACTGTAATAGTATTGGTAGTGCGCCTGGCTGTGGGTTGTTGTAAGCGCAATTTTTGGCCACTGCTAAATCACAGACAAAACTTATGTCTGCAGTTATTTGCTTAAAGTTACTGAACGTAGTAATAACGTAAATTTTTGCTACCACCGCTCATCATAGTTGCTCCTGCCAACATTTAGCGTGTCGTGTTTGTATATTTGGTAAATTTTAAACTTCAAAAAAAGACACAGAAATTTGTTAACAAAATTTTTAAAAATAAAAAAAAACTAAAAAATATTTTCTTAAAATATAAAAAATATTAATTTTTTCAATATTTCTTATTTCTTTACAGTTTTTCCTTAACTAAGAAATTAAAGTGAATTTTAAGGCAAAATTGCAAAATATTTTTGTTATTGTTATTGTTGAGTTCGTGTATAAGAAATAAATTTTGACAAACCGACATTTTTAAGAGCCAACAAGCAAAGAGCTTCCTACTAAATTTATTTTCCAAAACAAAACTTTTTTTGTTTTGTTGAAAAGCGCCAGAAAATTGTAACGAACAAATAATTAAACTTTTGGAATTTTTGTAAAACTCTCCTATAACCAGCAACCAACAACAACCAGAATCAACAAAATGCAATCACTCAAGTGCAGTTTAAGTTTAGTTATAGCTTTGGGCTTATGTCACATGTGCTTGGCAATGCCAGGACGTTTTGTACGTGCCGCTGATGATGATTCTTTAGTAACTTTACAATTCGATGACAACGAAAGTGATTTGAATCCCCTTAATGCTCAGGTATGTGATTTTTGTTTTTAATATATTTGTGCGTGTGTTTTTTTTTTTGTTCATCTAACATTTTATGTGTTCAATTGTTTAAAATCATGTATTTTTGGGTTTGTTTCTTTCTTTTTTTCTATCTTTCTATACATTTCTATTTGTTGCATTTAACTTCATGTTTGGCAACTTTGCCACTGACTTTTTTCTATTTTCTATCATTTTATCTATGTTTCTGTGTGTGTTTTTCTTCTTTCCCCATTTTTTGTATCTGTGCAAAATTTCATTATATTTTTTTTGCTTATTTTACCATTGTTCCATTAAAGAAGTAACAAAAAACATAAGAAATAAAAACCGCTAAAAATATATTGTATAATGAAAAAAGTGAATGTTTTATGTACGATAATTCAGATTAATGGATTAAATCTTTTAAGCATTCACTTTTTGTTTGCAATTATTTAAATTTATGAAAAAAAAACTTTAATTAAAATACTTGAGACATTTTTGAAGGAAATATTTCGGTGTAAAATAATTGTAATTAACACAAGTGTAAATAAAGTGTTTTTTTTTAATTTGAATTTAAAAAATACGTTACAATTGTGTTAATAAGAAATTCTTTTATTATCAATAAGAGATTATATTAGTACTTATATTTCCCTTAGTTTTATGGAAAGTTTTGGTTTTGTGGGTAAATAATAAAACTTTAATGAATTTTTTAAGTGTTAACTGAATTAATTCTAAAAAAATTATAAATATAAAAATTGGCCTTATATTGTGACGCCGATTTCTTAAGTATTTCAATATTCAAAAGATCTTACGTCTATGAAAATATGTGAAAAGTTGTTACAAAAATATAAGTTATAAGTAACTTAAGTGATCTATTTTAATTAACGCTTATTCAAAAATGTGTTGTCCAAGTGTTAACGATACCTGTTTCGGCGCAATTTACACCTCCTTAACTTTAAATCTAATTTGCCCTATTTTGTTCTATATCAAACCAAACAACTTTAAGTTGTCTATAGTTTTGTACTTATTCGAAAAGTTTCAGTTCTTGACCAGTTCAAAAAGAAGAAAATTTTTAATCGAAACTCAAACAATTGTGGTGAATTTAAGTGTCAAGTTCCTATTAAACGAAAACTTAATAAAAACTTGACATTCTGGGGGTAAAGAATTAAGAAGTCCTGATTTTTCAAATGGGTCCTCTTTTAACTTGGAGTAAAATTTTGAAAATGTTAAACGTGAATCAAAATAGTTTTGGCTTTAGTTGCACAAATAACTCCTGTCTTTAAAGTTAGCTTATGAACAATTTACACTAGTTTTTCCTGTTTCCCTAGCAACCAAATGTAGTTAATTTAACTTCTTCAAATCAAGTCCATGTGATTTAAAGCATTTGGTCAATGTAACAATATTATTAGTAGTAAAAAGTTCTATGTGTAATATAATTTCTATATAGGAAAACTCATTTATACCATTACTTCTAATTTATTAAAAAATCATTGATATTAAAATTCATAAGATAATATTTGTCATATCACACAAACAATTGATGACATAAAACAACATTTTTCTTCAAAAAATAATAAAATTCTAATTAAATTCAAAATTTTTAAAAAATTAAACAAATATCTATTTAATATAATTAAAACATTCAAAAATTTGATTTTTTAATGATAATTCGCAAAAACAATTAAAATCACCATTGATCATAAGGTGTCGTTAGCCTCTAAACTGCTGCAATATATATCACATTTTAACTGAAAAAAATTATTAAAAATATATAATTTAAATTATTTTCAAAGTAATTAAAAATTTGAGCAGACTTTTGTCAATTGAGCAAATATGTGTTAATTTGACTTATTTATTAATATTTAATTTTAGTTTATTACGTATATATATATGTAAATATATAACAAAACTCATCTGTAAATAAATTACATATCAAAATGTTATTATTTCACCTGTAAATAAAGTTCATATCAGCATTTCATTTGATAATAAAATTATAGATTATAATGCTCCTTAATAAAGAATTAAGTTGAGCATAGTTGTCAAAAAGTTGTTGTTAAATATTTCAAAATACCATAGTTAATAAAATTATGTGTTAGTTCTATTGTCAAAATGCCATTATTTCGTCTGTAAATAAAATTCATTTCATAAGATCATGTAATAAAATTATAATACCTAAGAGACTCAAAGAAAAAAGAAATTGAGCTTTACGGCACAATCAATAAAAAAAATATTTTAAAATGTTATAATGAATACAACAGTATTATGATTAAATTAATATTTTTTAAACATTATTCCATTTGTAAATAGTTCAATTCATAACATCATATAATAATAGAATTTTAATATTTAAGAGATTCGAGAAAAAAAGGAACAAAATTGACGCAAAATCTTTTACGAAATATTTTAATATATTATAGTTAATGCAACAATTATATGATTGATTTAGAATTTGAACAGATCTTCTAATGTTTTCATAGCATTATTATGGTTTAAGTATACGTAAATTTTTAATGATAATGATAAATTTATCACAACATTTTGATTTTCTGTAAAATTGTGTAATAAAAGTTTTTGGCTGACATGTTTACCGAACTCTAAGTGAATTTATTTTAAATATAATATGACTGTAGTTATCAAATATATTATTGCCTTTGAATTATTAACCTATACCATGACGTTATCATAAACAAATAAAGACCGATCCTCGGTCTGATTGCATAAAGTATACATTTTCTGATTATTTTATGAGACTCACATATATGAGAGATTTATATCTTCCGAATATCACGGAAGTTGTGGTTTTTATGAGAGAATTACAAATTTTCAAGTTTTATAAATCTTAATAGACGAAGAACCTTATTCAGAGAGGACGTTTTTATGGCAGCTACCCGAAATATTGAACAAAACACAACCAATTTCAGTTAGTTTTCTCTTTGATTTGAAGTAATAATATCCAAGTTCATTAAGATATCTCTAAAATTGTGGCTTGTAGAGTGCTTACAACATTTACGTTGTTAGTATCTAGACAGACACACAGACAGAGAGAAGATAGGAAGATGTCATAATTTTTAAATTAATTAGTTATAATATGTTGACAAACTTGTTACTGATATTTTAATTACTACTTTAGATTATAATAATAAAAATTAAAAATAAATTAGTAAAAAAATTTAATAGCAAATTGCATCTTGAAATTACTTTTTATTAAAAAAATATTTAATTAAATTTTTATCTTCTAGGCAATTAAAAAATTATTTAAACATCTTTATATTCTTGAATTTCTCAAAAGAAAAAATCATTGACCCTAAATTCTTAAAAAATATTTTCTCTAATTTTTTAATTTTAAAAATTTAGTTCTTTTATTTATATATTTTTAATTTCTAACTAAATTTAATTAACATAAAAACACAAAACACGTTTTTCTTCTTCTAACTTTTAAAAACCTCCAGACAGACAAACGTTAATTAATCACCTCTTTTTTAACAAAATTAAACTTTAACAGAACTAAATGAAAACGAAATTAAAAGTTTTTAAAATAAATTTTTTAAATTGCCTTCAATATCAATGTTATTTGTTTTAACAAAATTCAATAAACCAGAATACTAATTAAATTTTTAATAGATTTTTTGTTTAACAGTTTTTTTTTTATTTTATGACGATAAACTTTATAACAGAACAATCATTAAATATTGTTTGAATTTGTGACATGAATTTTAAATTATAGTTTAAAATTATTAATAACAAAATATTACTCATTGTCTGCTAAAAATATGAAAATTAAAAAAAAAAAATAGCTAAAAATACTTTCATTCAAATTTTTTTCAAAAAGAATAGTAAGTTTTTCAGTGTGTGTGTGTGTTTTTTTTTTGTTTTTGAGAAAAGGTGTTATAAACAAATTAAAATTATGGCTAAATTGCATAATCTATCTTCTTCTATCTTTGTAAACTATTTAATACTACATTGAGTGTAAAATATTTATTAAGTTTATGTTAATAATTTATTTAAACTTGTCAATAATATTTGTTTAAAGATTGTTGATAGATGATAAATGGAGAAAGAAAACCAAATTTAATAAAAGTAAATGATTTAAAATTATACAGTGTAGTTACTTTGTTTAGGGGAACGCAGTGGTTTCAAAACGATTTATTTTTGAAAGTAATTTTGTAACTGAGGAACTATAAATATAAATATATGTTCATTTTTTCCAAAAGTATCCTTAATTGTATGAGATATCGCTTATAGTTTAAGAGATATTTAAATAAATCATTCATCTTTTTTGCAGTTTTTTTTAATTTCAACTTTGATTCAAAGAAATTTTCAAAAATATTGCTTAGATTATGTAAAAAATTCTATGTTTTTGTAACAGGTTCATATATCTACGTATAAATAAAAATTTATATTATTTTTAAATAAAGAAAGAAAAAAGAGAAAGAAAATCAGAAAATAATTGAAAATTTTCCCAAAAAGTGGTAAAATTTAAGCGCTTTTGACAGTATTCCTAACTTAGATATATGTCAAGATAATCCGAAGATATTTGCGCAAATACTTTACCCACCAGCTCCATCAGATTATTGTTGATTTAAAAAAATGTTCATGAGTTTTTTTTTTTTTTGAAGAAAAAAATATCAAAGCTAGAGGATTAGAAATGGTACCATGGTTAAGTGTCTACATGGAAAATAGTTTTTGAAATAATTTTTTCCGAAAGGAAATTTGCATATTTTGGAATCAAAAATAAGGAATTAATAATGTTATAATAAATTTCAAATATTTTAATTAAGGTCAAATATTAAAAACATTTTCTAAAGTTAAAAATATAATTTTAAGTTTTTAGAACAATTCGTTAAAGATATTTAGTTTTAAACTTTGTTAGCTACATATTATTATTTTTCAAGTAATCATCTCTAAAATAAATACCATACCAAATACTTTTATGAATACTTCACGCAAAAAATATAAAAAATTAAATAGAAACTTGTTTCCTCCAAAAAAATTTTGGTAATAATAAAAATATAATCTGAGACAAAAATATTTGATAGATTTACATGTTTTTTTTTAAGAATGAAAATTAATATATGAAAATTAATATATCTATTACCATCAATAATATACTACAACCTTTGAAGTTGGAGGATTTATATATTAATAATTTAACAACCATATGTTTTGGACACCGGAATATTCTAAACTATTTTTAAACATTCATATAAACAATTTGAATTGCTTTGTAAAAACGTACGTTTCAATGCACATTACAAATTGGTTAACAAAAATCTAGGACTGCTTAACATTATTATGGTGCAAAACCATGTTGATCTAACAGTAATATTTTTGTAAGATTTTATAATAAATAGATAATTTAAAAGTATTTTATTACAGTTTTTGTAAATGTGTTCATTTTCTCATAATTTCCCAAAATTTTCATTAAATCTTGTAAATAATCATTAAATTTCATATTGTAAATATATTTTCATTATACATTTTCAAATCATAGTTTTTTACTAGAGAAAAAAAATAAAATAATTGTAAATATTTTATTAGTTTCTATATTGATGATAAGCTGACACTTCATTAATTTCAGTTATTTAAACTTCAATTTTAAAATAAAACTTTTGCCAAAACCACATTTTTTTATATTTTTTGGCACAAGTTTGGAGATTTTATTCTATTTTATTACTTTGAAAATGTGTGGTGATTTTTGATAGAATTATTGAGATTTGCATAGTAGGATTGAATAAAAAATAAAATCAGTAATTAAAAATATTTAATTTTTTAAATATTGTATAATCTAATAATTGATCATATAATGGATACGATTGGTTCAACTGTATTATCTTTAATTAATGGGAAAAGAATATTTACTTTATCATATTTACTTTATCATATTTTATGATAGAATAGTGCATGCTATTCTGTAAATGATGTGATACATTTATTACATATGATTATGATATTAAAAATGATTTGTTTGTTCTATATCTACATAATAGTGAGACCATAATATGATTGGGATATTTTAGTAAATATAAGTAAAATCGGAAATAATTTTAAAATATTATGATAATAACTCAATAGTAGTTACAATATTGTGATAAACATACTACTTTTAATTGATGTGCATTTTTAATTGATTGTAGTATTTATATTATTGTAGTGTATTTTATTTTATAATAATATATCAAATTTGATGCAGTTTTTAGTAACTGTCTCTAATTAGTAATCCGACAGTCTAATAGGGCACACCCACTTTTTAGATAACTAAGTTCGTGACTATTTATTGGACATGGATTTGTCCTAAGAGGCAATGTTTCTTTCATAGTATCTTCACGACATAAAATAAAAACAATTAAGCGCACTTAATGTCTCTACGCAATACGCCTTATGGCGATGAAGCTGTATAGTTCACCACTTTTTCTATGGTTTGAACACCTAACAAGCTTTTTACTATTTCTGTACTTCGTACCTGACCAAACTGTCTCTCTACTATACAAGTGATTGAATGTGTTATGGTGACAGTATCCAGAGGGATGTTTATGTTTTTAGGGTGTATGATTACTAAGAATTGTAGGGGTATGTTTTGTGGTAAATTTAATCATATTATAGTTATTGAAAATTATACATTTTATAGAATTTAGACCCAAGATATATTTCTTATAACATTATACAATTATTAAAGTATTATTTTGCAATTATAATACAGATTATTATACCTATAATATGGCTGTAGTAATCGTAACATTTTGGCAATGAATGTAATATTTTAAAATTTCATTATAAGTCCAACAATATTTTTCCTTTTTTAGTAATTGTATATATATAAAAGGTTTAATCATTTACATTACTAAACTAATCATAATATTTTCAAATGCATTTTATTTATATAATAAATATTATATCAAAGTTATTATCATTATATTTTTATATTTAACTACAGAATATGATCATAAGCAATAATTTAGATTTGAAGTTGAATAATTAATTCATCGATTTATTTTTAATTAATATAAATAATAATAAATTCCTATGATATAAAATATCATTCCCTGTTTGAGACATGAAAAGTTGTCGTAGGTCGCAAATGTCATTAATGTGTTGTTGTTTAAATTGCTACTTATTTTTTCTTTTTCTGAATATAATTTATAATAGTTGCTGTCACACTTAACATGTTACTTGTAATTTTTTGGATCATGTTAAACATTAACATATTAACGAAATTTCCAAAAGTTTTATTGGCCCATGATAAACCATTTTTTCTTACTTCTTTTATATTGTTTCTTTCTTAATTATAACCCGACAGTTCTCAAAATTTTTATTAAATAATAGAGAGATGTTATAAGAATATAATACCATATAAGAACTTCTGATCTACTAAAAGGTCTTTATGATATTCACACAATTAAAAATTGTTTAAAAAATTGAACTGATTCCTATTATTTTTTAGAATGAGATACTTAATCAGAACTGTAGGGTAAATCTTTTAACAAGTTATAAAAATATTTTAAATATATTTCTTATATAAAATATTTTCGGTTATAGTTTACACCATAAGTTTTGTGTATTTTTTGTATATATTTTTACCTCAAGGTCATTAATGTAAAAGTGCTTAAATGATGTTAACAATCTATTTTTTCTTATGTTGAACAAAAGCTATAACTACTTAATTTAAATCGTTTTTTTTCAACATTTTAAAATAATTTAATAATTATAATTATAAAATTGAACATTCCTTAATATTCTGTTCTATATTGATTTTAATCATTACAAAACCTTGAATTGTTTTTGCTTTAAATTTTATCTAATAATTAAGATTTGTTGTTGTTTCTTTGTGATTTTATTTGAAATACTGGTTCTTGCGTCTAATATTAGGTCAAGTTTAACTGGCCGTTTATTAATAATTTAATATGTATGAGAAGAAAAAAAAACAAATCAGTGTAAATCGTACTTTAAACATAAATATAACAATTTGTTTTCATTAAGCATTAAAATGTTAATTGAGTGTATAATAAGTGTGACTCTATTTGAAATTTAATTAAAATTGAATGCAATAGTTTAATGTTTAATAAAAGTGATTTTTATATATAAATGAATTATTTTTATTGCATTAAATCATAATTTTATCATATTATTTTTATATATATTATTGGAAATGATACAATGTATAGCAGTCTATACAAATGTTTTAAAATCTGCTCAATAATTAAAAAAATTTCCATTTTACAATGTCCGTCCAGCTGTCCGTTTTTGAATAAAATGTAATTAGGATAAAATATATTAAAGCATTAATATCTTAATGACTTAAACATGTTAAAGAAATATATCAAAATATTTTAATCCATTTTAAAAAGCATAATATAGTTGTAATATATAGTAAGGTTATAAAATTTTTCGTATTAAGAAAATTGTCATACTAGCAATATCCAGCTGTTCGTACATGATTCTAATGAAAATAGCCGAGACTAAGTAACAATATACTTTTGCATTAACATCTAAAATATGTAAAAATTTTTCAGAAATCTTTGAAAATGCTAACAAGAGTTGTTACAACCATATTATGGTTATCATCATGTAACTTACGCTTTCATAATAGCATTTTGTTTAATGCAGTTATGTATTTTATTTGTCTATAAATTTGTTTATAAACATATAATGTTACTACAATTATATATTATAGTTGTGTCATAAAATCATATCACGCTTTTCTGATGTATTTTCTACATAAAGTTCGTAATGTAATATTAAAATGTAATCAAATATATGATTATGATAAACATAATTTAAATAATCATTATTTGCAGAGGTCGAAGCAGAAAGATTAAACTATTTTGTGTATATCACTTATCATAATATGTTTAAAGATTATGATGAAATAAAACAATATAAATTTTCTGTTGTTATATAATGAAAACTTTTCTAACAATCATATTATGGTAAATGACTCTGTCTTATTTTAACATATTAGTTTTGCAACTTTTTCATTATCTATATAAATGTTTCAGTAATCAAAATTTGCCTACAGTTTTCGAAGAAGTAAGATAAGATTATTAGACTATATAATATGTTTACAGATCTTACAGTGTAAGTTTTCAGTTGCTATATAATTTTACCTTTTATTATTTAAATATAGAGCGAATTAAGTGGAATTAGAACTTCCAAATCGAATTATATTAATCGACTGGTAAATTTGCCTTAGAAATATTTGGACTGCTTTACAAAATCAAGTGAAACTTTATCGTATTATCGCCTTAGAAACCTTTTAAATTGAGAAGTAATATCTCATTATTTTTATAAGATTTCGAAGTTAACGAAATTATATTGGAAATCTTAAAAACGTGTTAAAATATTTTCTTGATTATAAAATTGGAAAATCTAATTTTATTTCAAAATTTTCCTCATTTTCCTTTTTCTAACGATTTAAAATATAAATCACACATATATGTATGTATTAATATAAAACAATAATTTATCCCTTAAACAAAATATAAATTGAATATTTTCTAGGCCGCACCTAGTGATGAATTAGAGCGTAACAAGAGAAAATTACCCGATGCCACATTTGAGGCTAAAAATGCTGTCTTGGGTTTTGTATTTGGCGTGAGTATAGTTCCTTTCTTGTTGCTGTTGCTATTTAGAGCTCAATTAATATCTCTTTTTTCCCTCTCTCTCTCTTTCTGATTTTATGTTTCCTTTAGAAAATCGACAATTTCCTAGACACAAAAACTAGAGTGATCGAACAATTGGATCGTGCTAATGTAGAGAAAAACAAACAATGGGATATTCCAAAACCAGTACCAATCAATGATTTCCAATCTCTTGTCACAGCCATTGTATCACCCAAAATCCGTTCTATTGGCAACATCGCCAATGATTTGACCACTGGTGTTTTGACTACCATTACCGCCTTCAGTGGCAGTTCCTCGGGTGGTAATAGCAATAATCCTAATGCTGGTTTGGGTAATGTAGTATCGAAATTCTTAAGTTTCTCTGGACCCATTTTACAAGGTTCCTCAGCTGGTGCTGGTGGCAGTACTACACCTGCTCCCGATTCTGATGAAGCTGGTTATTAGATATTGAATTGAATTAAATTAATTTAAATATAAAACACAGTTAAAAACAGGTGTTAAGATAGCTATACGTATGTATAAACAAAAAGTGTACCCTAAAAACCTACAAAAATATCCTTTGTAAATTTGTTGTTGATTTTCTTAGGTATAGTTTAGATGTTTTTTCTTCTTTTCATACATGAATTCATTATTTTGTTTATAAATATATATTTTTTTCTTATATATAACTTTCTATTGGCATAATTCATTAGCTTGCTTAGGATATACAATTCTATTTAGCATTTTAAGTTATGCTTTTAAAATAATTTATATTTATGCCTAAAAATATGCTAATTTTTAATATTTGGCTTAATTTTAGCTAAATGGAATTGTTTGTTCCTTGATTAGAATTAAATTTTTAAAATAAATTTTTCCTATTTTTTATACACATATTTTATTTTTTTATTTTATTTTACATAAATAATTTTATACTCGTTCGCATACAATTGTAAATATTTGCATTATTTTATTAAAACAAAAACAACACGAAAATCTTTGTCTTTTTATCCTTCTTTTAATTTGTAATCTTAATAAATATTATTTTATTGTTTGTTCTTGCTACATTTAATTTTTGTAATATTTTTAATAAAAAATAAAATATTAAATCTATTAACAATTTTTGCAAAGAAATTGTTTAAATAAAATAATATTTGAAGTTTTAATTTTTATTCTATCAGTTGATTTAAATTGAAATATTTCAGAATATTCGGTAATTTAAAAAAATTAAATGTTTTTATGCATTTAAGTCTATGTTACTACATTAACAAATTTCTTTTGTAATATTAATGGAAAATTTCGATATTTTAACTTATCGATTTTTAAAATAGAATTTGTATTTATTAATAATTTGCTTATATGACTGTTGCTTGTTGTTGTATTAACAAAATATTATAATAATTCCTTAATTAAACCCCAAATATAAAAAATAAATTAAAAAAATCATAGAAAAGAAAAAGAAAATAAAAGAGTAATAGTCTGTTGGGACCGACTATATAATATCCTACACCAATACGCAGGTATAAAAAGTTAAAATTCTATAGTCAAGTTCGACTATGTTAAATCCTACACCACAATGTTTGTTATAAATATTTGTTTCGAAAATTAATGAACTCTCTCGTATAATTTAATTTACTGATTGATTCTTATCAATTTCTTATTGTGACACCAACATTTCTGAGAAATATGTGCGTATTTAAATACCTTTTGCTGGGTTACATGGGAGTTAAAAGAAATTATGGACCGACCCTCGTATTATTTCGCACATCAATTTTTGTAAATAAATAAATAATTATCTTAATATGACCAATTATTATTGGAATACCTTTTAAGTGCTTGTGTGGGACATATGAGAAGAAAAGGATCACCCTCGTATTAATTGCCAAATTTCATTAAAATCATATTACATTAGGACATTTATGAGTTTAAAATTTGATTACAGAAGACATTTGTACGGCAGGGAGAATTTCAATCGGCTTCGTCCTTGTGCAATTTACATGGGCAGCCAGCTAGACAAACAGACTTTGAAAGTGGAGGTTACTTAAGTGCTATAAACAATTTTGCACTGATCTTCGCAAAATAATCGACGGAGTTTTCTTATTATATAAATCATTAACGTACATTTATATATAATACTAAAATGTTTTTACATAAAAACAAAAACTCTCTTTTTTAATTTATTTATTTGTACTGACATTCTTGCTTTCTATTATTTGATATTTAATTGCTCATTTTTCTTGGTCGTAATTGTTATGTTAACGAAATTTTACGTAATATTAAAGAAAATTCATTTAATTGATTTATATGAAATCGTGCTCTTTCATTATGCTTTTGTTAATGAATCATTTATATTACAAAAATCTTGTTTAATATTTATTTGTTTATATTAACGTAACTTTTTATAGTATTAAAAAAATATTTTGTTAATATGATTAACAGTTTTCGCATTGCAGTATTTTGTAATGAATTCATATTCTTAATGCTTTAAATATAATCATTATAAAAACATTAGAATTATAATCATTATAAAATCGTTTTGCATGTGCTACAACTATATTGCTTATTCCGTAAAACACTCATAATACATGTCTTTCTCAAGCTTTATGTTAAAAGCATTTAAAATAAATGCTATTTTGTGTAAAACATGTGAATTTTGATACTAAAAAACCAGTGAATAAAACTTTAAACTGAAAACCTTTCAAATTCATATCTCGACCTAATTATCTTCGATAATGATTACTGGTAACAATATGAATTATTTAATTACATTTACAATATAATAATCCGAAAATTTCATTCAAATCATCCTTAAAGCTAAATTTTAAACCAGCTAATTCGACCCTAAAAATGTATCCTGAAGATACACCCATTTTTGATCGGACAAGTGTTTCTTTGGATTTACCGGATAAACTTTTCACCAACACTTTTACTACGGCCACAAATGCCTCTAAAATTTTAGGAACTCTTATTATGGTAAGTTCTACATTCTTCTTTCAGGAAATTAAACGAAAATTAAAAAAATGCCATTTTATAGAATACCGCTAGACGTTTTTCCTATTTTGCTGTATTTTTCAAACCCGTATTCGGGGATGCCTTAGTTATCAAGGACACAGCTGAAATGGATGTTGTTAATATGACAACTTCAACAGTAATGCCGGATATAGCTAGTGAAGAGGACAGCTTTATATTTACTACTGAGACTCCTGAATTTTCGACGCTGGATGATAGTTTAATGGATACAACTATGAAAGCTTTAATTTCGAATGAAATTTAAAAAAAAAAATATTTTTATTATATAAATTGTTGTTGTTTTAGTTATAAAGTTTTTTGTTATTATTTTTTGTAAATAATAAATATATGATTAAAACTCCTTTAACTGATTATATATGATATGAATGTGAATCATAACTGCGCCAGCTCTCAGTGTTAAGTATAGTTAGAATTATTTACTAGATTATAGAGAAATACTTAGTCAATACTGTTGAGTAGGCAACAGGCAAGAGACTATACTACTCTTTACTATAATATATTTCTATTTAACTAAATAATAGTCGATACTATATCTACATTTAAGTAAACACAATTGACTAAATTATAGTTAAATCTATTGCCAAATTATAGTCCACAGTATTGTGTAAATTATGCTATATTAACCACATAATAATTAATTAAAGACAATGCTTTATTGTCTATACTATAATTAATACAATTGACTATAATATAGTTGCTCCAGCGACAACTGTATCAGTCGACAAATTTTTCCCGAAAAGATAACGACCAATTAAAGTCGAACAGGAATAACTATAATATAGTCAATATATTCCACTAAATTAAAGTCAATACTATAAATTGGATACTAAAATTGTTAAACATATTCAACAAAAACCAATTAGTCCCTCAAAAAGTCGGTCAAGCATTCAAAGCTTTGCCGTCATACTGTTTCCATTGTTTTTAAACAGTACTTGTTCGTTCGGTAAAAAACCTGGTTATGGTAGAAGAATGTCCACATGATGCCTAAAAGTGGAAAGCATTTTCAAAAAAGCAATGAACATATCTTGTAGAAAAGCAGACCAGTAATCTCAGTGCTCGAACTTCTTGATACGAAAAGAAGCTTATGAAAGGTTTCTGACATGAAAATTGAAGTCAAGTAAAAAGAATTACTGCATAATGAATGGATGACGAAACTTGTGTTATGGCACATTTTTCTCAACTTCCTGATCAAAAATTTTATGTTGTGATGCTCGAGGGAATACTGAAGAAAAGTTAAAGAACCGAAGCTATCAAAATTTATTTGCAACTACAATTTGTTACAAACGGCACTTACAGCAAGAAGTTTTTCACAAAATGCTGCTTCGTAATGTGGTATTTTTATCAAAGAGGCAAATCCTCCAAAATGGCCGGTACTAAGGCCAGAAAAGTGTTATAGGCTCTTGCTATGAGATATTTGAATTGCTATTGTTAATAGTTAATGGAAGCGTTTCCAAAAAAGGTTCAAAATTTCATCACAAGTGATTAAAGCTGCGTATTATAAACGTGGTTTCGTTTATTAATATGTTAAGAAATTTTAGATCTCACTCTGATCTGACAAAATCACTGTTAATATTATTAAATAAATATTATTGAATAATTTATGGTCAAATGTATTGACTCAAATGTATTGATTACTTGACTAGATATAAGTTAATACATCCAATCAAATTATTATACTCTATGCAAATCTTTATTTAAAATCAGTAGATCAGGTTGTTGTTTAGGCTATATACTTTACAATCAAAACTATTTAACAAAAAATGGATTACAATATAGTAATGCTTCGACTTATGGAGTTTGCTTTTGGCTAAGCTAAACTTTAACCTAATTTTTACTAGAATTTATTGAGAGTAATAAAAACTATCTCAAAACCACAGAAATAGCTATAATTAAGTTTAGAGAATATTAATAAAAGTTTTGTTAAGTCTATTATATAAACTATTATATGTACATTATTTTAAATTAATGAAAACTTTTTGATATGATATTTACAATTCTTAGTCTTGAATTAAAGTGATTAACAAATTAAAAGAAAAGTGGTTGAATACTAACTCTGGTGTTCAGGGTATTTATTATATAAAGAAATGTATTATTATTGCAGGCTTTAATAACATACTTTTAAACCCTTTTAGATTGAACATAAACGTGTCAAGCGCGCTGGTGGCAAAGGAAAACAATATCCGGAAGATACACCTGAATTTGATCGTGGTAATGTTTCTTTGGATTTCCCCGATGAACTTTTTAATAAATCGTTTGCGACATTAACGAATGTTTCAAAATCTGTATCACGTTTTATTATGGCAAGTATAAAATACCATAACAAAAGCTTTTTACTATAAAATGAAAGCTTTAATTATAATTTTATTAACATTAACAGAAAGTTTTTTTTAAAGTTTCTGTTAATAATATGAATATGTATATTTACAGTTAATAACTAACATGTTAATCTATTTTAACAGAATTCCGCTAGACGATATGCTCGTTTTGTTTTATTCTTTAAACCTGTATTTGGTGATGCTTTGGTAGTACAAGGTTTTGAAGATCCCACTACCACTACAACCACAACTACAGTCAGTCCTAATGACAGTTTAAATGAAATTTGAATGGTTTAATGGAGAGAAGGGAGATTATATTTTCATCATTATTTATTTATTTTGGCACATTTATATTCCCTGCAATGAATTTATTGGAGTCTACTAAAAGTTTTAATAACTTTGAAGGGTCCTTGTCATAATTTTATTTCATTATTATATTTTTTTATATATTATTTATTGGGTTCATGTTAATAATAAAATAATTTTAAAACGTGTAACTAATTAATGTTGGAATTTTATTTCGTAACTTTATAATCGGCTTAAATTTCATAACATAAATGTCACGTTGTGTTCAATTCTCAAATAAAATATTTTTATTTAAGATTTATAATACTTTTGATGTTAAGGGTTTCGTGTGTGTTGCAAATCGTTTGTATAGGGAATTCTTGGAGTTATAATTGAATTTTCGAAGGTTGAGAACTCTTAAAAGCGAAATTTAAAATACAATAACATCAATTTATCCTAAACCACTTTTAATCACTATTTGAGTCGATTTAACTATGTTTGTCAATTCGTCTAATATTTGTCCATTTGTTATCAAAGTTCTAGTTGCAGTTTTCTTGATATCTTGATGAAATTATGATTTTCGGGTCCCATAGAAATGTGCCTCCAGAATGGGGGTTTAAGCTAATAAAAATTTCAAATATAAAATAATATTAAAGAAATTTTGCAAATATAATTTTAAAGTGCATAAATGTAATATATTTGTTGGTATTGCGTTTGTATTTGATTTAAATAAGATGAATAAAAGTTAAAAACGATGTTCGAAATTAATGGAGAATCAGTCCATAATTTCACATAGCTCCCATATAAGCTCTTCGAGAAAGAAATGAAGAACTCAGTTGAGTTAATTTGTCGTAGGTACTACTAATAGTCATCAACATGGTGACAACTTCCTTACTTGTTTAAAATTTTTATAAAAAATCTATTGTTAACCAAAATAGTGGATCTTAAATTTAATTATCCAACTTGATCTTTTTAATGTGCCTCGAGATAGGCTATGTAATTTATATCTATATTTTTTTATTTTATAGTGTTTAGATATTTTTGGTCATATTTTTTTTCAATTTTATTAATAATATGATTCAATTTGAAATATAAGTGGTAGTTCGACCAAAATTCTCGAAATATATTGATGGCATTTCAAATCTTTTAAAATTCACATCAATTTCGAAGTAAAAAAGTGTTTTATTTTCTTTGCAAGATAATGATTAGAGCCAGCATTCACAGATATTTTCACTTTTCACATAATCCGTTTGTAGGTTATACACTCGCAAGTTTAAACTACAAATTTTGTTTGGTTACTTCACACGTATACTATAAATGACTGCTGTTCTCTCATCACTCTGAGCCCTGCGAGCAAAAGCAAATGTGTGGCATTGTGTGTACGCAACACTAATGAATTAATGCACATTTTCTCAAAAGAATCGTAAGTTTGCTGAATTGTAAATACTTTTCAACGTTATGACTTTTATGGACTATAGTCAGGATAATTGATATCTGAGCTATTTATTAATTAAACAATTATATCCATATTTTTAAACAAGTTTTATTCTAAAATATTCAATATGTTATAATCTACATTGTAGTCGTTTATTTACTAGACTAAAGTAAAAATTTTTAACTTTACTGTAGTAGAAAACTTAATAATCGTTAAAAGCATTGGTTAGACCATAGTAGAGAATTACCTAATTGATCGTCAAAACTACATTAAATGATTTTAAAGTCTATATTATTATATAAAAATGGTAAAAAGCATTAATTTGATGATTGGTAGAATTTTAGTTAAGACTAGTATTAAGGTTATTGACTAAACTAGCAACCAGATTTTTTAAGCTATTGGCTGGACTGTGGTCAAAGTCATAGTTTGGCCTATTGAATAAACTTTAGTAAAGTCTATTTTTTAGATTGTAGTAAATAATATTGACAAGATAAAGAATAGAATATCCTTTATTCGCTATGCCGAATATTCAAAATGCTCCACTACAAATGTGTATAAAGTAAGAAATTCATATAATGGCGAACTTTTTTATAAGGTTATTTAGAGTAGATGTTATTTCCCACTCATATTTTTTGCAAATTTATCAGCTCCAGATCACTTTTGAGGCTCTTCCCTGTTATTTTTGATTTTATTAATTGTTAATTATAAATTCAATTCAATGGCCCGAGCATTCATCAAAATTGGTCAACGGTTTGCTATCCTTCTATGCGATTTGAATCGCATAGAAGGTCTTTTTGGCATTCTAAAATGCAACACTTGTTAAAAATGCAAAATCTGCGGATGTAACATTATTATTACAATTAGATTTTAAACTAACTATTGAACAAATAAATAAAAGTTTTCAGGTTTTTAAAAGATAAGACATGTTTTTATATACATTTTATATGTAAAGTACCGTGGTTTTTTTAAAAAATAATATATCACACAATGTTACGAAAAAGATCGCAAAATGTTAGAAAAATTTTTTAAAATCTTAGCAAATTTTCCTCTCTCATGGTCTTCTATCTCTTTGAATAGAGAAATAAAAATGTCTATATTATTTCCTTAAATATTTAAACTCGTTATTGAAATTGAAAATATTAATAATAAATTCTCGAATGTACCTTATAATATTTTTGCCAAAACATATCTGTAAGGATTGAGAGCGAAAAATTCGTAACACACGTTTTTCAATAAAACTTAGTCCTACAAAAAGTTTACCAAGCATTCAAAAGTCTGTTGTCAAATTGTTTACAATGTTATTAAACAGGACCGGAAGAACTTACCCATTGATGCAAAACCTGCATTTTCACAAAAACTCCCAATATATCTGGTATGAAAGCATCCCGATTAACTCAATACTCGGATTTGATAAAAAAGTTAAACCTAATTCAAGTTTTAAACATACAAGGCTTAAATAAGTTCTGGCAGGAACGATGCAAAAAATTTAGGTGCACAATATTTAAAAAAGAAAGCACGTAATTTGAAGTTAAGTTTTCAAAAAAATTTCCTTAGTGCGTAATGGATATTGTCAGGTTCTTCGCAACTTTTTTGTCAAAATCTCTATGTATTTTCAGATTATGTTGTTGATGCTTCAAGGAATGTTACAGAAAAGTTTAGGACTCCAAAAAGTCAATATTTTCCAAAAATTTCTTGGTATGGCAAGCAATATGCAGCTGCCGCCAATCATTTGTTACAACGGGCTCTATAAATACCGAAATTTACATCTAGGAATGTTTAAAAAAGGGCTACTTCCATTCATAAAACTTCATAATGTGTCCACTTATTTTTGGTCTGACTTGAATATTCTATCACTATGGTTAACAAGCACTCGTCCGGGAGCTAACGCTAGTGGAGAGATATTAGGCTGTTGTCTATAAAAAATTGAAGTGCACATAAAGGGAAGGAACTGAGATGGACAACCTATGAAAGGGTTTCCAAAAAGGTTCAAAATTTCATCACTAGTGATTTAAACTAATAAAATATTTTCTTTTGTAAATTGTAATAATATTTTTCTGATAAATTGATTTTGATAATTATTATTGTAAAAATTAATTAGAATTTGTGTATTTATGATTAACAATTTTACGAAATCTTTTTTGCATGAACTTTGAGGTTACTTCAGATATCAGTCTATAACTTTTAATATGCTAAACTGATTTTGCTGGTTTTAAAAACTTTTTAGGACTACAAAAATACTCAGGGAAAATTTCATTTAGCTTTGTCAATTATTGTGGATGTGAATATATATTATGGGGTCTGAGTTGATTTCTTCTTAGTGTTATAAACGGAATGACAAAGGTAATGTAACCTCTTCATCACTTGTGGTGGTGTAGAGTATAAAATTGGATTCTGCCATACTATGCATTGCAAATTTAAAAATGCATTTTTTAACGATATTTAAGACTCCACATTATTTCTGATTCATATTTCGGTGGCTACAAAAATCAATATCTTTTATTTATCTTATGATAAGTGACGGTATATAAATTTTAAATTGTAGATTTTTTATGGATCCTCATCGTTTTTATGTACTATTTACTAGATTGGTTCTTTGTTGTTGTTTAAAATATTTACCTTTATGAAATCATTCAGTTAAAAAAAATATTTTCTATAATATCAATTCATTATATAATTAGATGTTTAACAAAACGCATCTAAGTTGGTTTTGCGTATTTTTAAAATTCATTCATAAAAAATATAAAAGTGTTACAAGTGATTAAATAGTAAATGTGTGTATATTGATTCAATAATAAGAGTATAAAAATAAAAAAATCGAATTGTTGACAGTTTTAGAAAATAATTAATCATTACTAGAAATTACATAGAAGAGATATTTCTTGTTCTTTTCTTTCTGATTAAAAAAGGTATCGCAAAAAAAAGCCACAAGAAAATAATTGTTTAAACAGTGAATAATAACACTGTACTACAAAGAAAATAAACTTGGAACGTAAAAGTGAGATAATTGTCGAAATAACAATCGATATAGGAGATTTCTTGTAATGGTTCACAATATGAACCTCCAATATCTGGGTACTTACATCATTACTTCGCCTTGGAAATTATTTCATAATAAAGTAATTTTATAAATTTGTAGCACAGTGTAATTATGATCCTTAATAATTCTAATTACCTTCACTTTGTAAATAAGAATCTAATAATTCAAATCATTTTTATTTAGTGTCTATAAGAATACACAAGAGTAAACAAGAAATCAATAAAAAGAAGGGAAAAATAAATAAATAAATAAATAAATAAATAATTAAAAGAAACTCTACTAGAAAAATGTTTAAGTATTTTTATATTTTCGCGGTTATTTTATTGATGGCAGAAATGTATCAATTGAACGCACGTTATATTGAAAGTGATGAAATCAAATCAGAACAAGAACATTTTGTAATATCTAGTGATCTATATTCACATGATCGGGTCGTGAATTATGAAATTCAGCATCAAAAACGAGAGTAAGTAAATGGCGAGTTTATTTAATATAAACATCATTTGTTAAAATGTTTTTTGAAATTCGTTATGGGAGAGTGAGAGAATGAAAGAGAAAGGGAAATTAATGTTTATTTCTTTAAACCTCTGTGACTGAAGAATTTTGTAGCAGACACTAAACATAAATCTGAATTATGAATTATTGTATTAAATTCCAAAAATAATTATAACAATCACATTACGTCACTTTTACAAAAACACTAACATACACAGTTATAAATACTAAAATTTTATAATATAGTTTTCAATGTGTATGTATGTTGTATGCCAAATTAAAACTTTCAGTTTTAATTTAACACTTTTGAACTCCCTTTTTGTGCTCTTCAATTCTCTTTTATTAAGGACCCAATATCTATCCACATTCTTTGATGTAACTTTCGGTTTTTTATAGAGCCCCTTGCAATAAATGATTGTCTGCTCTTGCCCCAACTTTATATTCCTAGAAATATCTAAGAATATTTTTTTTTGGAAATTTTGACTGTTTTTGAGTGCTAAACTTTTCTTAAACATTTGTCATCCAATATGCAGCAGGAGTACTTTTTTAGAAAACTTGATTTCAAATTTCCGTGTTTTTGGCATAAAAATTTTTAAGCAACTTTCTTGTCAGGAACTTTCTAAGCCTTGTGTGTTTTTTAAATCTGCAATAGCTTTAAATTTTGTTAAATAACGTTGGAAGCAGTTTGATGGTAGATCTCGAGTTCTGCATAAAATATTTAATAACTGTCTTCTGGTCACTCTTTGCTTTAAAAAAATTAAGTTATTTGTTGGAATTTTTAGATTGTCTCTGATATTGGTCTATAACTATTTGGCTAATGAACCAATTTTGTCTGCGTAGGACAATAAAAAGCAAGAGAGTACCAACAAGGATGGAAAGACATATATAAAATGAAACAGATTTATATATGATGTATGAATATATATACATTATGGAGGCGTAGTTGATTCCTCCTTGGCTTTACAAACGCAATGACAAAGACAATATAACCTTTTCACAACTTGTAGAGGGCTTAAAATCGGAATTAAAAAAACTCTATTGCAATTATTTCCTCTATAGAGGGTTTAACTAAATAAATATGTTTCATATTTTTCATTTATTTGTCTAATTTATTAAAAACATCAAAACGATATTAATTAAATATGTATGTTTTCTTTCTTATAGTCCCCGCTCTGTAGTGGATGGTAGGCTTAACTGCTTATGTGTTACAGTTACCGGAAATTGTGCAAAGAATCAAAATTGTACAAAAGCAACATAGATAAAACTTCTGGAAGTATTTTATATTACTAACTTATTTAAAATTAAAAGACTTAAGGCAACTGAGAAAGACTGATAAACTGGGAAAGATTTTCCAATCATGTAATTTCTCTACTCAGCTATTTTTAACTATTTATTTCTATTTATTATTTTTATTGAAAACATAAGAAACTGTCCAAGGATTATTTATTATGTTTTATAATTATTTATGTTATTTTATTTTATTTTATTTTATTTTATTTTATTTTTTATTAATTAAGAAAATAAAATTTGATGAATTCAAAAACATTTATTTTATTAAGATGTTTTAAAGAAAACATGTAAGAATGTTTTAATAAGACCGACTTTATAATTCATTAGATCATAGCGGAGGTATGAGCTTTAGTTATTTGTGGATTTTATCAAAGCAGACAGATAGATTTCTGGACTTCGTTCGATCATAAATTTCTATATTACTTTTTTCTATTAAATTAAACATTTGTTTATATAACACCAAATGTAATTGACAGTTTAGTATTTTTATCGCAAACACTTCCACGTGTCTATCTTATCATACAATGATGAAACGTTATTGGTTTGTTTTCGTCACATTTAATTTAGGTTGTATGAAAATGTCTTATCTCATGCGAAATAATAAAAGAACACAATATTAATATTTTTTTAATTAGAGGTGCATCGCTGCTTTAATTGAAAAAATACTTTTAACTCGTGATGTTGATATTAAAATAAGCATAAGCAATGAGCATAACTATTTTTTAAGAAAATAATCACGAAATAACTTTTCATGGTACAGATTTATAGATATACTTCCCCGTGCCCTATACGCAAATTTTATAGTCATCAATGCCCTATCCAAAATTTGCATAGTGGGTAACGTTTTCACTGAAGGCTGCTTTAGCGTGGTAAATTTCATGCGAGTTAAGTAAGTCGTTTTGTCGTAATCCTTGTTCAAAGTTTTCAGTTTTAGGAAGTTGTATTTTTGCTAAATAGAAATTTTTGAAAACAATAACAAATACTTAGGAAAAATTTCATTGAGCTCTGTCAATTATTGCAGATGTGAGTGTGTCAACAAAATACTGGCGGGCATAGCTAAATCGTTTGTATAGGAGCTACGGTCATTTGTGAATCACAACCATTTTTTTAGAAAAAAGTGAAATATTAATTTTTTCAATGTTTTTAATTTAGGTTAAAATAACTTTTATATTGGTTCATATATTTAAATGGTTATCACAGGCAAGGAAAAAATTAAAACTTTTTTTAAGCCCACTCGGAGATATTCCAGTAAAAAATCATTTTGATTGGAATATTTTCGAAACTGTATAATAAGGACCATCTCTGTACACAACTTTTGTTTTTATTTATCAATAAATTGGCTTGATTATATATATTAATATAGTTCTAATGTATCAAATACTTCAATATTTACAATAAGGTGAATAAACAGCAGACATTGTAGTGATTTGTAATAATTCGTACAAAAAATATTAATTAAGAAAAAAATTGAGCGCATTGAGAATTTGAGAAAACTATTTTTAATGTTTTTTTTTTTTTTCTTAAAATTAATATTTTTAATATTTAAGAACATGAGTTTTTATACTCTCCACTACCACAAGCGCATTTGTTGAAGAGAGAATTAATACCTGAAGAATTTTTACAGCGATAGATATATTTTGTCCCAACTTCTCTTTAGAATTATAGTAAAAAATGCATAATGGAGAGTGTCTTACAATATTAATTGTAATTATTGATTACCTGAAGATAACGTAGTAGTGCAGAAATGCTTAAAATTCAAATTTCCCGACTAGAAAGTTTAGACTAAAAATTCTGCTAACGTAATAATTTTTGACATGTACACTCACTGTTGGACGATTTATCGTCATTTTGACAATTTTACGACTAAAAATGCCATGTTGTCGATTTGACGATTTAAGACTAAAATTTTACGATTTTTCACAAGTGTAAAATGTTTATTTTTATATTTACTGTCTTAAGTATTCATATTATCCATCACCAAAACATGAACAATATTTGATTGCCCTTAATAATCTTAATTCAATCAATATTTTCATGTTAATATAAGGAATTTGATATAAAAACAATAAACAAAAAGCACAATCACATGAATTTGACGTGAAATTGGTTATTCACTAAATTTCGTCATGTTTTATGATAAGAAATTAATATATAGAAAAAATACGACGAATTGTATTACATGGTAGAGGTAAATCCAACAAGATTCATTTTCAAAATAAATAGTTTTCTATAGATTAAATACAGCAGAGATTTATTTGGCGAATAAAGTATAATACTGATAAGGCCACGGACACCGCCACAACCAAAACATTAATTGTCATCTTTGAACCCATAACACCGAAAACTTTTATTTGGAACTATTGTATTGGAATGTTAATTAAACTGTCTTTATATTTACTTCTAAAATATCACTATGATAGGGGCAGCGAAGTTCACAGAATAAGTTTTACTAAATTTTCCTCAATTTCATAGGGTATTTCCCTATATAAACGTAATAATACAAAACTTAATATAAAAATGACGAACGTAATTTTATATAAATTTAAATTTAGAAAACGATTGAGTTTATTTTTATTAATTAAAGAAATATTACGAGGGGCAACTATTTTACTCTTTTTACAATTATAATAATAACATGCACGTAGAAAAAACGTATTTCCCATATGTTTGTTGCAACACTAATTCGCGGCCGATATTTAATGTTATCGCCAACATGTTAATTGTTGAAATAATTTTTTAACAACAATTTTGTTACTATAATAATATGTTAGCATATATGTTTGACTGATCACAATTTTATAATTATTAAACAGCATATCAGAAAAAAACTATTGTTATTAGGATCAAATATTATTTTCAATTAACTGACAACTGATTATGAACAAATATTTTTTACGATTAATTTCAGTTGATCAGAATCGAATTTTACTAGATAAATTTATGTTAACAAAGAAAAAGAAAATCATACATATTTAATTAATATTGTCATTAACTATAATTACAAAAATACAAAAATAAAGACTAAAAATAAAGAAAATTAAATAAATTAAGAAGTATTTTTAAATAATTTATACATAAACATTTTAATTAAATTTATTAATACAATTTTTATTTTACTAACAATATTCATATTGGAATAGCAATATTTTTTAGCGTCAATAACAATAATTATTGTTATTATAGAGTAAACAAATAAACATATTATTGAAATAACAATGTATTTAGCGGCGACGGCTATAACTATCAATGCTATCAATGCAAATGATTATATAATAGTATCTTGAATTTTTACACTGCGTGTGGGGTCTCATTGTATCCACTAGTTACATGGCTCTGTTAACCGATGGAACTTATGAACTTATAGTAAATAAGTCGGAGTTTTACATGCACACTATTTTTTTATTTTCATACTTTCCAAACTTAATAATTCAAAAAGCTTATCAAAACGCATTTACTATGAAAATCTTATCAAGTGACATATATTATGAATAGATAATACCCTAAATATTTTTTTTTTAATTTTAAGTTCTATTAAAAAATCTATTTATTTGAAATCTCTAATCTAAAACGTGTATAAAACATTTTTATTATTTAACCAATTTAAGCAATTTATAATATTCATGTCTTTAGTTAATAAATTGCAAATACAAACATTTAAGAATACTATATTCGAATAAGCCGAATTTTTGATATCCTCCACTGCAGAGAATGTACATTAGGTTTTGTACATACACATCCATGTATTGAATATATATAATTGTTTATCTAATTTTATTAAGCTCTGGAGCCTTACATGATTCCATCTTACCATTGTACTCGGAATGACATAGTTAATAGTTCGAACGCACTTATTATTAATGTAGTGTATAAACAAATACTTTGATCTATGTGTATTTGTTTATTTGGTTCTACCGTGATTATGTTGGCGTATTCATTAATTAATTTTTGTGAAATTGGAAAACATTTTAAAAACTGGCTTTATAACGATTAGTTTGTTTTCAAAAATTATTTGTAAACAAACGAGGGTAAATAAAAAATTTCGAAACACTCTTAATACAACTTTAATGCTAAATTTTAAAAAACATCATAATTAAGAAACAAATTTTAGTATTAGCATTTAAAATAGATAAAGTATTTAATTCTTATTAGAAATTAAACTCAATCAGCCGTACATTAACTATATTGTAATTATGAATGAATTATGTTTGCATATATAACGTTTTAGAGTTAAGCCTCGTATTTGGGAATTCCCCTAACAGCTGTTGATATTTGCTCTTTGCTGAACTCTGAAACACACAATTTGTATTGATAATAAATTAAATACTGACTGACTGCATGACAGACTGTGTAGGCATTTAATTATAATTTTTATATTTATAAAAAATTTATGTATGTATGTAACATACGTTTACAGTGGTGCGCAAATTTGTATAATAAAAATACATTATTATTATAAAAAATTAATTGGCTATACAAGAGGAATTATCTCTCTTATAGTTTCAAAGATATCCAAATCAAAATTAGTGAAAAGTAAATCCGGCTGTGCTTATGGTGCAAATCGGCCCACTAGTCCTGAACAAAGCTTAGTTTTAAAAAAATTTAATACTTCTTGTTAAGTAAATTATTTTTATTACATGAAATATAAGAGCAACCTTTATAACGATGGGGTGATCACTTCAATAAAGTCAAAATTTATTTTGTCTTGAAAACCTCTAAAACTGCACAGAACCACAAACTATTTACGAAATCAATTTTTAAACCGGATTTTTAAAAAATCATTATACCTAAGGTGGCCAACCGAGTTTATTATTACATATTTGAGCATGTCAGACAGACAGATGGACATATAGACGGTCAAATAAACGCACGTAGCAAAATCGAATCATCGATTAACTGCAGAGTCTTAGATGATTTCTTCATGGGATTTCCTTCATTGTAATATAAACACTGGAGTGTTTTCTAATTTTTCCCAAAAAGGTGGTAACAGCTTTTCATTTCAAAATCAACTATTTTTCTCCGGACTGTAAATTTTTTTTCTTAATTTTGCAAGAATTTCTAACGTAATTGGATGTGAAGAAAAATCAGAGGATATTAGGGAAAATACTTTTCCCGCTGGTCCTATCGGAATTTAGCTATTTGTCTAAAAATTTCCTTAAGTTTTTTTGAGGAAAAACAAAATTTTGAATCTTAATTTTCAAAATAATAATAATAATAATAATAATAATTATAAGAAAGAAATATCTCGATTGTATAGCTACATAGTATTAGCTTTTCGCTCAAAAAATCTGTAATCAGCCATCTTATTATAATGACAATGTGACCAATTCACAAAAAAAGAAAATTTTTTAAACAAGTTTTTCTCAGATTTGAATTTTGGGTATTTTGGAATGGAAAAGTGGAAATCTTGTTACATTCCTACTTTAAAAATATCTATATCCATATTATATACAAATTTCATATTAATATCTTATTTGTTATAGAATTATTTAATGTCAAATATATCAAATTTTTTTGCGAAAGTGCATAAGAAATAAAAATATTTATTATTAGAAAAAATTATTTAAGATATTGAGTTTAAGTATTTTATAAAATACAAATTAAAGTTTTACACCATCCTTTAAAAATGAACAAAAACTTGGTCTGCGCCATTGAATTTGCACATTTCCCATGTAAAGAGTAAGATCGAAAAATTCCTGACACAAGTTTTTCATTAAAACTTTTGACTCAAATTAAGATGTTAGTTATTATTTCACTACATAATTGAAATAACTGGGCCATTATTAGCCCGACTTGGCATCCTGTAAACAATTCCTTGAGTGGTATAAGAACAATAATGTGGTAATTATATCAAGAAAGGGAAATCCTCCACACTGGCTGGAGATAAGGCCAGTGGAAATATATTGAGTTCTTATTAAAAGATAATTGAGTAGTACTAGATTTAAAAGGGAGGAAATAAACTGAAAACACCATAAAAACTTTAATAGAAGAGTTTCCAAAAAAGGTTCAAAATTTCATCAGTTAAAACTATAAAAAAAATTAATTAAAAATTTAAATTTAGTGGTATCGTTTTTATTAACATAAGTGTATGTTAAGGGTTTTTCGATCTCACTCCTTTGCGATTTCTACAAAATTTTTTCCAGAAAAGGTGATTGGCAGTGTTCCCCAATGCTCAGTCAATTAGTGTGCATGCCACAGATTTTGATTTGTTGCAAGAATAAATGTATGTGTGGATACTTAGATGGTACTCTCTTAATCATTTGTGATGGTGTAAATTTATTATATTTTGGGTTTTCATTGTGTTTTTATGTATTTAACTGAAATGATATGTGTGTACATTTGGACACCACTGTATACTTTATTTATGGTTATATCAATTAGTTTTTTTTGTATTCTGAGTTTTTATTAATGTATATTTTTTATTTTTTAATTGATTGTAAAATGCATGACATTTGATGGAATCAGTTTTGTACAACATCTTGTTGAGTATAGAAGATTTTTGTTGGAAAAGTGCATATAAAATAATTTAAATAAAAAAATTTATAAAAATGTAAAATATGATTCTAATTTGTCAAGTGTAAGAAAACTATAAAAAATCTAAAACCATTTAAAGTATTTAATAATTAACTTTAAATTAAACCACAATGGTTAAAATTAGTGTCTTAATAATATTAGTATTAATTTTTGTGGCATCTAATGCAGCATTTCCAAATAAACAATCTAGAATAATATTTCCTACCGAAGAAGAGGATGAAGAGCGGTATAAAGAATATAAAGAACGCAGTGGAAGAGTTATAAAAAAGGGCATTATCTATTTTCCGCCAGATGACTATGATGATGATGACGATAAAGAAAAACAATTACTAAAACCTCGTGCAGAAGCTCCAGTAAATGATCCCAATGATGTAGAAAATAGATTTTTATTTTTTGCACGTTCAAATTGTAAATGTAAATTAAGTAGTGGTAGATGTGCTAAAAAACAAACATGTTGAAAATCGAATTAATTAAATAAAGAAAAATAAGAAAAATTTATAAATTTGTATTTAGTTACATATAATGAAATACCGAATCTCATCCTCAACAAATTGCTTGTAAAGAGAATACGTTTTGTTTCGTACATCACTCACACATACACTCACAATCGTATATAAGATATAAATGTTTTTCTTAAATATAACACAGGAACACTGAATGAGCCACAAAATTGGTTATATTTTGATCTATATTTTTTGTGAACCGAGTTTACCATTTTTTAATAGTAATAAATATATAAATAATTCTCATGCCTTAAGCTCTGTCAATTATTGTAGATGTAAGCGTGCCAACAACAGACATACAGACGGTTGTAGCTAAATTGATTTTAGTTTTATGCAAAATATATATAAATTATAGGGTCGGATTTGATTCCTATGAAGCGTTTCACACGGAATGACAAAGTTAATTTACCCTTTTCACCACTTGTGATGGTGGGGGGTATAAAAATCAGTAGAATGAATAATTTCTTTTAATAAAAATATAAAATTATTAATATTATTTTTATGCATCATTTTCTAAAAATAAAAGAAAAACAAAATAACTTTTGTTAATTCGATTCAAATTTGTTTTTCACAAATTATGTTTTTATCCAAAAAGTGTTGGTATAATTTTTATTGATTGTAAAATGCATGACATTTGATGGAATCAGTTTTGTACAACATCTTGTTGAGTATAGAAGATTTTTGTTGGAAAAGTGCATATAAAATAATTTAATAAAAATATAATATAAAATATGATTCTAATTTGTCAAGTGTAAGAAAACTATAAAAAATCTAAAACCATTTAAAGTATTTAATAATTAACTTTAAATTAAACCACAATGGTTAAAATTAGTGTCTTAATAATATTAGTATTAATTTTTGTGGCATCTAATGCAGCATTTCCAAATAAACAATCTAGAATAATATTTCCTACCGAAGAAGAGGATGAAGAGCGGTATAAAGAATATAAAGAACGCAGTGGAAGAGTTATAAAAAAGGGCATTATCTATTTTCCGCCAGATGACTATGATGATGATGACGATAAGAAAAACAATTACTAAAACCTCGTGCAGAAGCTCCAGTAAATGATCCCAATGATGTAGAAAATAGATTTTTATTTTTTGCACGTTCAAATTGTAAATGTAAATTAAGTAGTGGTAGATGTGCTAAAAAACAAACATGTTGAAAATCGAATTAATTAAATAAAGAAAAATAAGAAAAATTTAATAAATTTGTATTTAGTTACATATAATGAAATACCGAATCCTCCAACAAAATTGCTTGTGAAGAGAATACGTTTTGTTTCGTACATCACTCACACATACACTCACAATCGTATATAAGATATAAATGTTTTTCTTAAATATAACACAGGAACACTGAATGAGCCACAAAATTGGTTATATTTTGATCTATATTTTTTGTGAACCGAGTTTACCATTTTTTAATAGTAATAAATATATAAATAATTCTCATGCCTTAAGCTCTGTCAATTATTGTAGATGTAAGCGTGCCAACAACAGACATACAGACGGTTGTAGCTAAATTGATTTTAGTTTTATGCAAAAATATATATAAATTATAGGGTCGGATTTGATTCCTATGAAGCGTTTCACACGGAATGACAAAGTTAATTTACCCTTTCACCACTTGTGATGGTGGGGGGTATAAAAATCAGTAGAATGAATAATTTCTTTTAATAAAAATATAAAATTATTAATATTATTTTATGCATCATTTTCTAAAAATAAAAGAAAAACAAAATAACTTTTGTTAATTCGATTCAATTTGTTTATTCACAAATTTATGTTTTTATCCAAAAAGTATACGTCATAATGATTTAATTATTCTGACTAAATTTAAATTCAAATTGGTAATAATTTATTCAGAATAAAATTGGATTTCTTTAAATTCTCTAAATTAGTCATTGACGGCAAAATTGTTTAAGGAGTGAAAGCGAAAAAAACTTCATAGTGTTTTGTAAATTGATGGTCCTTATGAATATAAAAATTTAGTTATAAATTTTATTTTATTTAAAATTTTATTAAAAAATGTTGAATTAGCACTTTCAACATTTTGAAATCTCTAGTTTTTTCAATCTTACTTTTTTGATTCTATAAGTAAAATATTAAAAGTTAAAGTTTTATATTTATTTAAGTATTTAAGCGATAAGAAGTATAAACAAATCATTAAAAAACAAACAAATCTTTAAAGGTATTAAATCATTAAAAAATTAACAAAGAAAAAGATGATAATACAAAATATACTAAACCGGATATGAAACTGATTTCAAATTTTTCTTCCTAATTGCAAATAGTTTTAAAAATAAAAATTTACATGTTTCAATGTTAAATCAATATTAAACTATTTTGATGTTACAATATCAAATATTTAAATTTACAAAAGCCTGTTGTAACAAATGCCTGGCTTCTTTTACCACAACTTTATATTGTATGCCATACTAAGAACTTTTTGACTGTTTTTGGGTCCTATTTTTTCTTTAGCATTCCCTTTGAACATCAGCAACATTAAACTTTTTACCAGGAATTGTTTCGTCATTCATTATGCAGCAAGAGTTTTTTGAAAATTTGACTTTAATTTTATTTTTGGTTTTTAAGTTTTCAGCAGCTTAACTGTCAGAAACTTTTCGAGCCTTATCTGTTTTTAAACCTTTGTTAATGCTTAACTTTGCATACTAAAAGACCAGCACTGTGCAATTTTGCTGCTTTCTTACTAAATATGTTGGAAGCACTTTTGAAAATGATTTCTATTTTTGGACTTTAGAAACATAATCCGTTCCATTCTTTATGCCTGTAACAGGTTTTATATCAACAGACAAGTTCTCTCGGCACTACTTAATATTGTAGGATCAAGTTGGGTTGGGATTTGTTGAAAATTTTTAGTAGTTACTAATAGGTACTACCCCACTTTTTTCTGTTAATTATTTTAATCAGATTAACTACATATTCGTTTATTAACATTAAACTTGACCAAAAAATAGAGTTGGAAAAAATATCTCAATGAAATTTCACATGTTAGAGATGAGGGGTTTTTGATGTTAGAGATGAGGGGTTATTTCGTTTGTAAGGTACCTACCAGCCCCATGAATATAAATATGTTATGTTAAATTTTAATAATTTGTTATTAAGGCTTTATCTACTTAAAGAAATTTGCTTTAAATATTTCAGAGATATGCGATATTTAAAGTTTATTACGAGAATATCACCCTCGATCTTTCCTAATCAGGTCTACAATGTTATTAAAGCATTTTTCATGAATTCAGAATTCATATGTATATGTATGGATATATAATATTAAATAATATTTAAGATTTATAGAAATTTTAATTAAAAACTTCGGTAATGAATTCATTCCTTTTTACGTCTGAAACAGCTGCTTTTTTACTTGTTTACAAACGCAAATAAAACCATTCGTTCTATTCATAATACAAAAAAAATTGTTCTGAATTTCTAAATTTAGTTTTAAATAAGTGATTCTAACATAAAGTACGCAATATCAATTACAAAGTATAAAGGAACGAAATATGTCGCAACTGATACTGAGTCTGGTTGTAATAATTGCAATATTGCAATGTGTTTACTCCGCACCATATAAAATGTATGCTGGTCAAGTGCGTGAGGATCGCAGAAATTTAAATAAATATAAGTATGAAGATCAGGCAGAACGTCATTGTGGTCATCAATATCATTCGCAGTACCATCATAATCGTCATAATCATCATGCTAATCCAAATTTTGAGGAATTTCAAAGTGCTGCTCAATATCCCACATTTAAACGTTTATTTCCTTTACCCCAAGATTTATATCATAAACTGGAACATATAAATAGAAATGTTGTCACAAATCTCAACAATATTAAGAAACGAAATCAAAACGAACATTATGCCGATGCTGAAGAAACTGGAGAACCCGAAATTACCGATGATGTACAATTTGAACCTCGTACAATTTTGGATGCACCCAAAAATTGTAAACAAACAAATTTTAAAGGAAAATGTATTAAATATTAAGATAAATATTTGAACAAATGAAATAAGCGTGTAAAATAATATAAAACAACTTTATTTTAATGAAATGATTATTTAATGATTCATTTGATTGCTGATAAGAATTTTGTTGTTATTGTGAGATTATCATTAAATAAATATTAATTTTATAAATAAACAAATAAAATAATAAATAATTTTAATGATTTAGTAGCAATTTAAATAGATTTTTATTAATTTTAATTTGAGTTTTATTTAGTGATTTACAGTTTTTAGATGATAACAAGTTCAAGTTCATGATCTGATTAGTAATCCAACAAATGTGTTTTTAATTATTATAAAAAATTTTAATAGATTCCTAAAGCCTACTTAGCGTATTAAAAGTAAAACAGCTTTGGGAACCAATCGCCTCAAAATATTTTCTTAGCCAATTTTACGATTTTCACTAAAACATTTTTAATAAAATAAGCATTTCGAAATAATTACTAATATTTGTCAATATTTTTACTAAAATGTTAATTAATTTTTAAAAATTTCAGTTAAAGTTAAAAATTTTCACTAAAACTTGAAAATTTTAACTAAAATTTGAAAACTTGCAAATTTCAAAAATCTTGCTATAATTGAAAAATTTCTCTAAAATATAAAAATTTTACTAAAACTATAAAATTTTCCTAAAAGTTAAAAGTTTTATTAAAATATAAAATTAAGAGAATTAAGAAAAGTAAAAAATAAAACAAAATTAACATTTTGAAAATGTCGCTAAAAATTTAAAAATGTCCATAAGATGTAAAGATTTGACTAAAAATTAAATAAAATAAAATTCACTAAAATGTAGCAAATTCATTAAAATATAAAATTTTAACTTTTTTAAATTTCACAAAATATTAAGAGATTTTAAATAAAATTAAAAAACTCAAAAGAAACATGTAAGCCCGGAAATTTAATTGTTATTTGTACATAAATAATGCTACGTAATACATACGAATTTGTTTTTTATAATTTGTTTTTTTATTTATGCTAAAGTTTGCAATAGATTATTATGATACAAGAATCTATATGAAATTTATGCTGATTTTTTGGAGGTTTATATGGGACTTAAACAAAATTATGAATCAATCAATTTTAATTTGGAGTAAATATTATCCACGATTTATGCTACATCGATTATCGTTTTAGAATTCTTGTTAAGATCATTATAAATTTAGAGGTTTAATAAGCGTATATGAAATAATGAACCAATCATAAATAAATTCAATTGGGGTAGTCCTTGAACCAAAACAAAAGCACGTGCAAATATTTTTATGGTATCTTAAAAACTGTGATCTATACTTTGCGAAAAAGCTTAACATAGACAGCCAGCTGAATGAATAGACATGGTTAAATCGATGCAGGAAGTAATTACTTCCTCAGTTAATTTTATGATGCTTTGAAGATATCTTAAGGAAATTTGTCATGTAGTATCATTTTGTACCAAGAAGAAAGCTTATTGAATATATCTCAAATATGCTTTGATATTATATTTATATTTAGTTAAAATGAGATAAACAATAATTGAAATATTTTTTGGCCTTTAAATCCAAGACGGATTAATTCCACACAAACTTGATTATAATATTAATGTATTAAACACTGTATCAGAAATCCAATAATTATTAATAGGTACTATTTATAACCAATTTTATGGTGTAGAACAATTTAGTCGGGACATAAACTTTCTTACTTGCTGATATTTAATTATGACGTCTTTTTCGTCAAGACAACTAACTGGATATTTATGTAAAACTAAAAATAGAGTAGAGGTCCACATTTTTTGATATTTGGCGTAAAGACGAAAATGTTTGGAATTGTCATAATTGCTTTTGAGTCCCATACAAAGCCAATTACCGGTAATTACTTTAAAATTCATAAATCTACAAATAAATATTCCGTCATTTGCTTGGTCTAATTAATATACATAAATATGGGCCCATAATTTCCTTCACTTTGCGTTACGTAAAATCAAAGCACAATTTTATATTGCTGCCAAAAATTATATAATTTGGTAGAGGTTCTGGATTTATTCTATTAGATATTAATTTTATGGTGACCTTTTATTGACTTCATAGTTTTTTGGGTTCTACTGTTTGGATTTGTAAATAATAGTTGAAAATCTGTTTTTTAAGCTTTGAAATTTTTTAATTGGTACAATAATGTGTTGATCGTTTCTCCGTTATAAATTTTTGGAAATTTAAATTTTGGAATTCACACTATAGCGAACCGAATAATGCACTTATATTCTAAAAAGCCATCAACACTCTTAATGCGTCATTCATTCCTGCTCTCCGTGATAAGTTTTACCATATACTGAAATAAAGAAGGGAGAAAGTTGACTTTGAATAGGAGTTCACAATTAGTATCTTGAAATGTGTTTCGGTCTGCCCTAATGCTGTAATTGCACTGAATATAAGACAATATTAAAAAATACATTTATTTGTTTTTTTTTTTTTAACTGAAAAAAATTCATTGAACTCATTACTTATTATATAACTGATAATATTATTGTTTTTATTTCAAAATGTGAACTTTATATTAAATTTTTGATAACAACAAACAATTTGTATAAAAATTCATTGTATTATTAACAAAAAAGCAATCGTGCAAAGTAGAGTTCTTGATTAAAAGAAATACATTTAAATAAAATATTAAAATTAAGAAAAAATGTTTAAATTAATTATAATCATTTTGTCAATAAGTGCATTCAATAATACTATTTATACTTTTCCTCACAGAGGTGGTCAAAGTACCAACCAGTTTAATAATAATTTTCAAAATCAAAATAATTTTCAACATAAAATAGAATTTCATCAAAATACAAATAATTCACCACTAAAATATGGTCATCAACATTTTCAATATCCAAGAAATTTACAACCGGCAGGTGGTTCCACCAATACAGTCAATAACTTCAATAATGTAATGAATAATGGAAATAATATAAATAATAACACAGATGATGTTGATATTGATTTACGGACAATCTTTGATGCAACTTCAAATTGTCAGAAAAAGGATTTTAAAGGACGTTGTTTATAAAAAAAAATTGTATATACTTTAATTAAATTTTAAGTATCTTTTTCAATTTTAAAATTGTATTCATATTTCTATGAAAATAAAAAGAACAAAATTAACATTAAAAAACTTTAATATTTATAAACATTTTCCTTTAAGGAGTAAAATCGAAAAAAAAATATTAACACAAGTTTTTCATTAAATCTTTTAATCCTTGTATTATTTCATTATTTTTTATCAAGTCACCTTTGCAAAATTTATGTATTGTTAATCTGATTAAAATGAGTTACCAGAAAAAAGTGTGGCCAGAATTCAAAATCTATTCAACTGTTTCCAATGTTATTAAACAGTACCAAAAGAACTTGTCGAAGGAATGGTCCACATGATATTTCTAACATCATAGAATGTTTATAAATATTACTCTTTTCATTCATAAGACCTTCATCCTGTCACTTTTGTAAATGAGCTAAGGCCAGTGGAGAGATATTGAACATAAAGAGAATTGAAGAACACAAAAAGGTGTCCAGAAAGTGTAGCAGAATTTAAACGGGAGACAGACTACCTGTTCAAGCAATGTGACAAAAAGCACTTTAAAAATGTAATGAAAAATTTTCCGAAAAAGGTTCAAATTTTCGATTCTCTTCTTATCTTATTTACTAATGTATACACAAGACTATGAAAAGACATATAAAAATAAAAAAGTGTATTAGCTGGTACGACCCATAATGACCTAAATTACATATTTTCATCAAATTTTTTCAAGTTTTGGTTACATATGACAAAGTGTTCAAAAAATACCATTTGGAAATTTAAAAAGTACCATTTGGAAATTAAAATACTTTCACGATTCCATGCTGATGATGACCCATTATAATTTTTTATCCATTTCGGACTAAATATAATTGTTTTCACATTTTAATTTACTTATTACAAAGAATTCAAAAAAGTACCAAAAACCAAATTTTATTTTTACTCACTAAGAGCACAAAAAACACTTGAATTTTAAAAATGTTCTGGATATTTTTTGATTTAGCCCCCATATAATGGCCCCTTCCCGGAAGAGGGTTTTGTAACTATTTATATTAATTATATTGTTAATCTTGACCATTTGATTGTAATTGTTTTTATTGCACGTAACTAAGTGAAGAATGGCTTGAAAAATTCGAGATATGTTCTGTTATACTTCTCCAGGAATATGGTTTAAGGCATATCTGTAAGCTTCATGAGCTTCAAACCCCTTTCCTGAAGGACATTTATATAGGAGTTAAGTGAATTAGTGATTATCATTAATTTCGATAGGCATCATCCTTGGCCCAAAAATTTATTTCTATCAATTTCCATTTTTTTTATAATGCGAAATTGCTGCACAGTGTTGCATTTACACTTAAAACAGATTCGTATGTATACTAAATTTAACGCTGTATATGTATTTTTTTCAACAAAATTAAAATATTATTTGTTTTCCATTGTTATCAATAATTTATTTTAATTTTAATATTTAATATTAACAATTTTTATGCCGCACACATTTTCCAGTTCTAGTCTTACATCTACAATTGGCACTGACCCCAAAAATAGTTCCCGTCTGTATAATGTGATTGTTCTGTTGTATAGTGGCGTTTGCTGTTAATGTTATATTCCGATATTTATATAGATTTACTTCGGCATTTACTACATTTTGAGTTGATTTATGGGATAAAGCAATCGGTAGTGAGTTTAATAAAGTTATTACAACTAAAATAATGATTAATTTACGCCACATGTTTAATGAATTGAATTTTTAAAAGACTGTTAATATTATTTTCACTTGGCGCTGAAATAAGAAATAAACTTGATAACATTAAGAAGTGTTTTTTTTTTAAATATAAATATTAAAATAAAAAGAAAAGTTCAATGTCTTCTTATCTCTTTGAATGCATCACTTATTTTATTTATGTTATTTTATTATATGTTGATCATTAGAGAGTTTCAAAATGAAATCAAATAAAAATACTATTTTCAGCTATTCTGAATCTTTAATAACTTCCATCAATATCAATCTTAGAAATGATTGTAAGGACAGTATTGACAGTATTTAATATTTTAAAATTTATAAAATTTAATTAAAAAAGTGGTAGCTTTCCTTTGGTTTCTATCCGAAAATTGTCTGTGTGTCAAACATTTTCAGAGATATTAACGACTTCCCCAACAATTTTGTAGTCTATAATAAACCATTTTAACTAGGTTTAGCTATTTGTCAAATTTCCTGAAATTTACTGTACAAATTTCAGATATTCAATATGAATATTTGCGTTTGTTAAGGTTGTACAGCTCTTTCGTGTCATTATTTAATACTAAAAAGTAATTAAAAAATTTGTCAATTTCAAATCGACTATGTTTAATGATTATATTGCTTCAAGTTTTCATACCCTACACTACAATATGCATTTGTACAGATGTTTGTTACGGGCAGAAAAAATAGTCCTACCACAACTTTTAAGTTCGACCGTTCGACTCAGAATCACTTACTGAGTCAAACGGACAGACGTCCGAGCGGTCAGCTGTCCATGTAAGAGAATTAAATCATTAAAAAATCATCATTTTTGTAAAATAATGCAAATTTTATAATTTCTTTTTGGAAGCTTCTTCATTCTGCCAAAATTTGTTAAATTTGTTTTAGTATATCAAAAGTAGTATACTTAATAAAAATATGTATATATACATTTATAACTCATACGCCCATATATTCCTTGTTTATAACTTAAATCAGAGATATCTAAACAATATACCAGAATATACAGTTGTTCGTCTATTACACAGACATAACACAATCATCAACATCGTCTTAGTGATCGCAACAAAAAATTTTATTCAGTCGCAAATTTTATTCAACAGGGCATTTTTTTCTAATTTATGTACACTGCAAAAATAAATAATAGTTATGAAAAATCTGGAACATAGAATTATATTTATTTTTATGAATTGTTTTTATGAAGCAGAGTTTCTGTAGAGTTAAACACAACAACATACATAAATTTCGTTCTGTGTAATAAGAGAAAGATTTCTATTAATTAAGCGTAAGACACATTCACTTTTTGGAAATCTCTACAAAGTGATTTTTAATTATTAATCATCGAATGAAATTATTTCATTATCGGTAGATATACTATTAAAAAAGTAATAAAAAAAACAAAAATATATGGTTCACTTTTTTCTCTGTCAAAAATCCGGGATTTTGTGTATAAGAATTTGATTTTATAGAAAAATAAATTTATAAAAAATCGTTTTTATTCAAATTTAACAAAAAAAAAAAAAAAAAAAAAAACTGGCAGCTTTTGATGATTAATTTTTAAGTATGTATAATTAAATTCATTTATCACTCTGAACCGGCTATAGCATTATTCCTTTCTTTAAATAATTAAAAAAAATTATTTTCACAGATTTTATTATTTCAGTACTCGTTACTTTATATATTTTTTAATTTTTAAATTTCATGTAGTTATAATATACGTTTGTTTATTGTTTTTATTATTATTATATTTTATTCAACAACTTTTCTTTCTTGAACAGCGTCCATTTATAACGCATTTGCAGACCAAAGTCCTTTCAAAAATGGTGCCATCATCAGAAGTTTTTGTTTTTCCATCAGTATTACTTCGTCCATAACTTGTATCTAATCTTCTATAAGTTTCAATATCAGGCTTAAAATTATTTGTAGATTTCTGATGGACTCCAAAAGCGGCACGTTCTGAATCATATGAAGATTCCTTATAACGTTGTGGTAGACCGCAACATAATGTTTGCATTGTTAAAAAAACAACAACAAATATTGAAAATTTTAAGATTATCATTTTTTTTTAATTTCTTGATTTTCTTTACTATTAATTTATTGAAATATTGTTTATTATTTCGCTGTTGTTTACTTATTAATAAAATTAAAATCATTAATCGCTGTTTTATACACATTTAAAGATGTTTAACCCATGTTTAACAAACGGGTAATTAATGAAATTTTCCAATAATTCTATTAATATTAATATTCAGATAATTGGGTTCTGTTATTCGTGGGATAAATTTTACTTGAGCTAAGAGTATGTGGAGTTCGCTCCGATTATTTTAAATGTGCTACTTTATTTAAATTAATACAAAACAATTCGATTGTAACGAATCTTGAATACCCTCCACAAGTACATAAAGTATATTATCATTGTTGTTAAAAAACGCTCAATTCCATACTAATCTGATACATCTTAAAACAATTACAAAAAATCTTCTCAAAGTAGCTTAGTAGTATATACAGAATGGCAAAGTTAATAATCAGTTATCAATTGTAGGGATGGTGAGTATAAAAATATAAAACAGGTAGTTATATTATCAACATAACAATTGTAAAGAGAATTAAACACAATCAGAAAGTAGAGTTGACTATATAGTATATATATGCTATATATGATATAACAGTAACTCATTTATTCTTACACCAGTTACTTTAAACGGAAGTGACAATTTTGTTTGAGGTTAAATAAATTAAAAAAAATTTTGATATAATAGAGAAATTTTGTTGTATTTAATATCCAAGTGATATTTGCTTATAGTGGGCATAAGGAAAATTTAGAATATTACCGAAGCCCAGAGTGTCGCCTATGGTATGAAAATATTAATGTACTATATCTGATCATTATAGTTACTTATAGTTATAGATTTCTTGATTTTCTTAATTATTTTCAGCAATTAATTTTTCTTGGAATTCCCATAAAACTTGTTCAATTAAATGCAAAGCAAATGAGTTAACAAAAATATTTTTTCCTTTGGAAATTCTATAGGTTTAACATTATCTATATTCTATATGTAAAAAAGTTTATGTGTTTTTTTTTTTTTGTGTTTCACTATTAAATTGATTTTTTAAAAATATTCCGCAGTGACCATAATATCTACAGAAGTAAAAAAAAAAACTTAAAAGTTTTTTCAGAGTGGTCAAAGGGAGAGGCAACCCCATACAAGAGTTTTAAAATAACTATAAAACTGTTTTTTGTAGAGGAACTAAAGGGGGTGTGAGAAACTGTATTATATATTGATTTTTTTTAGAGAAAGTTTTGAAATTCTGTACCAAAAGTTTTAAACTTACACAAAATATATTAAACTGTGTTTGCTATTGCCCGTCTGTTTGTTGTTGTTACTTTCACCTCCCTAATAATTGACAAAACTCAATGCTCATAACTATCTTCACACGCATTTTTATTGCCATAATACTTTTTCATTTGATTCGATTTTAATATATTTTGGCTTATTGAAGAAGTATAAACAGTTGCCAATTATGGAAAAAATTTTTTTAAAAGTTTGCTTTTGATCGAAAAAAAAAAAATAAAAAGTTCTGGTTTGAGTTCTGGAGGATGACTCAGAAATCAATTTCAAATTTTTTATACCATAAACAGGGATATTACATAGGGATATAATGCGATTATGCTGATGTTCGTAACAAAGGAAACAATTAAGAAGCTAAAGTCAGTCAAGTCCGACAACATCACATTGGTGGTTATTAATCCACCTACGATGGTGTAGGGTACAAAAATAGTCTCAGAATAACTTCCTACGTCCGTCTTTCAGTCTGTTCGTCTGGCTATACCAGCCAGCGCAATGAGATATTTCGATTAAATTTGGTATATATTTTTATAGTCTTCATCATTTGTGCTGATAAAAATAGGTGTATGACTCAGAAATATTTTTTTAATTATTTTTAGAAAATTTGGCCATTGAAATTAGTTATGTTCAGTCCTCATACAGATCTTCTCTCGGGAATTGAAATTTTAAGCTTATAAAAGTCACAGTTATAAAGATATTTTAATTAAATATGACACTAATAAATTTTTTAATAGTCCTTTTCAAATACAATTTCGAGAAAATTGATTTACTAATAGGTTCCATACAAACCTTTTACGAAAATTGCATTAAATTGCAAAAGTTTCAAAAAATAAATTTTACTGATTTTAGCTGACCAAATTTTATTTAGTTCTGACAATGAATTTCAAAATGAGCATGTCAACGGATAGACATAGCTAAATCGACTGAATCGAAGAATTTTATCTGATTTTAAAATATATATCCTTTATAGGATTTTGCATGATTCCTACCTGGTAATACACCTGGATTGACTAAATTAATATAAACTCATAATATTTATTTACACAATTTTTGCATAAACTGTCTCAATAATAATGTCGTAATGCTCGTATAATATTATACTGATCACAATTATAAATATATTTAAATAAAAATATATAAAATTTGACAAATATTTTTTGAACAAGTGTACAGTTCAACAAACAAAATTGTAATGGGAACATTTTTACACCCCTATGAGGCTTTTATCCGGTAGATGGTTTTATTTTTATTTCTAAAAGTGTATGTGACCTCAAATTTGTGAAATCTGAGTTCAGTTTAAGTTTTTAATAAATTTTTCTAAATAATTTTTTAATTTCAAATTTTTTATTTTTTTATTTTATTTGATTTCTAAGAAAAATTATTTAATTAATATGAATTTTCTGTATAGTTAGAGAGACAATGATATCATCCAAATGATTTTGATCTTTTTGTTTAAAAAGTTGTATTGTGTGACATTTTCTAAATATGAAATTATTATTAGAACATATTATATATTTTTAAATATATCAAAATGTAACATATTTTATGTAAATTATATTCTTGAGTATTATTTTGTAAATCTTAAAAACTTACGATCCTTAATAGGTTTATTCAAATAATGTCATCTTTGGGGGAATTTAATATTATATATTTATCATTTTGGGGTTTTGCATTTTATAATAATAATTAAACTTGCAAAGAAATATAATTACTCACAGCAAGAGTCATACTTATATAAACTGGAATATATTTTTGAATTACATGTAGCTTTTGGATACTGCACCGATTTAGGAAATTTCTCATGACAAGTAATCAGAGAAATATTATTATAATAATTTTTTATTCCTTATATATTGACTTATATTATGTGTTAAATCATTGTAAACAGATTTTCGCGATTTCAGTATTTAATTGGTGCTATATTAGTTGTGGACCGATAACAAAAAAAATACTTATCGATTTAAACTAACATTTATTGACGATAAATTTCTTAGAAAAATTAGTAAAAGTGTAATAATTGGTTAACACCGACTACATAATTACCTACACATCTAACATTGAAAATATGGACCGACCCTAGTATAATCTGATTTAACGATTTGTGTTTGTATAAACGACTTTTTTGAGTTAAGATTTTTTTGCAACAAATGTGTATGTATAGATGTGATTTTAATTAATATAAATATTTTATTAATTCATATAATTCGTTTTGTAGATATTTAATATAATTTTCTTAGTAACATTTAGTAACTTATTTACCGTAAATATAATTATTCACAATTTTAGAGACATATTGACGAAACTTGGCACGTGTCATTACTTTAACCCAAGGACGAATTTGAAATGGGTTTATTGATGATGATGGGTCCATTATATCATCTAGCGTCCAAACAAATGTTCCTCCCGGAATGGGGTTTTTAGGTCATAAAAAAGGCGACTTTTACGAAATTTGGAACAAAAAACCTGTTAATATCCTAAAATGATTTACATTATTTCTCATAGCTCCCATATAACACCCCTTAAAAGTCCATATTTAATCCATATTTAAGCACAAATATACGAAGGTCGATCAATTTTTGATAGCTGCTATTAATAGTAAACAATATGGTATTAAAAGTTTGGCTTGACCGACTATAGCCTTAACTTGTTTTTATTGTAATTATACTCAATTGAACATTAGTATTTGTGTACATGTGTATGTATTTTAAATTCTTAGTAAGTAATTACTTAAATATTAAATTCTTAAAGCTAAACATATGACATACGAAATATTACAAATAATATAAAATATATACATATTTATAAATAATACTGTATACATATTTAATTTTAATAAAATTAAATAATTTAAAAAATGTCTGTCAATAAATTAAAATTAATAAATTTAATTTTTAAATTACTCAGTTTCCAAAGTCATCATTTTGAGAGAGAATGATGGACGGACAGATGAATTAAATGTAACTTCATAATAGATCTTTGGCCAAAAATTTTTTGTATAAATTACATTCTATTTTCTAAATTTGTTTTTGATTGGGTTCTTTTAAACAAGATTTTGTTTTAGCACAACGATTCCGTATAACACAATGGCAGTTTAAGCGGGACCGAAAATTTGTTCGTCTTCCTAGTTCTAGCTTTTTGCCATCTTCCATTGTTTCTTTTTGACTAAATTCATCTGTTGTTGTTTTATGATCATCTGCTGTCACATTAAAATTATTCATTATGAGTTGTTCCAATATTAAAGAATAAGAGGGCATTTCCGGTTTTTCATCTTCCATGGAAAAATATTCTTCTGTTATTTCAATTTCTTTGGTTTCTTTCAAGTTTTCTGTTATATTCGATATCATATTTTCATTATCAATTTTTGCTTTAGCGTTAACTTTATTATCTAGTATTTTCATATCTAAATTCTCTGTTGAATGTAAATGTTTTGACTCAATTTTATGCGTAGTTTCCATTGCTAAACTTGCACTTGTTATCACAGCGATTTTGCAATTTATGAATAAAAGAGCAAACAAATATTTATTATCATTTTGTTTATTAATTTATTTATTATTTTTATTCTTTTGATTTCAATTTATTTGTCTGTTTGATTTTTGTTTTTGTATTTCTCTTTAGTTTTTATCTTCGATGCTTTAAGTTGTATCAACAAAACTGAACTGAGACTTAATGGAGATTTTTGAAAAGATTTAAATATGAAATTGTAAACCATTTGAAAACAGGTTATGCGACATTTAAAGTTAAGTGTTGGCGACTAATTTAGATCACTACATAAGAAAACTGGGGGTATTTTTGTGTTTTTTGCTTTAAATAATGGAAGACATGAATGGAATACTAAATTAAATTTACTAAATATGAAATCATCACAGGCAGAAATGTTATTATAATTTATAATATAGAATAATAAGGGGATTTTGTACAAATATTTCAGTTAAGAAAGTTTGTGATAATTGTATAGGATGTATTTGGTATCGGAAAACTGAACTCGTATAGGAATTTTATAACTGACCTATAAAGGTGTTTAATTAAATTAAACACCTTTATAGGTCAGATATTTTTCAATATTTTGTAGGTTTTCGTTTTGAAGTAGTTGTTGGCTAATAAGGGTTTCCTAATTTCATACACAAAATAAATGGAGGGATTTCTTCTGTTTTAAAGAAAAACTAATAAAATTGAATTTGGAATGTAATATTTTTATGTTTTCACCATAGGAAGTTAGGGTATTATACGTTTGTGTAACGCCATTTTTAAGTACGCCATTTTTTCGTAAGACTAATTTAAAAAAATTTTAATTAAATAAAAAAACAAGTAACAATATTGGTCAAGCCCGACTATGTAACACTTTACACCACAATATCGGTTAAAGCGGTAGATACGAAGAAGTAATAAATGACCCTTGTACAATTTCATTTCCTGATTTATTCTTTAGTTTGTAGCACATTATTGTGAAACTAACTATTATGTAAATTTTTTGCATTTTAAAATGAACTTTTAAAATTTATCTTAATTAAACTAATTACTATTACAATACCAGCGTATATGAGAGATATATGCCTTCAAAGTTTGGGGGCTTAGGGCTATGTGAAGTAATGGACTGACCCATTATTTCACACAATGTTTTAGTATATCATAAGATTTATTTGTGCTAAATTTCGTTAAATCACTTATTAGGGTTTATGAGCATAAAACCTCATTCAGTTTGGATATTTATATGGGTGGTATCTAAATTATTTGATCGAATAGATCAAATTTAAATGGACCAATATAATAAAATAGTTTATTTATATATCTTGAAAATTGAAATCAATCTGGACGGACAGACTGGAACATCGTCAAATCGGCTTAGAAAGTGATTCGGAGACAAACGCCATTTTTTCTGTTTGTTACAAACACAAACGCGTTATACCTAAACCACCTATCGTGGTGTAGGGTATAAAAAATGCTTTTTAACTAAAAAATTATTTTTTTTTTTAAAAGTTAAAGTGAAAAAATTGACATAAATTAATTTAAAAAAATATATAAAATTTATTATTATTTTTTTTGTGTAAAAAAGATAAATTTTAGATAAATTTTTTTAATTTTTATATACATTTATTTTTATCATTAAAAATTAAAATATTTAATTTTTAAATGAAAACTTAATATTTTAATTTTATTTTTTAGTAAACATTTTTAAAAATTTTAATTTTTATTAAAATTCTGAGTTTGTAGTGGAAATTTGAATAATTATTAGATTTTTGTGAAACCGTTAATTTTTATTGAAAAAAACGAAATGATTTCAAAACAGAAATTAAAATAAAATAAAATAAAACAAGAGTAATAGAATAGAAAAACTTCGTTTTGCCCAAAAAGGAAAAAAATGGGCGTGGCTGAGCAAACATTAACGTTGTATTTTCACACGATTTTTAATAAATTATTAATAATTTAAAATTGCTTTGTTTAGGAGGTACATCTCTCGCTGGTCCTATCTGTTCAATGTCTTTTCAAGTATAACAGTTTCTTGAGAAAGTAGTTGGTATCGAATTTGAGAACTCTCGATGTTATAGTTCTTTAGATATTCGATAATTAATTTTAGCTTTGTATGAGAGGTACCTTTTTAGAGCCCACGTTACTTTCGGGTATATTGGGATCATTTTGTGAAAGTTTCATCAAAATTGAGCCGTCTTTTAGTCTGTAGGTTACATATATATATACATACATACATACATACATACATACATACATACATACATACATACATATATACATACATACATATGTACATATATACGTACATATATACATGATATTTTATGCATATTGATTTACTTTGTTGCGATTTTGGTATAACTGATCTGAGCGTTCGATGTGGGCGTGAAATTTTATCCCTTAATTAATTTCTATTATTAAATGATAATTGTATATTCATTATCATCTTTTAAAAGTTATTTATTAATATAATTTTTAATCGTTCCTGTATGTTTAAAAAGAATCATTTGAAAATATCTTTAATTCAAATTTTATCACTTTAAAAGTAAAAGTTTTTCTGAAATAAATAAATATAAAGAACAAAAATTATTTTTATGTTTTAAAACCACTGTAAAGTGTAAGTCACACTTCCAGCAGCAGGTTTAATTATTATTCAAGGTCACTAGTTTTACAGACATAAATAAAATAAAATAAAATAAAATAAAATAAAATAAAATAAAATAAAATGATTTTTATAATCGTAAATCAAGAATTTCAAAATAGTTATAGAATTTTTAGAAAACAGTTTAAATAGTTAAAATAAGATTTTGATGTTTTGAAATTATTACGAGAGATGCATAATTGTGGTAAAATACAAAATATAATTGTGACTAATAATTTTTACCTCATGCTAGAAGTGTGACCATAATATTACACATTAAATGATCTTTATTGGATGATTCAATTGGCATTTGTTTCTTTTCAATATAAATGCAAAATAATTATTTTATTGTAGTTGAAGTTACCAAAGATCATTGATAGATAAATATATTATTTGTGGTTTTGTCGGTATGATATCTGAGGATCGTGTTCTTTTTTATCAACAAATATTTTCTTTATAATAATTTCATAATATTAAGTAAAATTTCTTTTCTGTATATTTAAAGAAATAAAAAGTCTGACTTGTCACAGTACACAATTTCAATGATCGTTTTTTTTTCAAAGTTACTTTATTATTAATGGTATCATTCCGTCTATAATGCCAAGGAATTATCATGCTAGCCTCCATAAAATCTATACGTAGAGAAAAACCTTGGAGTAAAATCAACGTTGAACATAGTTGATTTTTTACAAGGTTTATTTTTTTATTCAGTTAAAATTGAACGTTTTATTAAAAAATGTATTTACAATTCTAACCTATGAAGCTTGATTTAATATTTATGGAGATATGATTTTGCTTTGTAGATGATACAATGTTAAATTAACATTGTGTCACAAATCATTGTGACTATTCAACTATTCTTGCAACGATAATGATGCTTCAAACTTTTTCTGTGTGTATATATGCTCATTCAGTAAATAAAATCTGAGTCGCTTAATGTATATTTGTCGTCGGAATGTTGTTGGCAGACAGACGGATTGGAATTAATATTTTTATTACCTTACGCAGATCTTTATTTTAAAGTAATCGGTTTTGTAGAAAAAATTTAACAAAACATTTTTTTCGGAAAAAAATTGATTTTTGGTTTTTGTCTTATAAATACCACGTTTATTGGAGGTCTAGAAAAAGTAATAAATATATAAACACTCCGTTTTAAAATGTTTAAAATTGGATCAGTAGATAAAAGGTTAAAGCGAGAAAGAACACACAATAAAATTTGTATGTGGACATGTTATATGTATTAGAGTATAAATGTGTGATCTGAATGAAATGCATGTTATACTCTTTCCAAAAGAGCAGATAGAAAACCAAAAAATCTGGTGGAATGTATAACCAATTTCACAGCGCAATAAATTTAAATATATATTTTCTTATAATGAGTCACATTGTTTTTTGCAATTAATTTTAATAATTTTATTAAAAACAAATTTAGCATGAATCATTTGCATTTTTGAATTTTTTCTCTTAAAGTTAGAAATTTTATAATAAATTTGATTTAAAGTATGAATTGTAATAGTTATTTCGTCTGAGCCAGGTAATTAGAAGGGAGATAGTGTTTATTCAAGTTTTGTCGCCACAGCGGGTTTAATAAGGAGAAAGTAAGTTCCTTGAGTGCACAAGCAATTATCTCCTCCAATATTAAAAAAGATAGTAAAGTGATAAAATACAATTCTTTCAACCACTTGATCGCCACAGAGTGTATTGTAGAGTGACAATAAGGCAACTCCAGTTTCCTTATTTTGTAGGGTGAAAAGGCTACCTTCTAGTATAAGCCCTTATTAAAATGAGATAGAGTGGAGAGCTTAGTAAAGTTAACAGTGTTTTGCTTTTTTACACTATCGGATGACTAGTTGGGCACAGCCAACAAACCTTTAATAAAAAAATGAAACGTTCTTCTCCAGAAGTTTCATTTTTACTCAGATATCGTTCTATAAGTTTGTGTTAACTAAACCGATTTTGTTGTTTAAACAGGGGACAATTAAAAAAAACAAATTTCATAAATCTCTGAAAATTAACTTGGAAGTTGGCTTACCAACCACAGACGAGTATAGCTAATTCGCATAAGATTTTGGTTTAATAAAATTAATCCTAAGATGATTCTATCTTGGCATTTTTAGGTGGTGAGGTTTATGACATTGAATATGAAGTTGAGTTAAATTCCTCAATCTCAAGCTATTATAGTGAATGATATTTCCTTAAGAGTATTTTGATAGTATTAATACCACTTAAAGCCTGTTACAACATGCGAAATTGAATGGATGTTAAAATTGTCTTCTTCACTAGTTTATTAATTGTGGCAAATTTTTAATTTATTATACGATACCTGCACATTTTCTATTTGATTTTTGAAAAGGTAATGGTACCTATAACGTAACTCATATATTTCGGAAAATATAATATGGTTTCAATTATAATATAAACTCTAACCTTTTAACCTTTTATTACTTTCACCTAAAGATCCATCTGTATTTCAAATTTTATTCAAATAAATTTAGCGGTTTTATAATATAAATTGTAAAAATGGAAATAATTATTTAAAAAAACCTAAATTTTTTCCAACTTATAGTTTCAATCGCACACTGTGCATCACATCGTTGTGAGGATGTATTGACTTTTTATTATAATTACAGTTTTTTACACAACGTAATTGATCGCACTTACTGCAACTGTTTCATTTGATCAAGAGAGGGGTCAACAAGCTTTGGAATACTAGGAAATTGTCAAGATTTAAAATACAACTACAATAACGAGATTCTTTTTATGAATGGAAACACGTATAAACAGAAATTGTTTGAGGTTTTTTTTAGCGTAAATAAGTAAACGTGTGTCAATATTCCTTTTTAAAACAAATATTTATTATTCTTTAAAGCACTACAAGTTGAAAAAGTGGGTATATTAATTTTGTCATACTTTATGTGACACCAAGAAAAAATCTTTCAAGACCCCATATATTTACAAATAATTGAACATCAACAACAAATGCTTGTAAAGTAAGTACATCATGTTTTATACATGCACAGTGTACGTATATACACAGTCACATATACACTCCACTGAACCGATTTTAATAATTTTTGAAATGCGAAAGTGATACATATTACTTATATTATTCGTTGATTTTTAATTTACAATTTCATGAAAAATCTTCGCTTAAATTTGGAGGTTTTTTAGATATCGGTCTATATCTTTTAATATACTAAAAAGATTTGGATGGTTTTAAATATTAAACTTCTCAGCACAAAGGTAAATACTCAGAAAGAAAGAAATAGAGATAAGCATACAGGCGGACAGAGCTAAATCGACTCATATTTTGATTCGATGCAAAAATATCACAAATTTTGTTACTCTCAATGTAAGTTTGGTAAGAGAACCAATTTCTTTTATGTGAATTAGAGTTAAAATGTTATTATTGTCTCACAGATGTACGTGGTGGAGAGCATAGAAGTTTCGGCACTGTCGATTATACAAATATATAAACAAATCCCATTGACTGGAAATGGAATTAAGATTTTGCTAATATTTGTCTAGTGTTATAGTATTTTACATACACATTTGCACAGCACAGTGGGATAGAATAAAAAATAGTAAAACTTAATTCTGATATCATAATTTTAGATTGCGAAGTTGAGTATTCTTGTAATGCTTTGAATTTGACAAAATCAGATGTGTATACTGAAATCGGGTCAGACGATCATATGGGACTCGAACGAAATAATACAAATGTGAAACAAGTAAAATCGTTTTGTATTTAGGACTTGTATGAGCCGAAAACCTCATTTTGCGGGGAATCTGTATTTTCAAGAGGTTGCAGCTTGCTGGCCGCCCAAATGCACAAAATTATTGTGGGTCAAACGGTGTACTTAAAATTATTGGTGGAACAGTTTTTTCTGTCCGCTACAAACCTCGACACAAACGCATAATAACCAAACCACTTACGTTCGTGTAGGCTATAATGACTTAAATATCATTGCCCCTTCTCTCTTCATAAGTTTCAATTGATACAAAACGCTCTAATAAAAATACATAACCTCAAAACCAGAGCATATGTTTCGGCGTGCAATCCATATGCTAACAGAAAGATAGAAATAGTCTAACGATGGCCAATATTGTTAACTTACGTAACCAACAATACATTTTCTTGGCTATTAAATGGGGCCACATCCATTTCTTAAAACTTTCCAAACTTATAATGATATATTATTCAATAGATTAAGTTAAATCTCATATGCCTATAGATTTCTTTGCATACAAATTCTTGATACCTACCCATTGTGCAAGGTATTGTATTCATTGTATATCAGTGTTCTTAGCACATGTTTATTTTGTTTAAATATTTATTTAATTGCTTGTAAAAAACCGGTTTTGTGATTATTTTATTTCATAAATATTTAACAAGAAAGTGATTTTTTTCGCGGGAATTCCCACGTTTTGAAACCTGAATTGATTTTAATTTTATTAAATAAAAAATAATATGAAAAAAATATATTTCATAATAATGAAAGTTATGGAATAAAAAACTGATAAAGAACAGAGAATTTGTAACGTTGATTAAAATCAATTTTTTAATTAACTGTTTAAGATAAAATTAATAAATTAATACAAAACTATGTAATTAAAAAATTTGCATATTTAATAATTCTCATTAAATGGGATGGCAGTGATAAAAAATTACGAGGAAACACTATACATTACATATTTGTTATATTAAATAATATTATATCTAAATAGTTACTATAAAAATATTACAAATTCTCTAACAAACGTTTTTTTATCATTTTATGTAGTAATAAATCATATCAAAAATTAATTAGAAATAAAATCAATAATTTTCTTGGGAAATACAGATCTTTTTACAAAATTTCAACATTTCGCACGTACTAACTATATAGTCAGCCGCTACACCACTATAGGTGGTTGTACAATAGGAATGAGATCGAAAAAATTCTTAACATACTTATATGTTGATAAAAACAAAGTCGATATACCTACAGTTTTAATTTTTATTGAAATTATTATTAAAATTAAAAAACAGGTTAGGCTATTTTAGTTAAAAATGTACAAAACTTTTAGAGACAATTCTCTCCCAATATCTCTCCATTGGCCTTAGCTCTTTGCAGTCTGAATAATGTTTCTCTTTTGGTAACAATATTACATTAGTTATAAGATGCCAAGTCAGGCCAAAAATATGTGGACACATAAAATTTTTAGCAGCGTTTGAGCGTTGTATGTTTTTAAACCTGCATTAGCTTTAACAATTCTTACGTAATATTTCAAACACTGACCTAACAGTCTGCTTTCTCATCGGATGAGTTTGGAGCTCTTTAAAAAATACTTATTTATTTGGCTTTAAAATTAGAAGGAATATGGACAATTTCTTTTGATTGATTTCTCGAAATTTAAATCATAACTTTGCAAAAAATGTTCTCTCGACGAAATCGGGTTATGATCGACAATAACAACTCTATGAGGTATTGTGGTATATATTTTGTATTTTTATACCCTCTACCACGACAAAACGTGAAGAGGGTATATTAGCTATGTTATCCCGTGTGAAACGCTAATAAGGAATCATCTCAGACCCCATCCTGTTTTTGCCATGCTTATAAAAATTGATGAAGCTCAATGAAATTTGGCCTGAGTAGCTGAGTCCTGAAAAATTTTCTATTTAAAACCAGCAAAATCGGTTCAGTATGTTTAAAGATATAGACTGGTATATGGGGAAACCTTTCAAAGAAAGAAGTATCATAAAATTTTCAATTATAAATCGATAAATTAGAATTAAATGTTGTTATTACAGTTAGCTATATGTGCTTAATTATCATTCTAAAAATTATCAAAATTGGTTGAGTAGAAAGAGAGTTATAGCAAAAAATATAACTCATATATGTATATGTTGTATACGTTTGTGTATACATGTATGTATGTATGTTAGAAACATAATGTATTTACTAAATATGCATTTGTGGCAGAAGTTGCGAAAGATTCGGCGTATCCTTGCTTGTTTAAGCTCATACAAGATATCAAAATAATATTTAAGAATCATTTAAAAATAATTTAATTTTTTCTTTATAATTTTTCATATTTAAAACAACAATTTATAATCGAGAAAAATATCCTCTTTGAAATAAATTTATTAAATTGTTTTTCAAAGATTTATCTTCCAATTTGTTAAGTTTTATTGCAAAAAAGTAATAAATTGTCACTATTACTCTCAACTATAATTTTTTTATTCTTTTTGAAAAGTTTTGTTTTCTTGTTGTTTATGTTTTTTTAAAAAAAGTTTTAAGAAAAATTTTACATAAACAAATCAAATAATATTTTTTTACAATTATTATCTTCATAAAAAATGGTGTTTTACAAAACAAAATGCAACAACAAAAAACAACTTGTAGTCAAAGTTAAGATTTGTTGGCCTACTATAATATTATACAGAATAAAATAGTTATACACCGAAAGAAATAATTTAATGAAATGAAATATCTCACCACATTGTTGCATACTGTTATTTGCTTTTCTTTAAGATTTTGTTTTTATATCTTAAAGTAAATACGAAAACGAAATATAAGGACTTCAAAGTCATATTCAGAAGTTGAGGTTGTATGGGGTCTATGACAATGGACCGATTCCACTATAATTTGGATTATCGTTTTGTAATATTATAGACTTAATTGTGACAAATTTTGTTGAAATAATTTGGTATTTAAGATTTCTTGAGCACTCACATTAATATTCCCCGGGTGAATTGATTTAGAAAGTGTTGTCTTTTTACAACATCAGCATATACGCATAATACCTAAGAAGCAATGGTGCTATAGGGTATAAATATCAGCTCGTAACATAAGAAACGGTTACAAAGGAAATGGCAAAGTTTATATACCTCATCACCAATAGTGGTGGTGGAGGGTTTGATAAAAATTTTGTCTGATCTTTTTGAAAAATTTATTTTAGAATAAAATAAATGAAGACACATTTTCAGGCAAAAAGAAAAAACGAAAATTTTGAATTTTCAAATTTAAAATTGATTATTTTTGAACCAGATATTGATATCTATCTTTTTTGTTTGATAAATTACATTTTTTAAACTTAATAAATAATTTGCGCATGATCCGGATAATATGTTCGGATATACAAAAAAAACTGACTCAAGATATTGTAAAATTTTAAAACTTGAAAGTTCATATAACTCCATAACTATAAACTATATATATCACATGTAAGATTTTTTAAAGGCCTCATCAAGGACTTTAAGGAAGTAAACAATTTTTGAAATTAAATGAGAAAAACAAGTTTGGCAAGCGTAAACGAATTGAATGTCCGAGTAAAACCTTTTTGTATCTTTAAAATTCAATTTGTGGAATCTTTAGGGGATTAAAATTTCAAAATTATAATGAAACGGTCCTCCGTCATCACGTTAAATTTCATTGAATTGCATTCAGACAATAAAATACTATTGTATAATGCTTACATGTTTGCGAGTAATGAGCACAAAATTTTTGAGTGTAGTTTTATTGTAAATGAAACACCCTACTGTAAATTATATGTTATCAGCGACTTGGAAATTTATCTCCAATTACATATATCGGGCTAAATTTGAGAAAAATATATGAATTTAATGCTTAATCATTAGGATTTAATATATTTACAATTTCACATTGTAACCCTCTCTCCTAAAAACTTTTCAAAAGTCGTCCTTGCCTTATGTCTCAATTCCAATAATATTTTACCTTTTTAATAAAATAAATTATATACATATACTTTGTTGCATTTCTATCATAACTTAGTCCACAGCTAAAGCTAAATCATTTCTCGATTTGAATACAAGTTAAACTGGTAAAACTTAAATTAGATTGTAGTAAAAAATAAAAGAAAAAAAATCGGTAAACAAATGAAAAATGGAAGGAAAGAAATTAAAGTATCCTTACGCCTCCACTAGTGTTGCATTGCGTTTCACTCGCACTTCAGTTCTAAGTATCTCCTGTGAAACTTTCACTATTTAACATTTTTCTTTCTGCGAACAGCAGCCACAAGTTTCGTTCTTTTTTTCCACTTCCAGATTGTAAATACAAATAAAATGTGAAGAGTAAAGAAAAGAAATTGTTTGTAATTTTTCATTTTTTTATTCAAGACTTTTTAATATGAATTTGTGTCTAGTAACTTCTATTTTGCATGTTGCATCACTAACTTTTAACTGATGTTTTGTAGTTACAACATTATAGTTTTTATTTCTTAGTTATACTTATTTTTTTTTTGTTGTTGTACAAGAAGATAAATATGTTCAACAATAAATTGTATTAAAATATTAAATATAACAAGTGTTACTAGAAATTGATGACATTAAGTTGGAATAATGATTTATTAAGGGAAGATTTTTGTAAAAAATATTTAAATATTTGTTCGCAACAAAAAGATGTGTACAAATCAGACCTGGAAGATCGAATCGTTTTTCTGATTTAGCACCAGCATGGAATTTTTCTGGACTTAATAAAATATGGGTATATTTACAACACATTAAAGTTTGTGTCGATTTATTTATTTTAGAAAATTATCAAATCACTTTTAAAAATCACTTTAAAGTCATTCATACAACCAGAAAATGCTACAGAAACTTTTACGAAAATCAGTTCATAATTTCCCATTAAAAAGGCAAAATATATAGAATATTTAATTCAAATAAACATCATAGAATCAATAATGCTAAGATTGGTCGATAATTTTGATGCCTGTGCAATGGTGAAAGGTTGCAGATATTCGGGTTTAACGGACTATTATATTAGTACCTGTTGTTAATGCATTTATAATATGAATTAGTTTCAATAATGTTAAATGTTGTTAAAAAATGTCTATTTTATTTCTAATTTATTATTCACTTGTCAAATTCCATGAAATTTGCCGTAATCGTAATAGTTTCAGAGACATACGTTATGAAATGTTTTATTCAAAGGGTGGGTACTTCGTACTCTATCCATTTTTGTTCTTTGGAAATGTCGTAATGGCTAATTATATATGTAAAATTTCATGAGGTTTCATGCTACAATTACAATTATTTGTAATACTACAAATTTCTGCATGACAAAATTACACAAGCACTTTATTCATAATCCATATTCATATTTGTGAGTTTTTTAATTTTCACAGACATCGGACTATGACTTTTTCCTTTTGAATATTCTCAGGATGATAATAAATACACAGGCCAAATTTTATTGGGCGCCGTTAAATATTTTGATTTTAGAAAGAGCCAACATCAGCCCGACACATGGAAATTGCTAAATCTACTCCGATTTTAATTTAAAGAAGGAATTGAACTTTAGTTGTTACAAACGTAATAACAAAAAAAGTATGCACCATTCACCACATGTGGTGTTGAAGGGTACAAACGGGTTTAAACAATATACAATAACAAAAAAGAATTTTGCACAAATAAACATGCTAAAATTTAAATTTTTTTGAATTTATCACAAAAAGATTTTTTGCGTTTCTAATCAAATTAAAACCTGAGGCGCTTTAATGGAATTTGACAAATTCAGTGGAACTTGGCCAGATTATTTATTATTATTCCAAGTAGTTTAAAACCAGTAAAATCGGTTCAGTTACAAAGAAAAAATAGATCGATATCTGAACAACCTCGAAATTCAAAAAAAAAAAATTTGTAAATTTTGGAAAAAATTTTAAATTTTAATATATCCGATGGGTCATATAATTAGTTATATTTTTGGCTATAACTGTTTTTCTACTGAACCGATATTGATAATTTTAGAATGACATTGTGGCGCATAAAACTTTATATTATGACAAAATCTTATTCTAATTTGTCGATTGAAAATTTTACGAAAATTCTTAGCTGGAACTTAGAAGTTGCCTTAGTTATGGGTTTATATCTTTTAATATACTTAACCGATTTTGCTGATTTCTAATTGGAAACTAAATCGACTCAGATTTTGATTTGATACAAGAATATATATACATATATATGAGGTCAGAGATGATTACTTAAAGTAAATAAAGTTCATATTCCATTTTCTCCACTTGTTGTGTGAGAGGGTATAAAACTATGCCAATTTGTATGATTCCCCAAATAAGCACATGAAATTTCGCTTTATATGTAAACAGTATAGTACTTGTTTTAAGAAAGCTTTTCTAAATAAAATTTATTCAAATTTGTGTACTTAATTTATCTCGTCATTTTATATCAATGTGATCTAAATGGCAAAAATGTTTGAATTTGGTAATAAATATGAAATAACCTGTAATGACATTTTGCGACAGGTTATAGAATTTTAAAAATTCTGAAATTATTTTTCAAATATTCAACGCGTGACAGTTATTAATACTTTCAAATAATTTAAATTTTTTTATTCTATAATGTGTTGCTAAAAGTCAGTTAAAAAATATTTCGTAATTTTTATTAAAATCAAACATTTTTTATTCTAATTGTTAAATTTGTCAAGAAAGGTAGAATTATAAGGAAGGAAAACTAAAACTTTTGTAAATAAATGAATAAATTTCCCACTGCGATCGTGAACACTTTGATATAATGATATGATTTTTATAGTTTTCAATATTACCTTTAGTATTAAATGAGGTTAAACTGAGTTTCTTATTCCGAGTGTAATATCATCAAGTAATAGTACTGTGCCGAATTTCTTGGAAATAAATCAGTTACTTTTCATCGGCAGACTGCATTTATATGAAATTTGATAAAGCTGAACGAATGTCTAATATTTTTAAACACATTTTAATTTGTTTCTTATTCAATTCTTTTTCTTACTTAATCACCAATAGCACGAGTTATGTGCTATTTTTCTTTTATTGATATTTGAAAATTGATTTTTTCAGCTGTCAGTGTTTCTGAAGATTTTCGAGGAGTCTCCAAAACAACTCGTTTTAAAACGCATATCACACAAATCAAAATAATGTATTTAACCTTTAAGCAGTAATCAAACCTTATACGATGGTCACCAATAATTATCTAGGTACTATTATAACCAACACTAAGGTGTAGAGTATATCTTGGCCGACTCTGATTTTCTTACTTTTTCAATATATGTATGTCCAAAAGTATGCAGTTGATTTTGTTCGATTTATTTTTATTTAATTACAAAATTAAATTAATTATTAAACAAATAGAGATTTGTTATTCTAAAATAAACAATTGAAACTTTAAAAAAATTTTCTGTATTAATTTTCTTCAAATATAATATTTTTTCTTAAAAACAAGTATTACATTTTTATTATTGTGAAAAAAGTCTATTTTTTAATTCTGACTGCCCAGAGCATGACTCATTTTTAACACAGTCTTATCAATCCCAAATTTGAATTGATGCAAGAATAAATTTATTTAGTCTAAAATTATTCGTTTGTAAATTATTTGTTTGCCATGCAACAGCGATTATTGTTTCGATTTCACCACCAATTTCAACCATAGTTATGGTGTATGATTGAAAAGAAAATTATGATAAATAAATATTTTTATGATTGATAAGAAAGAATGTTATATTCGGATTTGCTTAATCGTCAAAACCATCTATCACAATCAATTTTGAAATAATTTTTGGAACATATTAATTCCACTTTTATAGGTATATCACCACTCCATGCCCTATCCGATATTTTTTAGTCTTTAATATTTTGTACCACTCCCCCGTCCAATATTCGAAAATTATGTAGACAATAAATATGGTATCCATAGGATACTTCAATGTGCAAATCTATTATGGACAATGATCCCATGTGATATTCAATAAATTTCAGATTTTCGTATAAAACAATAATAATTTGACCGAACAAATTATTCTACAGTCTAAAAGGGACACTGTAAAAGAAATAATTTAATTATTTGTAGTTCCGGTACACTTTTGTAAAAAATGTGTAATATTTGACATCAAATAAATTGAAGAATATATGGGAAAATTGTCCCTAATATAGGGGAAAAAAATTCAAAGTAAAAATTCACTTTCTTAGCAAATTGCTCACCCTGTTGTTATAAGAGGTTTGGTACATTACAGATTTCTTGAGTGGGTAGCTAATTAATGTAACTGTATAATCAAAGTTATTGATATTAACGAAATTGTCATGTAGACATGAGCAGAAATTGTTTCCTCTAATGTCATCGGATTTGCTTTACGCGAATTTACGTTAGAAATTCGTTCAGAATTGAGAAAAAAATGTTACCCCCTTTTTTGAAAAAAAAAAAAAAAAAAAAAAAAAATAAAAATAAAAAAATTCCTTTTTTTCTAAATTTTATTTTAATACAATATGTCTCTTAATTTATACACATAACTTATGTGCATAATCCAGACAATATTTTAGAATTTTGTTGGACACGAATAGTAGAAAGTTCAAAAAGCTCAGAAAACCCTGTCCAAAAATGGTACAAAATTTTACTTTGGTGTAAATATTTCTTAAATAATAAGAGATAATCTTAACATGAAGCCTTTTCTTTTGTATGGGATATATGTAGATAAAGGCAATTGGAATATACCTCAAGAATGTCCTAGTGAATTTTCGTTAAAAATCATTCAATAATTTCAAAGTTACAGAATATTACAAAAATGCGCTTTAGTACCACTGTTTGTAGGTATAATAGCTTTTATTTTGCCAAAGGATTCTTCGTTATGATAAACACAATGTACCCAAATACACCTTTTGTGGTAGTGAAGAGTATAAAAATAAATAAATGAAAACACAAACTTAAAAACTTAATTTTATTTCGTAATAAATTGAAACAAGTTGAACTAAACTCCAATAAATGCTAAATAAATAAATGTTTCGTTATAACAATTAAACATAAATAATAAAAATATCTTAAAACTAAAAAAGTAATATAAACTATTTTATAATAATTTTTGGTAAAATTTTAATTAAAAATCACTTGTCGATTAAAGTCTTTGTAAAAAAAATTATTATCGATTATTTTCTAATAATCTCCCTGATACTGTTTATAACAATTAATTAAAAATTTTGAGTTACGCGGTTTTTGGAACTGGAGCGAATTGATAATCTTTATACACATACCAATGGACGGATTAGATGATCCCTAATTCTAAATTATATGAGATCTTTTTATATTTTTTTAACTAAATTTTAAAATATTCCACTAAAAACTTTAAATTAAATTTTCTTAATTTTTTCAATGTAACTTTTAAATATTTTGCAAAATAAAAAATGAATTTATTAAATATTTTGAGTAATGCGTTTCTTAGAACTGGCTTGAATTGATTATTGTGTTAAATGCCGGTTTTTTATTGAAATTCTTATTAATTACTGTTAATACCCATACAACTGGACGGATTAAATGATCTCTAGATAAAATTATATGAGATCTTTGTCTATATTTTCAAATACAAATATACAATTACAGTTTAAAATAAAACGAGATGTCTTTAATTATTTAAATGAAGTTTTCATAATTTTTCAATGTGGATCTTTTAAACATTTCTTCGATTTTGAACATCTTTGACGAATAATACAAGGACAATTTGGGGGCACTGTAAAATTTGTTCTTCGCTTTATTGACAAAATTCTATCACTTCCTCTTTTTTTCACTTTCACCGGGTTAAATTCATTATAGGCCATAGAGTTGGGAACATAATCCGTTAAAAAAATATTTCCATTTTGCATTGTTGTTGTGAAATCTTGAATTTCTATTATTTTTGAATTTTCAGTTTTTATGGGTTCAATATTATTAAGTGGATTTGTTGTTATTGCCGCACATGTTGTTATTGTAATTTTGTAATTTATCAAAATTACTACAATAAAAATTATATAAATATTCATTCTGCTTTTTTATTTTTATTATTTAAGGGGAAATTTTTTATATTAAAAAAAAATATTTTTTAATATTTATCAGAGACGTTTTAAGTTGTATCGTCAAAACTCAACTAAATTATATTGACAGTTTCTTTTCAGATTAAAAAGCAAAAACAATAGACTGAAACAAACAGGTTGAATGAGCTTCTCTCTTGTCTGGTCGTGCTCTCTATTTCATAGAATGGGAATTTTTCCTTCTCTTTAAAATCATAAATACGATTTGTCGATCAACATAAATTGGCGATTTGTGATGATTCACAAAGGGTAAAGATTTTGGGGGTTTTGCTACAAATTTAGTGTTAGTAAAATGTGTATTAGAAAAGAAGAAGCTTAAATAAAATGCAAATTAATTAAGGTGATTTTAAATCATAGAGTGACTAATAATTGTTATTGTTTTAAAGGAATTTTAAATATCTACGAATAGTCTTTATAATTTTGTAGAAAATAGTTTTAGATTTTAATTAAATTTTAATAAAATTCTATTTTTTTAATTATAGAAACACAACTGGTTTGATAATTTGCTTAAAAGATAACATCATACACCCGGTGAGCTTCATAGTGAATTAATTAAAATGTTTGAATTTTATATTTCGCAATACCGAATCTTCAATAACCCCCACAACAAATGCTTGTATCTTAGACATATACCGTATAATATAAACATATATAGAAACATATAGAATTTTTTCTTGAATGTAATATATTGAAAACCGTTAACCTACGTTCTTCATTAAAACTTTTAGCCCAAGTATTATTTGATATATTTTTGACCCAGTTATCTTTGTAGAACATGTCAGTTAGTATGTTTAATATCAGAGCAATGAATATGTAGTTAATCTGATTAAAATGTGTGACCAGAAAAAAGTGTGTGTGCTAAATCTTTTCAACATAACTCAAAGAAATTGTCCAAACATTCAAAGGTTTGCATTCACATGTTATTAAACAGTACGAGAAAAATTTCTTCGTTGAAAGAAAACCTGGTTCAGGTAGAAGAGGTTCCATGTGGAACCTCTTTATTAGATATGTTCCACATGGAACCTCTTCTACCTGAACCAGGTTTTTTATTAGATATGTATGTATGTTTTTTATTAGATATGTATGTTAAGCATTGTTCGATCTCACTCCTTACTTTATGTTTCGTACAATACATACAAGCTCATAGAATATATTAAAATTTTCGGTTTGTAATTTCAAGTAGTACGAAAGTTCTTAGCTGGAACTTAGAGTTTGCTCAAATATCTGATATATCCTTTATTTTGATCTCGATTCCGTCTAAATTTCGTTATATTCTGTCATTTAATGTGTAAAAAACAGACAAACGATGATACTTTCTTAGTTTCATACATGCAGTGACAAATTTAATAAACCTTCTCATCACTTGCAGTGGGTGATGGTATAGAAAACAAACAAACTCTATAGTACTTTACATACACAAAATTAATTGAATGTAAGAATTTTTCCACTGAAAACCGATCAAATCGGTTTAATAAAAAAATGTTTGAATAGGAAATGGAGGAGTGGAAACCATCTTACAAACGAAACAGTTATTATTGCAAAACTCTATAAGTTTTTGAGGAAATTTCATGAAATTTGGCACATGATTAGTGCTTTGGCAACACAAAAAGCGAAAAAGACAATTGAGATTCGTTCCAATGATCATTATAATCGCATAAGTAAAGAAAGGTTATAGGGGATTTTGCTGCATATACTTATTCTGATATAAACGTAAAGAAAAACGTTTTTGTATAATTAAAATTTGTGTACTTTGGCACTTTTGTCGTTTTGCTTCATTATGAAAATAAACAATATTCACGTATTCAAACGTTTTATTAAAAATTTTATTAAATTCTATTAATTCATTGATGTGTCGTAAAAAGTCAATAATATCTATATAAAAACGTGTATTTATGAGTTTTGTATTTTTTATAAATTCAAATATTTTTGGTAAATCTAAGTTTTATCGAAAGGCAAACTTCTGTGAAAAGAAAACCCATATTAAATAAGAAATTGAAGAATCTTAAGATTATTTTATTTTAGACGATTTATGCATGACATTTATTCCAATGAAAAAATTACTTTACACGAGTTAAACTCGACGTTCACTTGACCATGTATATAAAGTCTCCTGAATTGCAGAGGAGTATTTTTATTTATTGTACTGATAAAGTATTTCTACGTGAGTCATCTAGAAATGTCAAATTTGCCGTTTCTTCCCTAAGGCGAACATAATGAATTCCAATAAACTTCCCATTTGTGAATAAAGCTATTACACCAATTGGCTGTTAAATTTCACTTAAGGATTTATTTCTTTAATGCTTTAGTTATATGGAGTGAGATCAAAAATTTCTTAACACACTGTTTACATTAAAACTTTAGTTTTAATGGAAACTGTGTTTCAGTTTATATGTTTGTTATCAAACAAACTGTTAATCTCAATAAAATGAGTTACCAGAAAAATTCGTCCAAATTTTTTTTTAGTATTTTGACTTTTTCAGGTAGAAAAAATGGTTCACATGATGTTTCTAAAGAAAAAATGGACATCACTTTAAAAGTGTTCCCACTTATTAATTAACTTTCTTTTATATAATTGACAACGAAAAAACTAGGGAATGAAATCGAAAATTCCTAAACATACATATGTGTTAATAATTTTGATTTAAAATATTATTATTTACAAAAAAAGATTTAAAGGTTTTAATATTAATCACTAGTGATGAAATTTTTAGTTTTTTCGGAAACTCCTTTTTTACGTTATCCTAGTCCTTTCTCTCACATTGCTCGAACAGGTAGTCCATCTGCGTTTAATTCTATCATATTTTGCGCCACCTTTTTTGTACTTCCTCCATCGGCTTAAGTTTCGAGCAGTCTTTTTAGTAAACATTCGCTGATGTAATTTTCGGTATTTATAAAGCCCATTGTAACAAATGATTAGCCAGTCGGTACCTTAAATGGGGGTAATGTGGTAATAATTGTGATTCCAATAGAACTGTTATCAAAGAGTTTTATAAGCTTTAACGCATACTCCAGTAACGATTTTTCGGGGGTTTACATTTCGCAATAAATATATGTAGTAAATTTAAGAAAATTATCTTTAATTTTCAGTGAACATTTAAAATTTTGAATCTGAATTTTAAAAGAAATTTTTAATTTGTTAATGAAAATTTTAATTTTTATTGAAAAGTTGAACTTTAATGAAAAATGATTTTTTAATGAAAAATGTTAATCTTTCTTAAATATTTGAATTTTAGGTGAGAAGTAAAATTTTAGTGAAAAAAAATGAATTTTTAGCAAATATTTTAATTTTTCGTAAAAAGTTGAATTTTTGGTGATTATTTGAATTATTTGTGAAATATTGAATTTTTAGTAAAAATATGAATTTAGGTTTTTTAGTAAAAATATGAAATTTTTGTATTTTAATATTTTTGTATGTAAAAAGTACATGTAATTTCACAAATATTGAAAACTGTAATAATCTAAAGTGGATTTAAAGGAGTGGAATCTGTTCTAAAATAGTTTTAAAATATTTAAATGTTCTTACAAGAATTCCTCTTTTATTTTTATGTCATACATGCTATGGGAAACACTTTACGCAATGACAAATCATTTAAGTTATTATGTAATTGTGTTTAAATCACCATTTAAAGACGTAATTATATTAAAACATTCAAATATCTACAAGCAAATAATCATCTGAATACTAATCGTCATTCACACCGACGCCGATAGTGTTGCCATATCAATACATTTTGTAAATTAAGTGTGGAAGACCAAAAAAATATTAAAAAATAAATTCAATGATATTTTTTGATTAACGTGTTCTTTATTTTGATAATCGTTACAATTTTTTTTCTTCATAATAATTTTTCTCACTTAAATTTATTTTAAGATATTTGTCAGTATAACAATAATTCAATAATAAAACTTGCTTCAATATTACTACAATATATATATATATATATATATATATATATATATATATATATATATATATATATATATATATATATATATATATATATATATATATATATTTATATATATATATATATATATATATATATATATATATATATATATATATATATATATATATATATATATATATATATATATATATATATATATATATATCTTTTTTATGTAGTGCATATTTTAGGGCATAGAAGAGTGTTGGAAAATACCATAAGTGTTGCCATGTGGTATTTATTAGGAATAGAGCACATTCAGTGAATATATGGAATTTTTTATATTTATTTGTAATTTTCGAATTATTTACAGGGAGAGCATATTTCGAATATAATTGAAAATATAATTTCTTTATAACAATTAATTTTTCACAGAATGATCCCCATATACCCGAAGATAACAGTGGCTTTAAAAAAATTCAATAGGACCAGGGAGAAATGTACCCACCATATAAAGCAAATATTGATTATCGAATTGATAAGAAAGAACTATAACAGAAAAAGTTCTCAAATTTGGTCCTTAAAAATTTCTCAAGGAACTGTTTTACTGGACAAAACATAGGAGGGATAGTATTGCCCATACAAAACAAATATTGATTATGGAATATCTAAAGAACTATAACAGCTTAAAATTCTGCTGCATTTATGCTACCTGTGTGATATCATCAAAAATATAGGTATCAGCCTATACAAAGCAAATTTAAAGCAACGTCCTAAAAAATTTGTTTTGGCAAAACGAAGTTTGCCGGGTCTATATAAAAAATTATGTTCAATGTTTAAGATTTATCATAAAATTTTTGAAATTTTAAATTTATGTTTAAAACTTATTCAATTATAAAACATAATTAATAAGGGATATGATTTTTGTTCTTTTTAGGTTATCAATGTTAAAGATCAAATTATGAAATAATAAAAATTCAAAAAATTATCTACTAATTTATTCCCAACTGCCTGGAAAAACATGATGAACAAAAAATACTAAAATCTTTTCAGAGTTTATTACACAACATTTATTGTATAGATAATTCATACGGTGCATATGAGTGACATTTAGAGTAATAGACATTCTATGACACTCATACGCACCAGATTTACGTGATATTCGTATAATGAATAAAATATTTGAAAATAAAATTTATTTGATTTTCATAATTTAATTTAAACAATCGAAATCACTTAAAATGATAAGAAACATGATGTTTTTCATGTAAAGAAAATTATTTTGTACATCATTTACATGTGATTTTAATTAAAGTAATGTATTTTTGTCGAAATTGTCAAATGACATAAAGAATTGTAGTTTTTTCTACAACTTTAAATATTTAATACTTCAGTGAATTAATTATAAAAATAAAATTAAAAAATTATTAATAAAGTTCTTAGAGAAAGTGAACTTCGTACAAAAATATTTAGAAATTTTGGAAACTGAAGTGATATAAATTTGATCAGAGCTTTTTAACATTTTCTTAAATAATTCGATTTATAGTATTTGACTCCTTAAGCTTTCTTTTAAAATATTATGATAAAAGTTGATTTTTCCATCTTTATTTTATTTCTCTTCTTTAAAGAAAATAGTCATTTGTAACCTCAAAATTGTTATTAAAATAAGCGGAAAAAAATGAAGAAAAATACAACAAAAATAACAAAAAATCTTTTAAGTATTTCTGCTTTATATATTTAATGCTTCCTAAGGTGTATTTATACGCTACACCACCATAGGTGGTTGGGGTATTTTACTGAAGATGTTTGTAACGGTCACAAAAAATAGTATAAATAGTATTATCACCAATCGAAGCATATCGTCATGAAAAAATTGTCCGTTCATAGAAATCTTGGTTCAGGTAAAAGAATTGATCACATGATGTTTCTGAAGCCAACAAATGTAAACGGGAATGTTGAAAGAAAGTTTAGGATCCAAATGCATTCAAACATTCCTTAAAAGTTCTTCGTATGTAATAAAATATCAATCATTTATTACAGTCGGCTCAATAAATGCCGAAATTTAAGTCAAGGTATTTTTACAAAAAAGTTAGCTTCCATTCATAAGACTTCAAAATGTGTCCACTTTTTATTTAAATTTTCCAACAAGGGAGGCAAATTCTCCAAACTGCTCGTAGCCAAGTCCAGTAAAGAGCTATTGGGCTCTTGTTAAAGGCATATTGAGCAGCACGAAGAAGATGTACTAAAAAGTAGTAGATTTAAAGCTCTTCAAAAGCGTTCATTGCAGGGTTTCCGAAAAAGGTTCAAAATTTCATCTCTTAAGAATTATTAAATTTAAAAAATATATATGTTTTCTGTAAATTGTAATTATAATTTTAATCAAATATAAAAATCAAATTGTAAGTGTAGTTGTTCCATTTTTATTAATAAATATGTATGTTAAGAATTCTTCTATTTCATTCCTTAGAAGCAGTTTTAAAAATATTCCAATAAAATCCGGCATGGTCGAAATCCATTGAAAATCGTCTTCCGAATGGATTTTAGCACATAAATTGGGAAACATCTTTTTTCTTGAAATTTTCTGGCAACAGTTTCATATGGAAATTATTTAATAATTTTTTTCCAAACAGTTATTTAGATGATCCGTTATTGGAACGTTTAGTTGCATTAGAAATGTATGGAAAATAACTTAATTTATCTTGGATTTTCATCCAGAAAATACACTTCTAAAATAAAAATTATGTATCTATCAAAACTATAGAACTTGAAGAGTCCTAATTTTTTAAAGATTAAGTGCCTTAAAATTAATTACCTTTAAACATACTGTTTGACTCTGAATCACTCTCTGATTAGATTTACACTCTACAGGTCGAAATTGTATGAAATTTGGTGTATATTATTATTGAAATAAGCTATATTCGGTCAAATATTTCAGGCACCTTCCATAAAAATGTCTTTCCGGAATAAATTTTTAGGCTTATAAATGTCCTAAATAAAAAGTTAGTCAAACGAAATTTGATATGTCTAATTATATAAGTATCGCTCAGTTATTTCTCATGGGTCCACTACAACCTTCCTTCTAAATATCTGTGATGTGCATAAATCTCACATATACGTTGGTAGTAAAAGTTGGTTAATTAAGTTGGTTAAATAATAATAATTAAGATAAACGAAATTCGATGTTAAAAAATTATATGAGGGTCGGTTCATAATAATAGCATCTTACTCTCATATTTCCGTAAAATCAGTATATCAAATTGCAGAATTGAAATTGAAAAATGCGTTGTGGAACCATTTTGCGATGTCCGTTAAGAAGATTCAGACTATGTGTACGAATAGCTAATTGATCATGTTATAGGTCGTAATTGTAGGATAATATTGATATTCTAGGTCTCATATAAACCCCATTTCGATTTAAATTTATTTTAATAGGTTTTATAAAAACGATCACATATCATCAAATCAAATTCAATCCGATTTCAAGTCTGAATAATGGTGTAGAGTATTATATTGTCGACTTTAACAAACCATTGCATTTTTATTTTTATTTTGTCTTAAATGTTGAAACAAGAAAATTATTATTATTTTGTTTCAACTACTTTGTGAAAATGTATATTGTTTTTAACTTGATATTGTTATTGTTGTTGTTATTTACTTTTGCATTATTATTCTTCTTATTGTTGTTATTTTGTTTTGGCATTAGATGGTTTTAAAATATTCACTTGTACATGTAAGTAGGTGTCATTGTTATTCTTCTTCTTATTGTTATTTTCGCTTTTTCTTTCATTCTAGTGTTAAGATACATTTTTTTGTTCTTAAGTTTGTTTTCACATTCAGTTGTATTTACTTATATATGTTCTATGTATTGTTGTATGTTTGTCGCAAAGTTTTTTTCTTTTTCTTTATTATTTAAACATTTGTATTATTTAAAAGCTTTTGGTATTTTGTAGGGTCATTAACTAGAAACAGTGAGTGAAAGTTTACATGGTATTTGAGGGCGTTAGAGAGACACATTGTTTACTTAATTTTTCTTTGGTTTCTACTTCGTTTCTTTGTGGAGAATTACGTAAATTTTATATATTTATTGTTTGTTTATAGACTTAAGACTCGTGTGAATTTTTAGCAAATGTTTATTTATTTATTTAAAATACAAAGCGAAAAAATCCTTGTTTATACTTTTAAAGATTGTCCAAGTAGATGAGGTCATTTGGTGTTTTAAAGCAGAGGGGAATTTGGTGGAATTGTACTAGGTGACATAAGCATTTGGAAACAAAAGAATTTGTATTGAAATATGGAATATGATTTGCGTTATGGTAAATGATAACTGCAGATAAAAAAGTTCTTTAAAGCTTATTCTATGAGGACATTTTTGAGGTTTTCGAAAAACACTAAAATTATAATTTTCACTTTTAAAACGAATCGTTTCATTACAATTTTTATAAAAAATCGCCAAAATACTATATATATTGAAACATTCACTGAATATTGTTTTAGTTTTTTGAATTATAAGTTTTTGTGAGAATTTAGTTTTTATTACCTCTATAAACGCAAAATATGAAATTTGGTATTAAGCGATGAATGAATCACCTAAAACACCAATAAATAGATATTTTTGCGTCGAATCAAAATCTGAGTCCATCTTTTAGAATTTTACTCACATCTGTAATAATTGTCTGAATATAGTTTCAGTAAATAACAAAAGGAATATATTTCATATTTATCAGCAAATAGTAAAAAAGCTATAATATAAATTGATTTTGTAAAAATTGAGTTATATACCAAACCAACAAATATTGATACTTTAATATAAGAATAAACCCAAAAAATTTGATAAAATTGTGATGTTGTTTTCATCTAGTTCCCATAAAACGCGTTTCCCAAATAAGTTCTTTAGGCTAAAAGAATAAATTTCTAAATATGAACTGAACCTGTAGTGACATAATTTCTATTTCATCATTCTCGTTGCCACTTAAATTTAAAAAATTGCCTTTTTTAGGTATAAGCACTGCAATTCCGAAACTTTTTAATTAACTACCCGTATCGTTAAATAACGGAAAACATCGGTCGACTTAATGATTTTGCTATTATCTACTCTAAGTTAATGCAAATATCGGTAGAAAAATAAAAATGTAATTTTATAAAATAAAATTATTTTTAAATTAAATAAAAATTTAATATTTATTACAGTCATATTATTTGAAATTTGTGAAAAGTCTCACTACCCAACAGAGCTCTGCATATTTTTTATTTCACCAACAATTTTCCAATGTTTATTGTTGAAAAGTTAAGGAATTGCACTACAGGAATGTAGCCATATGCGCTATAATTTCTTTTGAAAATAATTTTGAAAATGATTAATTTAAAATACAAATAACTTTTATTTGTATTTTTCAAACTGAGAATGTAAAAGCGTGTGAGTCATATTAGGAAATTATATTAAGTATACGCCTGTACTAACAATTCAGAGCGATATTTTCACGACAGTGGTTTAATCATTATGATTGGATAAATGACTGGTAACTAAAGTGACTGAAATTATGAAATAACAGTTACTAATAATGTCGTTCTTCCCTCTTTTGTTGTATAATCAAATGTGTTTGTTTTTATTTTGAGGTAAAAAAATTACTTTAAATATAAATTCATGATTCATTTAGAATTAAAATTATCCGTTTCCTGCGATTCACCTTGTGAACTCTATAGAGACTCCCATATTCTAAGAAAATAATGTCCCCTGTCGTCTTTTATTGAACCCCTTTGTTTTTCGTGATTTTTAATTTATTAATAAAAATAAATAAAACATTTTTATGTTTTCTTTTGAAATAATACGATCACAATCACTGTTTTCAAAAACAGTGATTTATACAAAACTTTCACTGGGAACGACGTTATCAAAAAATCACGAAATAACCCATCTTTAATTCAGACTCAGTTTTAATTTCGGAACTTTTGACAAACATTTTTTCAAATTTTCAATTTTATAATTTAAACCCCAAGAAAGTTCCTTGAAACCTTGAACCAATTTTTTGCACATTTTGTTTCTTTCCTTTATTACTTCACTATGTTGTTGAATGGTAATTTCAGACGTCTAGCGATACTCTCCCTTTTTTCTAATTTTTATATGGCCTAAAATTTTGATCATATAGAATAACAGTGTATATCGCCTTTCTAGTTTTAAATGAATCATAAAATATATTTTTTATTAAATTTAATCCTCTAACATTTTGAAATACATATTTTTTGTTGACATATTTAATTTCAATAAAATTGCGCAATTTCAGTTCTCGTACTTCGCAAAAAATACGTATTTTTTGGTGTTAACCGCTTCTTAATTCTTAAATTTACTTGTTATCTTTTTCAAGTATCTGATGATAACCCTAAAGATACACACATACACACTCATAGATTTATAACGAATGTGTTCACCTGTATGTATTATCACCATTTAAGGCATGGTTAAACATCTTAAAGGATAAACACACATATTCATACGCATTTGTATTATTTTGTTACACACAGACAAATGGCAAACAAATAGAAGATAAAAGGTATGAGATAAAAAAGAAAATAAATTGAAAAAAGTCTAAAATCTATTTGTGTATAAAATCAGGTATTTTTTTGTAAGCGTTTGTCTCGTCTTACATACGAGTGAACGTAAGTATTTGTGTGCGTATGTGTGTGCATGTATTTCTTTTTTTTTTGCATTTTTGTTTGCCATATTACTTACACATGACTTTGTTTACGCGAATTCAAACGTGATATAATTTTTCCACTCTTATAACTTTAAAATTCTTTTTCTTTGCTGGTTTAGTTTAATTTTTGTTGTTGTATTTTTTTAAAGAAAGTCTTAAAGTTGCTGTTTCTGTCGCTTGAGTGTATATTTTTGTGTCTGTCGCATTTAAAATCCTCATTTGCTACAAAGTTAAAGATGAATGTGTCTTTAATTTTTTCGCTTTGCATGTTTATTTCCGTTTCTTGAATTTTGATATTTGTTATTGTGTATGTACTAATACATGTACATGTATTTCCTTTTATTTTTTCATTTATGTATTGTATGTTTGAAGATACATGGTTTTCTTTTATATTTTTCTCTTTTCTGAAATTCCTTGACTTTAAAAATGAAATGCTATTTTTTCATCACTGTACCTGTTTGTTTGCGTGTTTGTCTGTGTAGGCTTTTCTTTTCATTTTACTGGTGTGAGTTACAAAGTTAAAATGTGTTAACATTTACAATTGATTTGTTTAAAATTTTTGACTGATTTACTGTAACGATTTACATAAATCAAATGTTTTAGCATTTAATATTAAAAGTCATGGTTTTGTGCGCTTCTTTCGCTTGTGTAAATTTCTTTTTGAAATTATATTTTTTACGCTAAATTAAGGAAAAAATTAAGGCTTAGAATTGTGTCAAATAAAGTTAAATAAATTTATTTATTGAAATTGATTTTATGCATTAAGAAAATGAAGTCAAGATTAGGGAGAAAATTGGGTTTAAGAACTTTTTCAACATAATTTGATAAAAGAAAAAATACGGTTTGTTTTTTTATACTCAACGCCGCCAAAAGTGATGTTGAAATTATATAACGTAGTCATGATCTAAGTCCGTTTGTTAATGGCTCGTTCATTTCTATACTAAGGATCGATCAAATACCATCTTCTTAAAAGATCCCTACTAAAATTTGCAAACTGGTAAAATTAAATATGAGAGTAATGGTCATACAGTATTGACCGATAATAATCTGCACTAGGAAACTTAACCACCAATCTTAAAAAAAAGTGATGTTTTGATTTAAAACTGTATTAAACATATGTATTAAAAATATTTTCATGATACTTAAATTATTGATATTTGTGGTGACTATGGACCGATCTTCATTAAAATACTAAAGATATTTCTGGTTGTATACATCTTGAATGATTTGAATACACACAACAATAATTTGTTTTTTAGATACTTGTGAATCGAAAAAAATAGAATTGTGTTCAAACTTGGACTAATGAAGAGCATATTTGCTCCAATTGGAGTTTAAGTATTTAATGCGCTTATCTGGTGGACTTATCTGAAATAATAAACAGATTATTTTTTGAACGTAAAAATCATTTGTATTAAATTTTGTTGATATATCTAAAAAGTTGCGACCTTTAGAATATTTTATACGTTTGTATCGAAAGACATCCGCATAAATGGATACGCTACAAACAGTCATTGCTATATCTACTCAAAAAGCGATAATGAGTCGAAAATAAAGTTTATTATTTTCTGTATAAACATGTGCACAAACACTAATACTAAAAAGATTTACGGTAGTGTAAGTTATAATAAACTCTGATTTGATTAATTTAAATACGGGAAATAATTCCATAACTTTTGAGCCGTTAGAAAGATCTTAATAAAATTGATCGTAGTTAAAAGCGAAATATTTTGGAGTTGATCTAAAGGAGTTCAAGTTTCTATGTGCTCAGGGGCCCATGTTAGCTATGAACTTTAAAAAAAAAAAAAAAAAAAAAAAAACAGGAAATTAAAAAGATTCCCACTTTTTCATATTGAAATATCAAAAATAACTATCCATATAAATCATGTTAAAAAATTTTTACTTTTTCACTTATCTACCGGGCATTTAACTTATATAAATGTAGCTTTATATTAAGAATAATTTAAATATTAAAAGTTAACAAAAAGTTTAAAATTTATTGTTAAAATTGAACCCTTTGAATAGGGCTTACGGGTAGATTCTTGTCGCAAGTTTATCAGTATTTATTCATATTTTTTATAAAAAATAACAAATGTATTTAAATGGTTTTATCGTGAAAAAAACAGGCGGTAATATTTGGAAAATATCTCAAAAACTCGTTTTTTTAATTTCAAATTCTTTTCTTTTCAATGGATTCAAATTTTAGAATTTTGTAAGAAATCAGAGACTTTCTTTAAATTAGGACTTATATTAAGCCTAACTGAAATGATTTAAAACAAAAGGTCCAAAATAAGGCAAAAGTTAATTTCGTCTTAATTTTCTGAAACTATAGAAGATATTTTTAAATTTTTTATGAAGACAATTTTTTCTGTCTCAATTTATAATTAAACTTTTGGGGAAATTTTTAACAAATCAACACACTCGAGAAGCTGAAATTTGGAAGCTCACCGATTACGTCTTTGACCAAAAAGACATTTGAACTCTTCCACCTACACACTGTGAATCCATGAAACGAACTCCTTGAATCGAGATTTTTTTAATAGTCAAAAATAAGTTCAATCTATTTTAATTTATTTAAAATATAAGAAAACTTCTACATTACTGAAGAGATGTCTTCGATGTTTGTGGCTCAAGACCTTTAAAAACTTTCCTTTAATCAGTCTGTCATCACACGATCATATTTCGCTCAGATTTATTATTTTTTTAACTAACGTTTGACTATGAGCAAAAACCGATCAAGAGCAGTGATTATGGAAAAATAGTTATAAGTTAATTCAGTAATTATGGAAACAATTTATATAATTTCGAAACAATAAAAATAAAGAAACTTAACCTCAATTGATTTGAATGTTATATGAAATTTACATTTATTGACTGAGTTCATCTAAAGATCTACATGCATCGAAGATTTTTGCATTTTTTATAAAAATAAACATTTTAGTAAACTTTTTTAAAGCGTTCATTTTTAAAAATTTATATGACTCTGTTCTAAAATAAAATTTGAAGAAATATTAAACAATTTTCAAATGTAAATAAATATAAAAATCCCCTGGACAAGAACATGAAATCAAAAGTAGATTTAGTATTGTAAAATTTATTTACACAGATTTTGAATAACACAACAACAATTATATTGTAAATATAATACATACATACTTTTGCATATAAATTTTAATAAATCTACTGTGTAAATTTACTTACATACACACACACAAACACAAATAAATAATTTTCAAATAATACTTAAATTTATAAACAGCAACAACTACATATTTTTACATGAGTGTAGAAATAAATGTAAATAATAATCCTTAACAACAAAATTTATAAACATATTCATGTTCATATAAAGAGGTAGAAACGACAGCAATTTGAAAAGTGTTTTAAAACAATAAACCAACTTTAAAAACTGTTATCAAAAAACTCAAGGACGAAGCTTAATGAAATTTGGCCTGCAAAAATCGGCCAGCAAAATCCGTTCAGCATTTAAAGGATATTAACCTGGGGCAATCTCCTTAATGTCAGCGAAAAACTTTCGGAAAATTGTAAACGTGAAAATCTACAAAAAAAAGGATATAATTAAATATAGAATTTCCCGTAATATTATGCAACATGTACTTCATTGCCATCACATGAAATTATCAAAATCGGTTTCTGTAGCAAAAAGTTATAGCCAAAAATATAATTAATTTAAGACACATTAGTGTGAGTGTGTGAGTTGTTATGTACCAAACATATCGTATTGCTTTGCAGACGCATTGTGGTGGGGGATATTTGAAAGATTCGACTAGCCGAATATTCGTCTCTTTACTTTTATTTATGTTTTTTTTCTTAAAAAATAATTTTAAAATAACCTGTTTATTTTTGAAATTTGCATATTTCGAATAAATGTTGTAATGTTTTGAACTTTCAACAGAACGTAATTAATCTCTGCCAGTATTTAGACATATACATTGATAATTTTCTCATGCATAAACATGTATATAATATATACAATGTATATAAAATAATAAATAAATGTAATGAAACCATATATAAGACTGCCCATACATGCACATAGAACCCTCTTGCAAACAAAAAAAAGGTATATCTATTTCAATAGTTAAACTCAATTGTTAACAAAAGGTGGTTTTTTAAAGTGAAAATTAAGATAAAATTGAAAGTGAACAAAACTAAACGAACTGTGACTTATTCATTTTAGCATTGTTCACCCCTACAGTCGGACATGAATGCGTGTATGTGTATTTGTATGCATGTTTTGACAAATTTATGTCCTTTAGATAAAATAATTTGTAGTTTTTTATGTGAAAATGGAATCGAAAATTAAACTTAAAGTGAAATAATATGTTATTTTTTCATTTTTAATTTTTGTTCTATATTGTTACAATGATGATAATAATTCAGGCATTATGATGAAATTGTATTTTTTTTTTACACTTGGTTTCATTGAAAAATAAATAAATTGTTTGGATTTTAAAATCAACATATTGCTGAAAACTTAGTTACACTCAAAATAATTTATACTGCTAATTATACTGGAATAGATGCTATCGGACTTTTTGCACAGTTTAAAGAAGCGTAGAGCAGTTGATTCCTATGACCAGATGATCTTATATGAACCAATATCGTAAGATAATATTAACAATAAAATTTCGTAGAACTTAACGCATACGAAAAAAAAAAAAAAAATATATAACTATGGTATTTAAATTGAATAATATTTATCAATATAAATATTTTATTTTTTTCAATTTGAGTAATGGTTTATTCAAACTAACCGTATTTTATTAATGAATTCATACGGTTAGTTTGACCATATTAACAATTTTTCGTCAATTTGAAGAATTTATGTAAAATTAAAGGAAATTTTTCTTATGGTGAATAAAGATTTCGTTGGCTGATATTTAATCTATTTTTCTACAAAACCATACCCTTTTCCGTTATATTAACTATATTTTTTGGTGCAGTATACGCTATATTTTATCGAAATGGAAGCAAGGATACGGGATTCTGTCGTGTATGCTTTTTTAAATGTTTTAAAAAATTTCCAGGAAACTTTTTCGAAAATAACTTCAATTAGATAGTTTACTTTCTCATCATAAATAATTCTGTCAAATTTAATTAAACGTTGTTTCATATTTTTAATGATTTTTAAAACGGCATTTTTCCTACTGTCATAGTTACGTATAATAGGCGTATACTTAATATAATTTAATAATATCAATCATACGCTTCTACACAAAAAATATATAGATTCTGTAATTAATATGCTTGTATAAAGTTTTAAAAATATATAAATTTCATTCAATTTATTGAAATTGCTTAAAAAATAATTAAATATTTTTTTGGAAATATTAGAAAATTATTCTATTCAGCACTTCTTTAATTAATGTAGTAATGAAAAAATTCAAAAATGTCACGATTTTTGTTTAATTTTATAATTAAACAAAAAAAATTTTGGGAAATATTTTATTCTATGTATTTTCATCTTTTATGTCCTGCAATAAGAGAAAAAACATATTTATTTTTATTGAATTGATCGACTGAGATGGCCGATTTTTTGATGGTAATATCTAATATTTTTTGTTTGGGTATAAGTTTGATACAACGAGATCGATTAGTGGAGGGTATAACAAAATTTAACTTTTTAATTTTTTTTATAAGTATTTTGTTGCAATGATCAAAATATTAATTTATTTACTAACATTTTCCAACGAGTGTATTTTAAAATTCCATTTATATCTTTTGCATAAATTTTTTATACATTTAATGACAATTTACCAATGACTTTAACAATTTCCTAAACAATTATTCTTAAAAAAATAATCGAAATAAAATAAAGTATTTTTTTCTTTTAAAAGTTAAACATTTGTAAGGTTTCATTTGATTTATAATTTATTAGTGAAATTATTTGCAAAAATTAAATATTTATTTTTAAAATTTAACTAAAATAAATCGATTGTTTAAGAATTAATCTCTTGGCTTGAGATTTGTTTGAAATAAAAATTTTAAGAAAATTTATTGAAATAAAATTATGAAATATTTTGGCCTAAATATACTTACTCTCATTACAGATTTATACATTTATTAACAAACCAACTGCTATATACAGTTTATACATATGTATGTAAATATAATACAATACAGACAATAATCATAAGTATTTAATACAATAAATATTTGTAGTTATTTTTGGTTAGTTTCGATATTTCAGAATCTATTTCCTAGAATTGTTTGTCTAAATTCATATATCGTTGTATGTAATTGCATTGTAGTTGCATGAAAATTAATAAATTCTCTTTATATTTACTTGAACCGTTGTTTAAACTCATACATACAAGAAATATATATGGGACATTTCAAAATTTTCAACTGGAACTTGTACTTAATCCTTTCCAACTGGGATGACATTTGGTTTACGAATTCGCTATATTTAAACAAAATTTCATAACATTTAATTTTAAATACATCTACTTACTGTTTTATAAAGGTTCAATATATTTTTTTATTCAGAAAATACCTTCCGGTAAAACCCAAAAACAGGGACTTAATTGAATATTAAATAAATGTACTTTCTATAATAAAAAGTAAGAATACGGTGCCGAATCTTAAATATATAATTTTATAATTTTAATTCCATCAGTTTGTATAATATATATCTTGTTCCAGAAAGAGTCTAGGCTACATATATCATTTCTATAGAATTATTTTTATAATCAAATAATTTAAAAAAATTTTAAATAAAAACCTGTATTACACACTATTTTTGGAAATAATTCCATAAATTTTAAACCGTTTAAAATACATGAAATTTCGCATTATTGGAGCTGTGGTATTTATTAGTTGATTTGGGACATTACAAATGGCTATAAGATCGGGGACGTAGCCGTTGATTTCCCAGATAAAGCCAAATCGGGTATGTAGATTTTTAAAAATTAGCCAAAATTTTTTTATGAATTGAGCGAAATAAAATTTAAAGAATTGTAAATTTTTCAGAGATTTATAAGTCTAAAAAAACTATTACCCATTTTTACCATGTTTTTACAAAAGTTGTGACGGCGAAACAAACTGTATTACCACCACTTTTAAGCATATCAGTTAATTCAGAATCACTTTTTGATTTGATTATCTGTACATATTATGATAAATAGCTGTCCATGTAAACATTGTGAGCATAATAAAGATCATAGTTTTAAAGATATATTGATAACGAAGTTCATCACAAATGAATCCTGTGATATGTTAAATGATGTGCAAAAAAGTGGGCTATATTTCTCATTTTCCTAATAAATCGATCTAGATTGGTCTTCATCACCATGATGATTATATATGAAACTGAATATCTTTAGTGAATCAATATATTTAATATCCTCGAATTAAAGAAGTATTTTGCATTTTGTATATAAAAGAAAATATGTGCGGATTTATATCGTAATCTAAGATGGTGATGTCCAATATTTTCATTTTTTTCTAAAGATTTTGGATTCTCCCATATCTACAATGTACAAGTCTATAGAATTAAGTATTTTATGCAATAGACATTTTTGGTATTTAAGGATTTCATTTGAAATTACTATTTTAGTATGTTTTACTAAAGAGAATAATAAATGATTAGCAATTAATAAATCATCGAATAATTATTGGTTGTAAATCTCTCTAAGAAATGTTTGTTTAATTGTAAATTTATTTTTTGGAAAATATCTGTATCTGTGTATGTGTATATATGTATTTAATAGTAATTGCATTTTGATTTAATTTTGTCTATAATTGTGAATTTATATATTAAATTTATGTATTTAATAAATACTAATAGTAATGATTATCCTTATTACTTAGTTTCAAATAATGAACACATAAGTTTTTGATAAATTTCAAAATAAAATAGAAATTTTATATTTTTATCTAAATTTAATCTGTTTAAATGAACAAAACAATTAGTTTGAGGTTTTCATACTTAATTTAGTATAATTAATTCTTTAAAATGATATATAAATATATGGATAGAAATTTTTAGTAATAATAAGTATTTATTTATTGGAAAATTCATATTTAAAATTGTTTTCAATAGATGATTATTATTTTGGAATTTATTATTGCACCAAAATATAAATGATTCTGAATTTATGAATACAATTTTCAAAAGTTTCAATTCGGGTTATATCATTTTTAATTGACATTGTATATTTATAGCACTAAACAGTGGTCCCAAATACTTTTTTATGGATACAATTACGTAACTTTGAAAAAGTGAAGTGAAATTTCATATTGAAATTTTGAGATAATTTGCAATTTGTATTTGTTATTTATTATATTTTTGCCAAATAATTTTTAATTCATTGAAATTTAACACTTTTATGTTAAGAGGTACTATTTGTTTTTATTTGGCAAATCCTTTTTTTAATTCATTTATTTTTCATTAAAAATCTACTTCATATAAATATTTTCAATATATCTTTATCAAGATATCGATATTGTTTTTTTTTTTTTTTTTTTGCACAATTTCTTTTGTTTACAGTAAAAAAGAAAAATCAAACTTTAGTAAAACATAAAAGTACATATGTAACACAGGTGATATAATTGTCAAAATTCGGAAAATTTTGCCGTGCTTTGTTTTGGCCTCTAAATCTTTAGCAGTGTTCCTATCAGGAACTTTGTGGGCCCAGAATTAGCTTTGACTTTGTACCAAATAGTAAAAACATTGATTTGACGGCGCTTTTATACCAGATGTTTTGGGAGCTTTTTTAAAAATGCTTTCTTCTTGTTTGACTTTAGAAACATTATATGGATCATACCTTGTATCTAAACCAGGTTTTATATCAAAAGATAAGTTCGACCAGTACTGTTTCATAATACTGGAAATAGTTTGACGGCAGACTTTTGAATGCTTGTCAACTTTTTGGTTAAAAATATTTAAAATTTTTAAATATTACTTTTTTCTGGCCTCTCATTTTAATCAGATTAACAAAAAATTCATTGATTAAATAAAATAATATTTGAGTTTAAATCCATAACGAAACAACTTATGTTAAGAGTTTTTCAATCTCAATACTTATTTAATTTGTGATTGTCTAATATTTTTTCATTCCGCTTGAATTTAACGATAAAAGTTTTTGCTGAAAATATATTTTACATACTGGAATCTTTCAATATTAATTTATACAAATTAAATTTCTTGAAAAATTTACTACTTAAATATCAAGGAGGACAATTCTTTATAAAAAAACTGTATTTATTGTGAAAGAATGTTAAATTAACATTTTTTATCTATCAAGCAAAATTATAACAGAAAAACGTTAAGTATGTTTTCATTAATTTTAAACTGATTTTGTTCTGTGTGTATAGTTTCTGGGAAATAACAGCATATCTAAGCCCAATTATTTCTTAGAATTAGGAGTTTAACGATAAATTATAACATATTTATCATACTAACAATTATAATAATATCAAATTTCTGAAAAAATTTATTTTATTTTAGTAAATGAAAAGAGTTGACTAAATGAAAATATGCCATTATTTAATCTCTTCTGGTTTCTCTTCAAACATCACGTTTACGCTTTATTAGTTTCTATTCTTTCACTCGTTCATATTAAATCGTAAAAATATTTAATTAAAATCTGCTTAACTATGACGTAGTAAAAACTAATGAATTTTACTTCTTTTTTCTTAAATTCACACATATTTATTGTAAAACTTTATCCTTTTTGGACAATATGAATATTATTCTTCATATGTTCATAAATATTTTTCCTTTTTTCTATGTATATCTTTTTGTAATTTAAGTATTAGAATATTTTTGTTTTCAGAGTTTTTTTTATGGTGTTCTAAATTCTCATGTCCAGTGGGATAAAGCAATTCGATTGGTTTTGTATGTGTGTGTTAAGGAGGATAGATATTTTCATGTTTGTTTTTTTCAGTTGTTTAACTCTTCTTCAGTTGCTTCTGAATCATTCTACTGCAAAATAGAAAAACGAAACGAATCGTATCGTATCGAAAGGATGGTGTTGAAATGAAGAAACTTTAATGAGTTTTCTCGTTTGTAACCACAAAAACCACTAAACCGGAATATAACATAAAGTTTATGTTTTTCTATTTTTTGTCTTTCACTCTTCTCTGACCCTTGAACATCTTCTTTGGCTTGTTTCCTGTTTTTGTATGTTTTTTGTTTTGCACCAAATTTTTTGTTTGTTTCAGTTATTTTTCGTTTCTTGTTTTTGCCTAAAAATTATTGGTAACTTGCAACACGTTGTGTTTTTTGTTGTTCGTATTTTTATCGTTATTATACCCTACACGACTATAGTTCTTGAGTCATATAAAAAATTCAATTGAATATTTGAATAAACTTTGGTTTATTTAATTGAAAGTGTTTTATTTGAGACAAAGATTAAAAATAATAGCAGAAAATGTGATAAAATTTATGACCTTTTCTGTATTTTACCTCTATATTTAAGAACGATTTCAATGGCTCCCCTATAGCCATTGACCATGGAGTATCTTTCAAGTCAAATTCCCTTTGAATACTGCCAGATGTCTAACCGCAACGTGTTTCATCGCAACAAGGGTAGGAGGATGCATGACAAGTAAATTTCTGAATAAGTAATCGGGATCTTTGTAGAGTGAGTAGTAGTGTACCTTTTTAAACTATAGAATCAATAATTCGAAAAAGTCACCAAAAGCTGCAGAAATTAAAATATGAGAAAATAACCTAAATAACCTACATATTACACCATTAAAAATCCTAATAACATAAATATATTTTGAAGATTTCAAAAATGCTTCCACATAACCGCCTACAAAAGTCGTTCTTTAGCGCGTTAATTTAACACCGTTGTTAGTATTATAATGTTGTATAGAACTCTTGAGTAGAAATAAAAAACAAATTATACAAGGATCGTTCCATAATATTTTGTATTATTAATATACATCAATATAAAACTTCATAGTCGGCTTGGGCCGACTATAACTTCTTTACTTCTTTTTGTATTATTTTATGCTAAAAAAAGTACACAGAAAAAAACTTTTCAAAGAAAAAATGAATAATGTGCAAGTAAATTTCTGGTAAAAATTTGTTGGCCTAGAAATACTTTGAACACATAAACACACAAAATCATGTACAAATATGGTTATAAGTAAGATCCTAACCAATCAAGTGTGAAACATTGGAAAAACAGGCTGGTTACAAATTAGAAACCATGAACTCATAATGATAGTAAGAAAATCAGAAAAAAACAAGAAATAACAAATGAAGAACAACTTTGTTTTTGAAAAAGCAAAACTTTAAACTAGTTAAGTGTAGTCAAGTTATTTTAACTTTTTGAAAATTTCTATCCTTCTATACCTTCATGTTTTGTTTTTGCTGAGTCAAAGTCGAAAGCCTGGTCATGTCTGATTTTGTTAGTATTTTTTTTTTTTTTTTGTTTTTTTTCTATTTTTTCATACAATTTAGTTAACAAGTGGCCAAAAATTTCTTAGGCGAAAACATAAATTAATTATAAAATGAAAACATGTCTAATATTTTGACATGATCTGTTTCTTCACTTGTAAAATTTTATTATGGAAATTTCTTTTTGGCGAAAATAAACTTTTTAAGTTTTTTTGTGTATTTTTGTTTTTTTTGGTGGAGAGTTTGAAATGTTTATAAGATAAATGTTTGTTTAACCTCCAGTTTTAATTATATTAGTCACTCATTCAAATAAAGTTACTCTTTACATTTTTTCATTTTCATTATTTTGTTATTACTTTTCATTATACTGGCGGCAATTAGTTTAAATTTAAACTAAAATTAAGTAGTTTGTCTTATGACGGACACCAGCAATAAAATTTATAAAAGAGTTGAACATAAAATGCAACAAAATTATTACGTTGTGGGGGGGTTTTAGAGAACCACCGAATAGTCAGAAATGAATAGAGGAACTTTAGTAAAAAGATTTAAAAAAAAATAGTTTATTGCAGGAATTTTGAAATGCGATAGAAACATTTTAATGTATAAATGAAATACTTTTATATAGTTTATTTATGTCGGATCTTAGAGAAAATTATATGTTATTTTTCTGGGAAGTTCCAATTTTTAAATCACAAACTCGAATTCGAATCTTATGAATCATCTAAAACCTCATCAAATTAAATCTAAAAACAAGTTGTGTGCGTCTATTTGTTTCCTATTTTCCAGCAAGTTATAGACTGATATTTGAGAAAACCTTTAAATTCTAATGCAAAACTAATTTGACAAATATCATACTCATATACTCGTGAAACTTTAAAATATAAATTTATTTTATTGAAATTGAACACAATTTTTTTCTAAGTACTTTTGAAATACGAATATTACTTCATGTTTTTTTATAGTTACTATATGAGGTCCATCTCGGAATACGGTTTCATGTTTATGAAACTCTCAAATATGGACTAATTTTACTGAAATTTTATGGATGCAATTATTTTTTAAATTGAATATATAATTTTAGGAAAATTCGAACTCATTACGTCTAGCTCCTTTATAAGTTCTAATCTTCCTTAAAAGAATTTCAACAAAAGTGGGCAATAACAATTTTGTACTTGAAGTTCACTTAAATTTTGGGTAAAAAAGTCCTAAATGCATTGCTTAGAAATTATTTTCTAATTGATAAGGAAGTCATTTTGACTCCTTTTGGTTATATGCATAAATCTTTGTCTACTACTCAATAACACAATTTAAAAAATTATTATTTTAAATTTTGCATGAATTAAAATTATTTCAATATTTTTCAAATATTATAGTATAAAGTTATTTAGCTATTGTGATTCAAACTGCCCATAAAATCAAAATATCCAAAAATTCTTGTGTATATTAAACTTAATTATTAAAAAGTAATCATCAACAGTTGTTTATTAGTTATTAAAAAATATGTTGCAATTTCTGTCTAAAAACAAAAAATTTTTGATATACGTTAAGCCAATTAATCGGTTGTACACTTCGAAAAAAATGAGCAAAGAAAAATCTAAAAAATGTGAAGACAACCAACAGTTACATATATAGAAAAAATTGTATCGTTTGGCCCACAGCTGCACTTAACACAAAGTAATCAAAAAGTTTTGTTATGTTGTGGTTAAAGTCATCATCAGACTTCCCCTTCGTCACCAAGCTCATCATCATCGTAGTCGTACTCGTCATTTGTGCGGGACTACATCAAGAAGAGTTTCAGACAACTACACACACACACAACAACAACATTGTCTCTTATATATAAAATACCGGAAATGTTGACGACACTAAAACTGGCTGCTAAAAGTCGCGAATGTGTGAGAATGTTATAAAAAATAAGGGAAAAAACTGAAACTTAGTTTATTTATGTGTGTAGTTTTGGATGATGTGTTTTCCTCATTTTGTTTTTTTTTTTTTTTTGTAATAAAGTTAAAATTTTTTATTTTACTTTTTTGTTGACTTTTTCAAAACTTGAATTAAAAAAAAAAATAGATGCAACAAAAAGAATCATTTACTCTGTTTTATGTGTTTTGTTGGTTATTGTCCCCCTCATATTAAATTGACATAATACTTGCTTTCATTATATGTGTTTGTACGTGCTTGTAAGTGAGTGTTTATGCTGCAAAAATAGTCATTTGTATTGTCATGCATTGTTGGTGGCAAAAAAAATGGAGGAAAATATGAAGCAATGTGTTGCATTTGGGAACTTTGGTGAATGACAAAATTCACATTAATGTTTTGGTCAAGTTTGTCATTAGAGAAATTGTTAGAAAAACAAATAAAAAGCGCAAAAAACAACAACAAGAATAAAAGATAACAAAAATGAACGGAAATTAAAGTGTGGTGTTGTGAATTTCAGTTCATTTTATTAAAATCGATTAATGATGATGATGATGACATAGTCCATGCCATCAGGCGTATGCGTCATTAATGCAGTTATACACTACGTATTAGTAATGTTGATTTATAACTTGTTTGGAAATATTTCTTTGTGTTTTGTAGGTTTTTATTACAGTAGTGATGTCATATGGAGGGGATTTATTTACTTTTTTGTTGAACTGACTGATTTTTCAAACATGTTAATTCTTTAGTCAAAAATTACCATAAGGAAATAAAACAGATATTAAGATACACATTTTAGAAGAGATACGTGTTTAAGTAACCAGTTTATATAAAAGAAGTAGGAGACCAGAAAGGAAAATATTTTTTCTTATAAATAAAATAGAAACGTGACGTAAACATTACATTGTTGTGATCAACCATATATTTGTTGTAAAATGTTTTCCACAACCAAATTTTTGTCTACATGTCAATGTCAATGTCGATATATATCACACAACGTTTGTAGTAATGAAGAGTTAATTTATTATTTCGTTTTACGCTTACATTCGAAACATGTAATTTAATAAAAAGTATTTGTTAATTCTTTAAGATTCCATTAACCCAAATACAAAATTCTCACTTATTATGCAATTAATATAAAGAAGGTAAATTATTTTTTTAATTGCGACTCTTGTTCAAATACTGTTTAACATTAATTTGTTTTATTTTTCCAATTTTTCTTTTATCACTTCATTTCTTTAAATCGCAATTTTTCAGCAATTTTTTTCAACCGACAATTGCAGGAAGAATTAAAAGCAATTTTACACTTGATTCATATTAAAATGCCATTTAATTTTATGCTCATTGATTCAATGTTTGATTGCCTGTAAGTTCTTTTTCATACAAAAGATTTCAATCGTAAACTCAAACTATAAAATGCCCACAAACTGAATCGAATTGTTAGGTTTTTCGTTTTTCTTTTTGTTGAAAATTTCTCTGTATATATATGTATATATGCGTGTATGTGTGTATGTGGTAAAAATGAAATTTAATTTAACAAAATGGCCACTAAATTACAATCTTCATCTAGAAAATACTACTGCATTTTAAAACAAACAAATATTTTCTATCATCTCACAAACAATCACACAAAGACTTATTTAGTTAACAATTGTTGGTAATATTGGCCACTGTATATACATATGTGTATGTAGAGTTTAGTTGTATTTGTAAATTTCTAGTTTTACTGGAAATTGCATGTTTATGATGGCCAAGTATGAAACGGAATTTAAAACCAAAAAAAAAAAATCGAAACATAAAAAGTGCAAAAAAAATTGCATATAACATTAGGAAGACTATGACGATGATTGCAACAAATCAAACACACTTCAAAAGCCATCAGGAAAAGCAAAACCACACAATCTCAAATTCAAACACTGAATACAATATATGAAAAAGAGTTGCCACGTTGTTTTTTGAAATATGAAATTTGAATTTATTTTATATTTTATTTTTTAATTATGGATCTTAAATCCACAGAAATCCTTAGAAACTATTCCTTAGAGTTAGAAGTCAGATTGAAGAACTCTTAACACGCTTTTTCATTAACTCAAGTATATTATGGTTAATGTCAAATAAATTAATATCTGATTAAAATGAGGGACCTGAGAAGAGTGATACTAAAGTAATTAAATATTTTCAACAAAACTCAACCTGTTTTTACAGAAGGTTGGCTCACTATTCAAACCATTAAACTCTTCCCAATATTTTTAAACAGTACCGGGAGAACTTTTCGTTGATAGGAAACCTGGTTCAGTTAGAACGAATTGTCTATTTGATATTTGGTAGATTTTAAAAGTGGGTGAACAATCTGTTCGATCAAAGTGAACAAATCATTATAAAAACGTTAATGAAAGCGTTTAAAATTTCATCACAAGTGATTAAAACTATAAGAAAATATTTTTTTTTGTAAATTTTAATTAAAATTTCAATAAAAAATAAATAAATAAAAATGTAAGTTTAATGGTTTTGTTTTTATTAAACTATATGTATGTTAAGAATTTTTCGATATCTTTCCTTAACAAAGATGTTATCTGCCCCAGTAAATATAAAATACGTATCAGATTTTTTAGGTTTTATTAAATCGGATCATGATGCATATATTACCAATGTAAACTTCTATATCAAATTTATACATCTTTGAACATCTTTGAAAAAATTGAATTTTTCAGAAAAAAATGATTTTTTTTAAATTGAATTGTTTGTGCTTTTTTAATAAAAAATTGAATTTTTAGTGAAAAATTGACTTTCCAGTAAAAAAATTTAGTTTTTGTGGAAAAATTTATTTTTTTGTGAAAAATTAATTTTTTTCTTTTTAAAGGAGAACACATCTACCCACACACAGCTTTTTTATCTAGATATTCATTAATTAATATTTATTTTATGCGGAAAGTACTTCTCCCCTGACCTGAAAATCCAAACTGAATTTTTTAAATCTGAAACTTTAATTCCAATAATTTTTTTGAAAGAATCGATATATTGGAGAAATGTATGACATAGGACATGCAACAAAATGAATTTTAAATAACGCAACATTTTCTGTATAATTTTTTTAAATTATGTTCCAATTATTTTTTTCGAGAATGTTTTGTTTGAAAAATTTAAGGTGAAGTGTATCAGGTATTAACTAGAAATTTTGTAAAAATTATATTTTCTGTATAAATTTCATAAACATTAAATTTTTACAAAGTAAAATTACAAAAACAGGTGTTTGTTTATGGCGTTCGGTTTTAGTAATTACTAAGTTATTAATTTAAATTATTTTGTAGTAAACACTAATATTTCGTAATAAACATTAATATTTAAATTCTATTTCAATAAAATTTTTTTCACTTATAACAAGTTTTTGTTACTCAATATTAATGAAATAATATGATTCATAATTAAATCGAAAACTAAATTCTATTGAAACATGTAAATTTAAAAACAAAATGTAGAACAGACATTTGCCTAAATTTGAATAATTCACATTAACTGTTAATGTTCATCGACCTTTCAATTTTGTATATAAACGGTGGGTTCAGTGAAAATAACGATCAGTTCAATTTTATTAATTCACCTTTAAACATCTGAGATAAATTTTAAAAATTTATCACGTAAACAAATTCATTAAATTGTAATAAAACTATAAAATTATAAGCAATAACGATGAAAATCACTTTATTTATATTAATGATTTTAATTAATAACAGAATAACTGTTAAAGCAAATGCTATAGAATCCTCAAATGATGCAAATAAACAAATCGACAAAATGGAAACATCATTGGATGAGAATTTGAATTTATTAACAAAATCAATTGTAATTGCAAATTATATGCCGAGATCCATAGCAAATGAGGAATTTAGAACGGTGGAAATTAAAAATTATAAAAACCAAAAACCTAGAAGGGAGTTAAGAGGTATTGCAGTCCCGTTAAATTGTTATTGTGTAATAAATAAACATTGTTCAAAGTCTAAACAATCATGCCTGAGACAGTGGCGTAACTCAACTGATTAATAAAATAATAACAAATTTGCGGATAAATATATAAAAATATTTATATTTAAATATGTAAATATCATTAACTATATTAACTATTTATAAAATGTAATTATTAACGATATTATTAAAAATTATATGTAAATAAAAATTTTCATATTAAATTAATTGGATCTTTCTATTTTTATATAAGAGTGCATTATTTTTGTCATTGATAAGAATATGTTAACTCTGTCATTACGTTTGTAACGCTAAAAAGAAATTATTTAAAAACCCGATAAAGTCTTAATATTCTTGCAATTAATCAAAATCTAAGTCGATTTAGATTAGAATGATATATTAGATAACCTCCTTATACCGAAAAAATTGAACAGATATTATGGCCAATCGGCTGAATTTTAATAAAATTTGGTGCGCAGACATTAAATTTTGTTAGGAAACGTTACGCATTAATGTTTTCTGGATACGGCATAGAAAAGGGGTATCTCTCACGCAAATGACAAATATTTAGCACAACAAAAGTGTTTAAATAACAAAATATTAGAAGCTTCTAAATTGTAGGACATGGCACGAGGGAATGGTATTACCCTTATAAGCGAAGTTTTAATTATAACATACTTCTGGTACTTTTAAAATTATTTTTTTTTTAATTGGCCACAGGAAATGATATCTTCCTCACAAAATATGTTTTTAATAGGTTTCTGCAATTATTATTTCTAACTTGATCGTGTTGGAGCGTAAGAAAGGTTCAGCATAGAAGAATATGGTATTTTTATTTGTTAATTAATTATAAAGTGAATAAATAAATTTAAATTTTTTTATTCCAGGAGATAAACTTCTTTATCTTTAGAATTTTTAATTAACCCAACGTGGAAAAAAGACTTATGAAAGAAGTTCCTCAAATTTGGGAATCATCAACAACGAAACATCAGGGTGATGGAGATTAAGTCTTGAAAGTTATGGACTGATTTCTGGTTGTCTTAAACATATTAAATATTATTATAATTTTCGAGATTTATGCTGTTTAACTGATTTTTGATCAAATACAAGGCGAGGTCGCGAACCACATAAATGCAACATAAATAAATTGAACACTTATAACATTTTTTTCTATAAACATATTTGCTGAAATTCAGACATTTATCCAATTGTAAACATATTTATTAGACAAATTTTATGAGATATGTGAACTGCAAAACAAAAAATCTCTGAGTGCAATTGTCAAACTCTGAAACAAAGAAATGTCAATATAATATGAACAGGAAATTGTATGTTAAGGTATGAGATCATGGTAAGATGATCCTATACATTAAATTTCCGATAAATATTTCTTTCAGCATCTTTCAAATTTTTTAAAAAACTATATTCCTTTCGAAAAAAATTATAATTATAAGTCTGAATGCTATATTCTGCTGTGTTGAGTCTTTAATAGCCTTTTCAAACGTATTCGAAGTAACAACATTACATTTCGTACATTTAAAAAGGAAACTTTTCAGTTCATATGCCACTGAGCTCTGAGCAAGCCAAAAAAAGACAGTTGGATATACCTAAATTTACATATATTTTGATTTGTTGCAATCTGTTTATGGGGTCTCAGACGATTTCTTCTAGAAATGAAAAATTTAATTTCCTTCCTGTTCCGTTTTTTTTAATAAATCTGGTAACTCTTTCCTTATATACAGTTTAAAATGTATTTAGTTTGTTCTTAATGAAGATATAAACGCGTGATGTCGAAAATATTTCAACGTTAAAAATACCAGCAACAACAACAACCATAGCAAACATTTATATGATTTAAAATGAATTTTATGTGGATTGATGGTAGAATGATATGTGTAGATGTTCGCAAAAAAACACCTTTCAAGTTTAGCAAAAATCCGGTAGTATTTTGAAGGACAAATGACCAAGTATAAAATTGAATTGTGTATGCTCTAGTACTTTTTACTCACTTACACTTATATACAAAAACATACATATATGCAAACATGTTTGCATGAATTTATTTATATATGTATATGTAACAGTACCAATTTTTATATTTATTAATATGTAGCAGGAAAAGGAATAGCAGTTGTTGTAGTAGGACTGGAGTGGCAGTTGAACAAAAATGGAATTTTTCATATTTTACATGTGAATATGTGTGTATGTTTATGTATGTGTAGTATTGTGTGTTAGTTTATGGTTAAATGTGGTTTTGTTATTTAGGCATTTTCAGACTATATTACATATACATATACATACACATTTATTTGGTGGCCACACAACTACTTGCATTTTATGAACAGCCAATATTGTTGCAAACATGAAATAGAGGTGAAATATGAGGGGCATCATCATAAACTCATCATAGTTTAGATTTGTTTTTGTTGTGCATCTGGTGTATGTATGTGTATATGTCTACATATCTGTCTAGCTAACTGACTATACTATAACTCTGACAATATGTGTTTTTATGTATGAGTGTATATAGGCCGAACGGATATGCGAAAACTCTGACCACATAAAACAGTTCAAATACCACAAAGTTCGAATGTGGTTTAAATTGCAAATGTGAACAATATTGTTTGTGTTGTTTCTGTTCTTGTTGTTGTATTTGTTGCAACTGCTATATGCATTTTTTAGTTTTGTTGTTCTTGTTGCTGTTAATAAGAATATTAGAAAATCAAAAAATCAAAAATTACTAAAGCACAAAAACGAAAAATTCATGTTTTTTTTGCTTTTTTTCTTTTAACTGCTTTTTTGCATTTTTGGTTGAGTTTATTTGTAAAGCAAATATACAATTGCATATTATGGTCTATAGCACACAAACTTTCATATATTCACAAATAACTTTCATACTTTTGAAATATATATAAAAGCACTTTAAGTTCTCACACACACTAATGTACTTATTCATATATGTATGTGTGTATATGTAAAAATATAATGTTATGTGTTTGCTTAATTTTCTCTGCAAAGCATTTTGTTGATTTTTTTCATTCACTCTTTAGTTTATTTTCTATTACCCTATAAAAATCATCAAAAAACAAAAAAAATGCATTTATTGGAAACAATGGCACGAATATTGGACATTTTGGGAAATGCATTTGTATCAAAATTTTTAAAAGGACTACTGGGACACTTCTAGGACGAGTGAATTAAAATAGATGTTTTTTAATCTCTTTTTGTAAAAATCTTGAAAACTTTCTATATTTTCGTCTACCAATATTAAATGTATGTTATTTATACAAAAAAAAGGAAAAGGTGAACAAATCAAAGTAATCGAGACTAATGATGTAATTGCACCGTTGTTCAAAGTTCGATTCATTAATAAGTTGGGGATGATGACGAGTTTAATTTGACAACCCATATTTTAAGCTATAAGGAACGAAATCGCATCAAAATTGTGTTTGATTTCATTGCTTCCAATCTTGGTCACATTTGATGAATTTGTGTGATCTAAAGAATGTCTGCCTACACCTCTTTAATTTCATTGAAATCAGGTTCGCCTTTCAGAAGTTGTAGATTTATTTCTATTTGATTTTTCATTTGAAACACTGCAGGTAGTTTACATACAATTGATATTTTGTTTATCTTACATATATTTAAGATCTATACGACCAAAATTTGATAGGATCGGTGCATAATTTCTACACCCTCATAAAACCCCATCGAAAATTACCTAAAACAGCACAAATATCCCATAAATATGAGTATATGAATTTGAATAAGTATGTTTTATTCTAACAAAAATTATAGAACCAAATTTTACGATGTTGAGTCCAAAATTTGTTCTACTTGTTATATGGTTAAAATTAAGTTTGTATTCGAGAGAATCGTGGGAAAATATATTATGACAATTACAATTACAATTTGTTGATTAATGTTGGAAATAAAGCTTTAATCCAAGTGCGCACAGGCTGTTGTGTAGTTTAAAAAAATTTAGTTTGAGTTGTGACTATCTTGCAGCAAATGAGTTACATACAATTATTTTAGGAACGAACATTGCATTTTGGAATTGCTACTTATCGTTTTATTATTTTTCTCGACTTCAACCCATGCAAGTATTCTCTTCGAATAGAGGTTTTATGCTCAATATTACCAAAGAAAATTAATAAATAAAATTTTTAAGACATGTAGAATTTTATAATCCTACGATTCTTAATTTTCTAATGTTTCCATAACAGAACATCTTCCGAAATTCACTTAAATGAGAATATATCAAAAAAATATGCAAAAATTTCCCATCATTTATAAAACCAAACCATCCCATTGTGAATAGTTAAAATTTCTATATGAACAGACACAGAATTGTTAGTCAATGTGAATGTATTCATTATGTGGGTGTGAGTTCAGTATTTATTTGAGTATTAGAAAAATACTATATGACCATTTGCTGAAATTGGCAGTTAAATATACTTGTTTGCCTTTTACATATTGGTCACTACTACTGATTCAACTTACATACACAATATACTCCACATACACACTTTCATATACATATTTAGAATTTTTTATATCCTTTTTAAATTTTTGTTTAAATTTCTATTTGCCAAGATGTAAGAGGAAAGAGAGAAATAACAAAAAAGGCAAGAAAAACAAATTTTTATGGAATTGAAGTATGTTTGAATAAAACTTGAGAATAAAAAATATTTTTCACTGTTAACGTAATAATGTTTTGTGTTGAATATTTTTGATAGTAGATGTAGTAGTTACTACTGTTATTGTACTTAAATATATTAAAAGTATATCTATGTATACATGTGTGTATATGTGAATGTAGATATTTGCTTTTGTATATAATAAACTTGTAGCACAATGAAATGTTTACTTTGGCCATTTTTGGTTGTTATAGAACAATACCACATAAAAGAAGTAAACATGTTATTGTTGGTTAAGCTCGACTATGTAATATCCTACACCACATTGTTGGCTGTAAATGATAGCTACGAAAAATCAATGAACAAGCCACGTATAATTTGCTATTCTGATTTATTTTTATGTGTGTGAAATTTATGGGCTTGAAAAGAATATTATAGAATCTAGAAGAAATAATTTACCGACCTTCGTATAATCTCGAGCTGCGTGAAATATTCGACTGAATATGAAACATTTCAAAAGTTTTCATCCTTGAGTCAAAAAAAAAAGTAAAAAAATTCATCAAGATTCCTCTAAAAATTGCCACGTGTGGATGGTTCACAACGTTAACAGGGACAGTCAGCACAATGGATGGATGGATGAACATCGTTTATTCGACTCAGAAAATGATTCTGAGTCGAACGGTATACTTAAGAGTGAGTGTTACATCATTATATCTGTATGTTACAAACATTTGCATAACCGCATAATATCCTCAACCATCTACTTTGATGTAGGGTATAAATATATATGAATTAATAACGTTAACAGTTAACTTGTAAAATGAACAAACTCATAGTCAAACATTCATACATATTTGCCTTGTCACACATACACACACATTTACACTTACATACGCCAGTACAGTATAATATAGAAATTTCCACACTTAACTCAATTAAGTGTTTTTAATTTTTATTTTTGTAAAGGAAATAAAAAAGTTATCATTTAATTAACACAACTTCAAATGTTTGTAGAGTACAAAAACAAAGTAAAATTAAAAATTTCATTATCACTTAAGTGAAAGTCAACAATTATTATGACCAAAAAACTATACTCTCATATCGGCCAAGTGTCCCAGACTCTAAAAATTCACTCATATTTTATAATTAGAAAAGTAAAATTTTATTTTTCACTTACACTTATATATTTTTATGTGTATTTGTTTAGGTAAAAAAAAAACAAAACTGAACATACACAAATACATACATGAAATGTGAAATTTAAAAAAGGTTTTAATTTTATGAATTTGAAGTGTGTTAGAGTAGTTTTAGTTTTTATTTTAAATGCCGCATGGGGAACAGTAATTTTTTTAGTTAAAGCGTGTAAAAAACTATAAATATTATTATCTTAAATTAAAATGTCCTCTTAATTTCTTGCCACCGAAAAAAAGAACTATAAAAAGTGTGTAATTAATTTATTGTTTTGTTTTTAATTCACATGACATTTTTATCGGGAGGAATTTAAAATATTTATTTTTTTTTGAGGGAGTGAGATCGACAAAAAACAACCGATTTTCATTTAAACTTTTAATAAAAGTAATTTTTGATTTTTTATAAAAGCAATTTGTAGAACATTTAAGTTATTACGTTTAATGTGAAAATAATGAACATATTATTAATCTAATTAAAATGAGTGATTTGAAATAAATGCATTCTAAAATTGTTAAATATTTTAATCAGGACCCATATTGGTCCAACAAAAGTTAATCAAGCATACAAAGGTCTGCCGTCAAATTCTTTCAAATATTATTAAAGAGTACCAAGAGAACTTTTCCGTTCATGCAAAACCTGATTAAGGTAGAAGAAATCGTTCAAATGATGTTCCTGAAGCCAGAAAAGAGAAAGAATTTTCAAAGGAGCTGCCAACCATTCGGTAAAACAGCCCGACTATCTCAAAGCCCCGACTATTTGGTACGCAAATTGAAGTCAAGTGATGAAACGAATCAAGAAATGTTTACAAAAAAGGCCTCTTCTATTCATAAGACTTCATAATGTGTCTACTCATTTTTGCCTGCATTTGTATACTGACACTATAGTAAACAAGCCCTTCAGTAATTGGCAATAATGTGGTATCGGTACCAAAGGTAGCAAATTTTCCAAACTAAATGAAACTTAGGCAAGTAGATAGATATAAGGATCTTGTTAAAATAAGATTAAAGAGCAGAAATGAATCTACAAAAGTGACATAAATATTGAAACTGAGTAGGAACCTTTGATTAAGGGAAATTCATATATATATTTTTTTAACATTTATTTGAGTATTTTTATTTAAATTTATTTATTTATTTATTTAAAAATATAAAAATATATTTTAACATTTAAACTACTCGGATAAGATTTCATTCGGTAATTTGAAGCTTTAATTCAAGAAAGGGGAAAAATGATAATTAACTAGTTTGTTCATTAAGTCTACTACAAAATAAACTAAAAATAAAAATAAATATTTCTTTTTGTAAATCTTAATAATAATTTCAACCATGATTCATATCTATGTATGTTAAGAACTTTTCGATCTTACTCCTTCTTACATAAGTTGACTTAGTTTATTTTAATTTAATAATTTGTTTTTATTGTTCACTATTTTTTAGTTTAATTTTCAGAATGACATTCAAAGTTGATATAACGATATTTTCTTGCTGGGTGTCTGTATCATGTAATAATACGTTTTTAAAAAATTTAATTTGTTTTTATAAAAATTATTATTTTTCAAACATTCTAGAGCGTATGATTTATTATTTCATTCAATATCAAGTATACTCCAAAAAGAAATTTCTACTATAAAACGAATTTATCTACTATTTTCTTAGAATAAGTCTGGGTGGTATAATTTATAAAACTGTTCAATATTCTTCATGTAATTATATGGATCGTGTGCCAACAAGAGTTCCTATGTGAAGATTTTTGAAATTTTTTAATGTAGCAATTTGAGTCCCTTGCTGATCAACGTTTATAATTATCCTTACTGGTTTACAATTTGTACTTTTTAGGATATTCATAGAGAGTTGAATAAATCTAAATGTTAACACTTTGTTTGTTATCAAGTCGTACTAGTGACATGAGTATGAGTCAGAACAGTTTAAATTACATATTTTCACTCCTCCGCCCATGTATCTGCATGCAAATTCTACACGATTTTCTTTATGTAGCTTTTTGAGCTTTGGTTTACACTTTGATTCCATCCATTTTATGGTTTTATCTCTTGTCGTATATGTTAGCACTAAAATTTCTGCCAAATTTCAAATAATGTGGTTACCCTGGGCGTATACTTAATAAAAATTTTATTAATTTTATCCACACGCAGCTAAGATGGTTTCTTAAGTTTCACTTGAAAACGAGCAGCTTTTCTTTTCGAGTTTTTGATATAAAAAAATAAGAAGTCAAGGAAAAGCTTCATATGTTTAAATATTTTCTAAAATATCAGATATTCGTAAAACTTGTTTGATCTTTGGGTGAGAAAATTTTAAACAAACACTTTTAAAAATAGCAAATGTTTTTATTTTTGGTGATTGGTCGGAATTGTGATCTTTAAGAGAACTATAGAAAATTAGGAATCGATCAACGTGGTGCAGTATTTTATGGTTATAACATTCATAATTTTTTTCAGATAATACGTTTTTAACGAACAATGATAAAATATATTCATATGTTTTATGTGTCATTCGCACAAAAACATCACTTATGGTGGTGTACGGTATAAAATTTTTGTTCAAAAATTTTTGAATTTTTCATCAAAATTTTGGAAATTATTATCAGATTAACATATTAACATTTTTGTAAATAGTTTGTAGGGAAAAATTAAAACTAAATTTATTATTAGTTTTCTTTAAAAATATATGTTATATAAATTAAGGTTAACTACACAAAAAGTCATTGTCCAGACGGTGGTAGCGGTTAAATGGTTTTTAACTTTTCCAAATTGGATTTAGTATTAAAATAAAAATCATTTTACATTCACATTTATATATTAAAATCATTTCCTTCCACTATTTTTGCTTCAAATGATTTGTATAATTTCCAAATTTCCCTCAAAAAAACTTCATTGGAAAACGCACATGTTTTTCATTTTAAAAAAATCCTTAGAGAAAATATCCCTTCAATGTAAACAGAGAGTCAGGGGGCAAACAAAAAAATATTGTGGTGAATTTTTGTATCTGAGTATATTTTTGCATTGCGCAGGCGTTCACTTTATATCAATTTATTAAACGATTGGACGGTCGTAAACTGAAGACGAAATCATAAAACGTAAGAAAAAAACTCACACGATAAACGAACATTTTATGTGGAGATATAAAATGTCAGGATAACAAGTGTTTAGTTATAAAACGGTTTGCTTAATGTAAGGACGTTTCTATACAGAAAAGATTTTATAGATAAAAAAGGCAAAAAAATAGTAAAGAAAAAAAATAAATAAAAGATTTCTTATTCCCATTGAATTGGATATAATACAATTGAAAATAATTAAATCCCTTAACTAATGCAAAAAAAAGGAAAATCAAAGCATAAAAAATATACGACAAATATCAAAGTGGTTTATTAAAGTGAAAACGGAAATGAATGCATCAATAACAAAATAGAAAATAAAAAACGGAAATAAACGTAATATTTTTCAATAATAAAAATGAATGAGTGTAATAATGAAAATGTTTATTACGATCGTTAAGAACCGCATAAAGTTGTAAAAAAGTATATGAAAATACGCAAAATAAATATGAAATAAAAGCGCGCGCAAATATTTTCCATTCATGTAAATTGATGTTGGTTTTTGGGCAAAAATTAATGTTTAGGTAATTTAGACCACAATTACCAAATTCATTATTGACATTAATTTGTTTTATATAAATTTAGTGGATAATTTTCATAATACCACTGAATATACATTAGAGTTTAGATAGGTTTTTGTGGCAAATGCATCACAGACATATTTGACTTTGCTGGTGACATTTTCTCTAAAATAAACAATATTTTTTAAAATTGTGTGCGGGTTGTTAAGTAAATGTCCAGCCGGAAACAGGATATGCATTCAAATCACAAAATGTGTTAAGCCTTAATAAATACACTTAAATACTAAACAAACAAATACACTTTGCATAAATTTTGTTAAATACGTTTGTATGTTGGGATTGTAGTTAGTTTCTGCATTTCATTCTGTTTATAATTTTTTTACAGTTTTTTTTTTGCCCGGAACATTTGTATTCGTCTAGTGTAAAATAGTGTTTGCCAATTGATGTTGAAATACAACTACAACTGCAACAGCAGCACCAGCAACTATAAAACCGTAAAGGTGTTTATGCACATAAGTACTGTGTAATTTAAGTATTGTTGTAGTGTTAGTGTGAGTGTGTGCTGTTGTTGCATAGCTTTAGAGTATTCATTCGTGTTGGTATTCATTTTAGTGCTTAGAAAATTGGTGTTGGCATTGGTGTTAGTGCATGTTTTATATATATAATTTTTTTTGGCGCATTGCAAGTTCATATTGTGTGGCAGTGGGAATGAATACAAAACAAAAAAATTAAAAACAAATATTTCCTGTTTATGCAGCATAAACTTCAAATACAATGGCTGTTATTTTTTTGATGTTTCCATAGCTGTTTTTCGCTTCGAGGTATGTATGTTTTGTGTATTTAAGATTTTGTTTAATGTTAGTTTTTTTCTTTAATTTTTTTGAATCATATTTAATTTAGAACTTTGGATAGAAATATATAGGAAATGTCAGGGGAAATAATATTAAAATAAGTTTTTGCTAAAAAGAATTTGAGACTTAGAAAATATTTAATTTTCTTAGAATTATATTTGTTGAGGTAAAATCTCTATGCAGGATATTTTCATTTTTAATAGTAAACAAGTAAAAACATATTTATAGATTGATCAAGCTATAATATTTGCTTTAAGATATTCAGTTTAAGCGTCGTCTTATCTTCTTATTGAATTTAGAGTTGAAGACTTAAAAAATGTTATTTAATTTATTTTGTATTTTTTAAATCAACGTTTTTTGTTAAATATTAATTTTATAATTTGAATATACTATTTGATCATTTTTGTATTTTTGTTAATCTAAAGAGGTTCAAGAAGTTTTGCAAAAGTATCATCAATTTGGAATCTATTTGATGGAATTTCCCAAATTATGATATAAAAAAACATTCTTTGAGAGCTTTTTGTTTGAGCCTTGAGAAATATAAATATTTAACATTCAAACCATCCGAGTATCAGAGTTATTTCTGGAAATTAAATTTATACAATTTTACAATTCAATATGGGACAAACAATTAAAAGTACTATAATTACTGATTTCGCTTTAATTCGTTGTACATATTCATAACATAAATAAAAAGTTTTTAAATTCGTCTCCTTCTAAAGGAGGCCACCGTTTGTTTCATTATACTCTAATTTGATATATCGTCATAACCAGATAGTTCGATTATAAAAAAACTTGGATGTATTTTACGATATAGATTCTCTTACATAAAAACTTTTTAAAGGTTTTAAAATTTATTTTTATTTCTGGGATAACAAAAAGAACGTTTCTCAACTTTTTATCAAAATTTGTGCCATGATGTACTGAAGTATCTATATGTATTATATCTACAAAAATTTGATAGTTAAAAACTTTGTAAGTATAACATCACTCCTCTTTATCATATCCGTCTTATAGTTTTTCTAACGAAATACATTTATTAGAGATCACTTGGAAAAAAATGAAGTTTTGAAATTTTGTATTTTGAATATTTGATTTGTATAAACGATATCTCTTAATTTTCACTTCCTGGTCATGTATTTTCAATATTTATTTTCTATTATTTTGTGAAATAACATATTTTTTTTTAAAGTAGAATTTAATTCAATATGCAAAACCAGAAAAAACTATTATTATCTTCGAATCGCCAAATATTTGTAGAAATTCTAATAAATATAACCTAATTAAAAATTCAACCTTTATTCAAGGTTATCCTTTCGTTGTGGAAAAAATATGTGTCATGATGGACTATAATGTTGTTAACGACACGCACAAAATTTAGTGGACTCATGAAAGGAGTCCAAAATAGAAAAACGGGTCTTAGATGTTGTAGACAAATTAACATACCTTCTATTACCTTGTGGAGGTGGACTTCAAAAACGTCATCAAAATGCTTAAGATTTTTTTCGATATATAGTTTTGTAACACCAGATTTTTATATTTTTATAAAATTCTTAACAAAGACGTAAAAAGATCGTATTTATTATAGTATCACGATAATGCTCCATGTTCAATTCTTGTAAAAATTGCAAGCTGGATGTAATATTGTCGCGAAACTATTTTTTTTTTAGATTTTTGTATTTTAAAGTTGATTTCACCATTTGTATTTTTGTGGGTATTGAGGAATATTATTGGCCAGCCTTCTGGGGATTTAACTTTTAAATTTGTACTAATATATAAGGGAGCTATTTTTAGCAAGTGATTCTATATCAAGTGCTCAAAGACGTAGAATTCCAACGAATTAAAGTGTTAGAGATTATAGGAATGAATTGCCGAAATGTGTGTTATCATTTTCTGTTCCTTCTTAGCATAATCTGACGAAAAAATGATCAACTGCAAATCTAAATAAATAGTTAATTATTCTTTCTGTTACTGCAAAACCAAATCATTCTTAAAATTCGCTTAATAAACATTCTATGATACATCTTATTTCCTTATTCACATTTCTTTATCTGTAACTTTTTTCTGTTTCGTTTTTGTTTGTTTATTTGTGCCAGTCTATTTAATCTTTTGCCGTTCTGCAACAGGAATACTAAATTACGCTACAAACTACAAATAGAACGTTCCTACATTCATTGCATTTTCAAATGTACAAAGTTTGTTCTTTGCTTCCTATCAACTACTTTGGGAATTAAACAGAATAAAGAATTTTAACTTTAAAGTTTTATTATAACAAAGAACAATGAAATATTCTGGTATTTGGTAACCTTGGCTTTGTAGTTTGTAAGTTGTTTTTTTTTTTTCTACTTTTTAGTTTTTAGTTTTCTCATGGTAAAATTGTACAACTAAAATTTATGGATCTTATATTTTTTACCATTCTACTGGGTTTCATTACATTGTTTATGACTCAAACATACTCCTCTTTGTGTTTGGAACAATTAAATTGTTGTTGGTATAGGACGGGCCAAATATATAATACGTAGTGAATGTAACTGTAATTGTGTAGTCTGGAGTCATTTAAATGCAATAATTTTCTACATGTTTTTCTAGGGGACTGTTGTTTTTATTTTAATTTAAAAAGGAGGGAAAATAAAACTTGTAGTTTAAAATGTAATTAAAGAGAAAATTTAACAGAAACTGAAATTTTAAAATTTAAACATTTTTAGTTAATTAAAAAAAATGCAGAGCAAAATATTTGTATAAGTATTAAGTATCTTTGAAAGATAATTACTAGAAATTAATAAAATGTACTTAATAAAGCATTAAAGCTTAATGTCTTTAATATATATATTTTTTTTTCAAAAATTAAACATTTTTTTTATCTTCGCATTTTTTTAAATCGATAATATTTGACTATTAAATTTAGAATGCGGAGTATTTGAAAAATTGATTCTTTATAGTTAATTGCTTTTCCTGCTATTATAGGAAATCAAGAATTTAGATTAAATAGCTAACACATGCAGCTTTATTATTAAGGTAGGTTTTTTACAAACTTAGCCTTGACATTCATTTTCCCCAAAAAAACCAAAGAAACCATGTTTTAGAATAACGAAATTACAATAGGCCGAACAGGGATCATACTTCCTTTAATAATTTCATATTTCTTTTATATGCATTTACATTAATTACTCTTTTAAAATATTGAACAATATATAGTCAAAAGTAAAATAGTTGATTTTAATTGAAAAAGGTGTTACCATACTTTTGGAAAAATACACAAAAGGTTGATTTATTTTTCTAAATTTCCATTTCAAATAATATAGATTTTATTGAATTCACAATTATTCATTAATTATTTAGAACTTTGTTATGCGTTGGTTTGGATTTTGTTTTTTCAATCAAATCAGAAAAACAATTTGGCGATTTTTTAAGAAATTGGACGTCCACTTCCTGATCTCAGTGCCCACTTGAAAATTATCTTAATTAAAAACACCTTAGAAATAAATATTAAATTTTCAAAAGTTCCAAAGATGTTTGCACATGTAGTGGCGGGGGCTATAACAAGGAGCGCATGAGTTATATTAGTTAATTATATTAAGTATACGCTAGAACTACGAAATCAGACACCATTGGTACGAAAATTGCAATATTTAAATTTAAAAAAATTAGGCCAATTTGAATGAAATTTAAAAATTATTAACGATGTAAAAATAAACTAACGCCGATGTTGGAAAAACATGAAGCGTAGCTTTTTATCTGATATTGAATATCAACAAAAAAACATTGTACATTATTTTGGAAAATATTAAACTCTATAATTACAGAATATATAGAAGTTAAAAAATTCGATCGTTGTACATATTTTTATTCAAACTTTGTGGCAATTTTAGTCGTTTATTATTGTTGGTTTCTTGTATTAACACGAATCTTTGAGGACCGGTAAAGTTTTTCACTAGAGTAAATTTTTTGGATGAAAACATACAAACTTACAAAAATTTTATTTTTTTGTAATGATTTTCTTGTATCTTGAGATATTAAAAAGTATATATATTTAGTTGTTATACCCTTAGCTTTTATTTAGTGACAAGAATTCAAAAAAAAAATTACGCAATTCCTTTAAAATTTTAAAATCGATCTGGAAAAAACTGAATCGTTAAACAAAAACTGACATCATATCAGCGGAATCCCTAAACGGCTACAGAATTGTAAATGATTATTTTTTATTTCAATTAATATTACATTAAGACAAAATTAAAATTATTTTAAAACCTTATCTAGCATTATTTTTGATCACGTTTATTTTCTACATCTCTTTAATTTTTTAGTTTATTTTTCTGATTTTCATCACAATTAAAAATAAATCCAATTGTGGTATTCTACACTGCTTTTTTATAATTTATTTTCTCTTTCTATTCTCTTCGCTTTTTATATTTATATAGAAATTTATTCCCCCCTATAAAGTTTACAAAATTAAAACCGTAATGTTACCGTTAATTAATGCATTACAAGTGTGTGAAAAAATAACGTGTTGCTTACGTTATTTTTTATATTTTTTCCTTTTTACATGAAACTATTGTATTCTACATGTGGTAGAAGATTACATAGCAAATATGTATTCATTTCCGTTATATTGTGTAAAACAGCAGGACGATTGTTAACTAAATAAAAGATGGTAACATTTCCAATTTCCAAACATGAACATTTTTTAAAAAGCTAATATTTGAGATGATCGAAAAGTATTGAAATTTATTGGAATATTTAAATTGGTATATATGAGTAAATCATGTAAATAAAAACAAAACAACAAATATATTGATAGGAAAATTTCGTCATGAATTCAGAGTAATGAAAATATGGAAACGATCACATAAAAAATTAAATTTGTTTTTTTAATTATATATTTAGCAAAATTTGATATCGACGTTTTTGGAATTTAGATTTTATTCAATTTTTATCAATGAAAATTGATTAGTTATTAATATTTTTGTTTGAATTTAATGTAAACAATTCAATAGAAAATCAGTTAACTTGAAAATTAATTTAAGAATCAAAATTTTTAGAAAAAGTAATTTTTTTTTGGAAAAATTATTTCTTTTAAAAAGACTCAATTTTTTAAATGATTATTTTTTTAAGAAAATGAAGAACATTTTATAAATGTAATTTTAGAATAATGGAATATTTTTTGGAAACTATTTAATAAAAGAAAGAATTTTTGAAAAATTAAAAAAAAATAGATTTTGAAAAATTATTTACTAAAGAATGTTATTGGAAATAACATTAAAGTAAAATTTTAATAAAAGATTTAATATATTTTTTTGCTAAAAGTTGATTTTGTATTACTTTTTCTTTAAATAAAAATTTAGTGACATCAAATTCAAGGATAAACAATTTTATCGAAATCATTCGAATATCTAATTTTTAAATTTTAAAATTAGTGAAAATTTATATTTTTAGAATGCAAAATAGTTAAAAAGAGTGAGGCAACAAAATTCTTATCATACATTTATGTTAAAAAAAGAATAAATAAACTTACAGTTTTAATTGTTTCCATTTAAACGAAATTATTTTTACAATTTCTAAAAAATTAAAAAAAATATTTTTTATAGTTTTAAACACTAGTTTTGATCTTTTTCGGAAACTCTGCCATTGAAGTCCTTTAAAGCGCTTCTGGTCATTTTTTTGGTACTGGTATTCCATCTTCGTTTAAAATCTACCACACTTTTCGACACCTTCTTTCTTGTGCTAATTAAATATCTTTTTGGGAAAATTTTGACTGCTCGAGTATCATCAACATAAAATTTTTGACCATGAAGTTGCGAGAAATCGCTTGGTAATCATCATCCAATAAGCAGCAAGTATAAATATTTTTAAGAAAAACTTGAGTTCAATTTCCGTAGTCTGTTTTTCGCCCCTAAATCATTAGCAGCATTCCTGTCAGGAACTTGTTTGTTTTGAAACCTGCAATTTTATACCAAATAGTCCGAGCACTAAACTAACCGTGCTGCCTTCAGATGCGTTGAAAGCTCTTTTTAAAATGCTTTCAATTTTTTTTTGCTTTTGAAACATCATCATAAGGAGAAAATTTCCTTCGTGTAGAAGGTACCGTACCTCAATGGACAAGTTTAATAATATTGGAAATAGTTTGACTGTAGACCTTTGAATGCTTGGCCAACTTTTTGCAGGAACAAGTTGGTTTTTGTTGGGAATAATTTTAATATTAGTACGCTACTTTTTCTGGTCACTTGATTCAATCAGTTTAACATATTTTACGAAGATAAATTTATCAAAAAAATCAAATTATACTACGGTTAAAAATTGTATTAGAAAACGTGTGTTAAGGATTTTTGATCTCCCTCCTTCCATATGAAACCAATAGAAAATTAATAAATATTTCTATTTTATTTAATAAAATACAATAACTTAATTATATTACAAACGTGGGAAAATACCATTTTAACAAGTGCTTTATGACTTTTATAAATTTTAGTTTTGGAAAAAAACATATTTTCCAATAATAAACAGATAAAAACAAAAAATCAAACACAAATCATTAATATTGTTTTATAAATTAATGGAATAGAAAATATGAAAACCTCCTGTTTAATTTATTAAGTTTTATTTTAATAAAAATTCAAGTTCTTTCTAACAAATATGTTTACCAAAGTAATTAGTCCTTATGTACAAATCAAAGTTTATGTTTATGTGTTTGTATATTTTACTTTTCAAGTGTGTGTATATGTTTGGGGTTGTGACGTTCAATTTGGTATTAATATTGATAGTGTTTTCTTTTTTGGTTTGGTTGATTTGTCAATATTAAATATTATTTCTTTCTCCCCTTTCCACCTTCTTTTTCATTTTAACAACTAATGATGTTTTTGTTTTTATTGTTGTAATTCCTAATAGACCATTGATTTAGTAATCAACACATATGTTTAGCTAATCAAATAAATAATTAAAGTAAATATAAATAAATAATATAACTTAACATACAAACATTTAGAAATTTTGTGTACATTTCTTTTTTCTTTTATTTTCGTTTGTTAATATAATCTTGTGGCGTAGCCGAATCTTCAATACCCTCCACCACAGATATATTTAACCTAATATAAAGGCAAAATTTTATTCCATTTTCTTGATTTATAATTGACATTTTTACAAAAGTTCTTCCCTAGAACTTAAAGGTTGCCTCAGTTATCGTTATATATCTTTAAATATAATGCACTTATTTTGATGGTTTTAAATAAGAAATTTCTCGGAACTGTAACAAATACGTAGGCTAAATTTTACTGAGCTATATCAATTATTGTGAATTGAGAATGCCAACAACCGACATACAGACTTACCCAAATCGATTCAGATTTTAATGCGTTATACCCTAAATGTCAAAGTAAATATACTCTATTCACCACTAGTCGTGGTGGAGGGTATAATAAATAAATGTAAATAAAAATTTCAATACACACATACGTATATACAAACACTCACTCACCTATAAATACACAAATAATAAAATATTGTTTATTTAATAATTTTGATTATACACATACATGTACATGTACACATATACACATTTAATGTAAATATCAATCATCAATAAGAATAATAAATAATAAAAATATATTAAAATATGTATTGCTTTAAATAATAAAAAATTCATTTGATTTTTTATGTAATCAACTCATACATACTCATCTGCTATAACACTTATTAATAAATTATATTATTTATATAAACCCTGTGGTTTTACAAATTTGTTCCCTTTTTTGTTTGTGGGAAAATCATAGAATCTATTCCTTTTCCTTATTCAAGCATCTGCTAATAGTTATTTTAATTATTAATTTGGTGATTTTAATTAAATTACATAATTTCACGGAAGCAAAAAAATTTAAGAAATTATATATTCAAATAGAAATATTTACTTTCATCAACACGACTTTGAAGATATTAATTTGAATCAAGTAAGAATGCTATATTCGGCTATGCAGAATCTTCAAATGAGTATAAAGTATTACGATATGTTTCGTACAGACTCACTCACCTATAAATACACAAGTTTACGTACATACAAACGCATACAATATATGAAATTTTTTCTTAAATATAACAAAGAAACCTTAATGAACCATTAAATTACTCAAACTTTTGGAAATAACTTTTCTCTACTGAACTGAACTGACGGCACAATTTCATTCCAATCTGTCAATTTATAATTGAAAATTCTACGGATGTTTTTATCTTGAATTTAGAATCTGCCTCAGATATCGGTATAATATTATCTAATATACTAAAGCTTTTTTAATGGTTCTAAAAAGAAAACTTCACAGTGCAATCAAAAATTCTCTGGCCTAATTTCTTGTGATTCGAAAAATCTAAAAACAATTAATGAAAATTCAAATCCTCGAACTAATTTTATACATTTTAGTGTAGAATGTCTGTTGTCATACAGATAATTTTTTCAGAATCCTCTTTCACAAACTTTTTCTATTTAATTCAATCAGATATCGATCTTGAACATTTTTTCTATTGAACCCAAATTTGTCTCGTGCAACAACACCTAAACTAGTCAGATTTCACTGAGTTCCGAATTATTTGGATGTTAAACAAACATAAACAACTAATAATGCAATAGTCGGTTAAGGCCAACTATATACCAACACAATGACGCACATGTTGATTTAATGATTTTTGCTTCTATAAACATACTTATTTTAAATATTGTCATGATATTCATATAAATAAGAGATTTATGTCATTTGAGCTAATTTTTGCGAAGTGAGAGTTTTAAGAAATTGTTGGCATATCCTCATCCATAATTTGTATATTTTATTAGTACAAATCTTAAATACATGGACTATTATTACATTACAAGCATTTTTGAGAGATATATGACAATTAAAGTGATATACGGATACCCACATTTGTGGGGAAAATACCTGAAACATTAATAGAAATGTGACAGGTTTGCTCGTTTTAGGCTCAAAATAGTTATATGCATCAAATTGCATCAAGATAACGTTAAAATGATGATCTGTATACAGTGCACAACGTCTACATGGACTGCCAGGCGTACTGATGAACATCGTTAAGGAATTTATTTAAACACAGTGTAGTGTAAAGAAAAGCAGCAATTGAGTAAATTCCCTCCTTAGTCCGAGCGTGTTTTAGATGGTCTTAAATTTCATATTGCGAGTGTCATTTAAAAGTATTTTTATGATATGAACCGATATCTAACATAAAATTTGGTATTTAATATCAAATAATAATTGACCCTACAATTACCCAAACAATATGTAATATTGTAATAATATTTTTTTAAGAAAAGGTCTGCTCTTATATTTTCTAACACATAATTTTTAAGATATTTATTTATAATATTATAGTTATTATGTACTTTGAAAAACCACATTACAAACACAATAACCACAGGCACGTATTCAATTAATAACAGTTAAGATATTTGAAACATTTTATGAATAATTTGTTTACAACAAAATAATAACAAGCAAATCAAGAAGTAAAAACATACAAACGAATTAATAAATTATTAAGATTTCATGAATCATTACTAAATTAAAATTTTAATTACTTTAGAATCGACTTTTGGTTATTACAAATATTTAATTCATGATTCATCGTTAAACTAAAACATACATCATTTAGTGGAAGCGTGTAAAATAGTCTAAAGCATGTAGCCCACAGCACAAAGTGTGGCCTATTCTGAATTAAAAACTAGTAGTTATTAAATTATAGTTAATTTCAATAGCTTCAGTTCTGGCTAATTTGTAAACCTGTTCTTTAGTTGATTGGTTGGTTGCATGTTAATGACATTTATTAAAAAAAAGTGAGTAAAAAATATGAAAATAATGAAAATAACCAATTATTATATGCAATTAAAATAAATTATTATTTAATGAAAAAACAAATAAAGTGCATCTGTTTAATTTGCAACTGAACAACTTGGGATATGTGGGAATTTTCAATAATTAAAAATACTTTTATTCTGTTGTTATTTTTGGTATTTACCAAACGAGAGTAATATTTATGGAAAATCCATAATAATTGGATTTACTACTTGCTACCTGATATTTTTATATATTTTTATAGTTGTTGTATTGGTTTTAATTCCCACTTATTTAACAAAATCAATGTTAAATTTTACACGCATTAAATTAAATTTTGTACGAAATCATAATAATAATCGAGCAATTAAATAAATATTAGATTTCTAATTATAACGCTATTTTTATATACTAAACCCATCAGAAAGGTTTAATAAGAATGTCATTTCATATGTAACATTAAAAAAAAAAAAAAAAAAAACATTGAGAACAATATTGGAATTTGCAACGATTCATTCAGCCAATTTAAACGGATTTTAACTGCCAGAAATCCAGTTTCCATAATTGAAGAGAAACGTTGAAAAAATTGAGACTCAAAAAAATCTTCTTTCTCTTCGTTCTTAGAGCATTGCGACTGCTGAAGGCAATAAATGACCAAAATAACCTCTTTAATGATCTAAGAAAAAAAGTCATCATAATTAATCTCTGTTGTAACCCGCCTTTTAATTAAAGTTGCCACTACCCCTTCTTCTCAACGGGAAAATATTGCAGTACATTGGACTGTTCGCTATCTTTTTAAGTTCTGTGTTGAAAACCTCAAAATTCGATATGAGTTGAACACTGTAAAATATAATCCGACTTTGAATCTTTGAATTAATTTAAAAAATTTTTATTCTTGCAACTTTGTGATCACCAGTGACAAAAGTTTAGAAAACTTTATCTCCATTGTTTTTTGTTTATTCTGTAATAATCAACTCTAAAGAATTAAGTTTATAAATAAGTCTCTTAGACTATGAACTAGTGTGATGAACGAACTATGAACTATTATGTGCAGCACATTATGAACAAGTCTTTTAGGCTGACTACGAAGTAATAAACTGTACTATGAACTAAAGCATTGAACAGTCCGCCCGATACACTTGTATCGGGCGGACTATAAACTAGTTTAATAAGCAGAATATATACATCAGCCAATTACGAGATTACTGAAATAGTTTTTTTGGGAAGCCTATGAACTAATGAATCGCACTTAAATCTTAAATTCGGCATTGGATGATATTTAAGAGTCGTTAAAACCAATTGTAGCAAAATCATTAGTTTTCATTTTAATTTGAATTTCATTTTTAAAAAAGGTGCTTGTGTGAAATTTGCAATTAAAATAAATTAAATTTTAATTATATATTTTGGCTTAAAATCGATTTGTTGTTAAAATTAATTTGACCAACAGTCAAGAGTATAAATTTATTTTAATTATTATTTAAATAACTATAATATTATTATAAATACAAAATTTTGTAATTTATTAAAACTGAAAATGATTCATTAGAGAAAGAGCGATAATTATTGTGTAATAATTATTATATTTTATCTGCAATTACAGCCAAACATTCTTATTTGCTACAAAACTATTTTAATTATTATATTTCATTCAAAAATTTCATAAATAATTTATTATTTAATAAATAATAATAAAAAATAATGAATATTTATTTCATATAATATTTTCCCCGAAATTCACTTAAGTATCGATAACACTTTTATCAATAATTTTTCATCTTTAAATGTTTGGCAAATAACAAATGAAGTAATTGCAAAATGAATTTATTACAAACAAGTAAAATATTATCGTCGTTCAAGCCCAACTATGTAATACCCTACACCTCACACGTTGCTTGTAAATCGCAGCTACGAAAACGTATGAACGTATAACTCGTATAATTTGCTTTTCTGATTTATGATTAATTGTGAAATATATTAACCTGATATTACGAATTATATTAAATTTATGCATTTGAAAAGGATTTCTTCTAGGAATGAATTTTATATCAGATCTAGAAAAAATGAAATCGCTTTAAATCTAAGACTTTTATGACTTAAAACCCAATCTAGCAAGTCGCGAACTGTAGAGTGTTCACAACGTTTACATGGACAGACAGCCGGACAGATGGACGGACGGACATCGTTAAATGGTCTCAGAAAGTGATGTTATACACATTAGCATAAACGCATAACACCCCAACCTCGTACGGTGGTGTAGGGTATGAAAAAACTGCATTTAATTCTTTTAATTAACATATAGTGATGGTATGTATATGTGTGTGTAAAAGTGTATTTTTGCATATAAATGAGTTTATGCTTAAATATATATTTAAGATAAATTATTATTTCAACACTTTTACAGTTTTTTTTTTTGTAAATATTATGGAAGAAGAAGAAAAAAACTTAATTTCTTCATTTTTATCGTTCATGACTTGTATTAATTAATATTCACATTGATGACTGACTCTTCGTTTACTTTTTCATATTTTGTCCATTAAATTTTATTTCTCTTTTTTTCGTTATGTCTTCTTGCTGTTGTTGTGAAATACAAAACGAAGTGTGAATGGAAGACGGAAATGGCGGAAGTGATGCATTTTACTGATTAATTGTGAAAAACCTTCTGTTACTAAAGTTATTACTTAACTATAGATTCGTTGTTCAAACGTTGCATGTAGATACATTTTTATTTACACTTTATGCATTTTTCATTACATTATAAATAAAGTGCGTGAACACACATTGAAAAGTTTATTATTTATTTTTCTTTTGTACCGATTTAAGAAAAATATACTTTATATTATGTTTCTTAGTTCATTAGTAACATAATCTTTTATATATAGAATTCCGATAAATTGTAAAGCGATTTTTAATGGTATCGGTCGAAAAATGACATATGAATAGAATTGTGAAACTTTCAGATTAAATTTCTGCAAAAAAATTTTTAGTGATTTAATTAGCTGAAATTGATAATGAAGAATCTAAACTGATTAATATGAGATCAGATCAGAGAACTTATAAAGAACAACCTTTTTTGATTTGGTTCAGCGAAATTTATTTACTTTTGGTTATAAACAGAGACAAGTGTATTTTTTTATTTTGAATTAAATGTAAAAATCGTTAAAACCGATTTTAGTAAGATTTGGATGGGAACAATTAATAATAATGATGAATAAATAAGGACTTAAAATTGGTACATTTTTAAGAGATAATGTACTTATGCAAGATCTCATCAAATTAGTTCAAAATTTTGTATCTTTTTCATTTTAAATTCTGACTTTTTTGAGACAAGCTAAAATGATTAGTTCTCCAAGGTTTCATACTTGGACCAAAATAATACTTTAAGCATTTATCAATATATCACCCAAACAAAGACCTACATTATTTCCCAAGGTTGGACATAGTCAGGTGGAAGGAATCAACAACGTCGCAAAATATATTCAATAAGTAATTCAAACTCAATAATTTTTTATATGAAATATCCATACGGTGGTGTGGGTAAAAATACCATTTTGTTAAAAAGAAACTGGACTAAAGTAATACTTTTTTAATAAAAATTCATATTTCTAAAGAAAATTATATTCTATGAATTGAATTCTTATTAAAAATTACAATGAAATTGAAATAAAATATAAGTAAAAAAAATAAAATTCTGGTATAAATTAAATTATAATGAACATTTTGATTTCTAAATTTTTGGTAGACATTTTAAATTTGAATTTTCCAAAATTAAATATGCTAAATCTTCTGAAATTTAAATTTTTATTAAAGAAAATTGTTAATGAAATATTAAATTTTAAGAAAAAATGGAATATAAAATTTTTAGTGCTTTTTAATTAAAATAAAATTTTTCATAAAACTCGTAATTGGAAATATTTTTGTTGAAAACATTTTTTTGCGAAAAATGTTTATTTTTTAGTTAAAAATAATTTTTCGAGAAAACAAGTTCAAGTTTTCTACAAAGATTAAGTATTAAAAATATTATGTTTTATAGAAATTATAAGTTAAAAAATTTTGCCAAGAATTTGAATTTTAGCAACACGATAAGTAAAAAGTTGTTTTGCCAAATGCATTTTTTTAAATTAAAATTTGTATAAAAACGGAATTTTAAGTTAAAAGAGAAGAACTCTTAATTAGAAAAAATATTTTGTGTTTTTTTTTTTTTGGTTTTTAGGGAAAAATGATTGTTTTTCTTGTGAAAAATAATTTTTCTACACTAAACAAAAAAAGTAGTAAATATAACGAATTGAAGAAATGTAGGTTTATCATAAGCCAACAAAACCTTTATTCATCATAATGAAAATTTTCGTTATTTTTGGTAAATTCTTCAAATTGACAAAAAATATAATTTAATTTGAACAATACATTATTCAAATTGACAAAAATAAATTCTTTATATTGACGAATATTATTCAATTTAAATACAAAAGTTAACTTACGAAATTTTAATAGAATTTAGGAAAGGATTACGTTAAATTGTTGCAATAAATTAATACATATATTGAATATTCAAATTTGGTTACAACGACATCCTCAAGGAACTGTTTTACTGGACAAAATGTAAGACAAATATGATCAGGGGAGAAGTATTAATTATCAAATGTGTATAAATCTATTACAGCGAGAATTTGGTTCCAATAAAATTTTAATTTATTTTGAAATTTCTTTCAATATCTAGAATGGAGGAGTGATTTTGTGCGCAAGCCAAAGCTAATTTTTGATAATAGATAAAAAAGAGTGAGCTGACCAATATGTATTTCTGAAGAAAAGTTACTTGCATGTTTGTTGATCATCTGAGCTTCCTTGCATTTTCATAAATTTATGCAAAATATTCCTTTAATTGCAATAATATTAATAAGAATAAATAATCTTTTTTTTTGCTCTGTGTGTATATCTATATTCAGTTAAATTTTTTTGTCATTTTTCATTTAAAATGACAAAGAAAATATACAAAATTATTTGACGAAAAAAAAATTGTTAAATAAACAAAAATTTTATTCAAACTAACTTCATTTCAATATGAAAAATTGAATAAATTTGAGTGTTATTTTACTTACGATGAGTTAATGATATTTTTACTAAATATATGTTGATATAACAAATTCTTCTCTAATTTTTTACGAAAAATTATTCAACTAATCTTTTACTAAAAATTTTGACTAAATTTAATATATTTGAAAAAATTCTCCAATTTTAGCAAGAACTTAAATTTTTAACAACATGATCAAAATTTTTGGGAAACCTTGATATGTAGCGTCACAACCATATTTATTGCTGGTACAATTATACTTTGTCATAACTTAATTGTATGTTTTTTCTTTGTGTGTAGATTTAAAAAAAAAATAAAATGTTTGTATTTTGTTTCAGAACTAAATTTCTAATGTATATATTTTTTAATGAAAGTAAAGTAAAACTTTTGATTAAAAATCCGGTCATTATAAGAATTAAAATTAGTTACAAATGTGATTTTTAATGATCATAAACCCATTTGTTATATTAAATATATTCCAAAGTACTGATATGTTTAAAACCCCTCTATGTGAACAAGCGACATTAATCCAATTTAGACTTTTTATTAAATAATTTTCCTTTAATATATGAAAAAATTCCAAAAATAATAATTTTTAATTGATAAAATGTCTGAATAAGAACTAAAAAATCATTTTGAATTTCTAATATATTTTAAATTAAAATTACTAAATTATCTTCCTATAAACTATTTATAATGAAAATACATTATTCCTCTTATTATCATCATAATTCATCTTATTATCGTTAAATTCCAATTGCTATTTTGTAAAAAATAATTTATAAATTTAATTGTTGAATAAAAAGTAATAAAATTTATCTTAATTGAGATTTTTCATTAATTTACAAAATTTAAACAAAAATCCTTGACTTTCCTCACATTTATGAAATATTTACACTCATATCTGTGGATTCTCATATAAATGTATAAATATTTGTATGTGTATAAGTAAACGTATATAAATTTATTTATACCTAAGGAATTGCAAGGAGGAAATAAAAAATAAAAATATGAAACTATTGTTTATAAATGTGGTCTTCCTTTACTTTTATTGTAGTTTAAAATAACATTTTTTATTACACACATACAATGATATGAATATACAAACACAAGCATATAAATATATTTATATAGAAATTATAATATGAAACATTATATATGACCACTCATACATTAAATGATGAATTTATTATGTCCACAAGCTCTTTCTTTTTTCGTTATAAAATATGTGATGCCATAAAATGGTTGTTAAAAGTGGATTTCAGTTTTTATTTAAAAACAACTTGTTTGCAAAAAAAGTGTATTTTGTGTTGAGTAGTTGCTCGGGAACTATTTTTTTGAGGGTAATTTCTGAGAAGGTATTGTCATTAATAAATATTTCGCTAACAAATAGATAATATAAATACAAATTTCACTGCATATTTTAATTTAAAATTATTTTGCAAATTTTAATTACAATTTTTTCTCAAGAATTCGTTTTATGGGAAAAAATGTAGGATGGATAGGTTCAGGGTTAGACATGGTCCTCAATATTTTCACTTTATAAGGGTGGCAAAGTGTAGCGAGTCTCAGATGGTTTTAAATAATAATAAAAGCGAATTTTTAATAAAAATCAATTCTTTATCCTAAAATATTTTTAATAAAAATCAAAATAAAAGAAAAATATTTTTTTCAATTTAAATAATAAAATTCCATTTGTAGTCAAAATATCAATTTAAAAATTAATTTAAAAAATAATCAAATTGTTTTTGAAAAACAAGTTTAAGTAAAAATTAAAGAAAAATTTTCACACATTTTTTGCGAAGGTATATTAATTATATCATTTATATGTAACGCTAAGAATAAATTATCTTAGACCCATAATGTATTTATATTCTTGTATCAAATCAAAATCTCAGTAGACCGTTTGTTTGTTGTTGGCATGCTTTCTTCCACAATAACTGACAGACCTCAATGAAATTTGGTCTAATTATTTGTTATAGTCCTGAGAGAGAACCAGCAAAGTCGGCTAAAAATATTATATACAATACGAATTTCTCTACAATATTGACTTACTTTTCATAAAGTTATCAAAATCAGTTCAGTAGAAAACAAGTTATAGCCAAAAATAAAATTAATTTTGTGACTCATTAACTTTAACTCTTGATATACTGTATACATTTGTGAATATGAGAGAGTGTGCACGTACGAAACATAATGTATTTACTTCTCACGCATTTGTGGTGGAGGCTTGTTATTTATCAAAATGACTTTTATCAAAATATTTTTTTCTCATTTATTAACTGGAAAGCATAAATAATGTTATTTATTTTATTATTGTAAGCTTCAATAAAAATGTCCTCCCAGAATGAGACTATAAGTTCGTATGAATAATAAATAATAAATTTAGTGCAAAAAATCTTGTATTAGTTTAAATTTATATATAAATTTGAAGACAATTATTTAGTATGTTTAATTCAAACACAAACTACAGAACCAAATTCTACGAGAAATGGCCAAAAATGTGCATGCGTACACTACGGCTTAGGGTACCATATCGGCCTTGACTGATAATTACTCTCATCAATTTTATTATAATTTTCTTGGAATATGAGTATGAGTAATAATTTCACATTAAGTACATTCAAAGATTTCTTACGAAATATAAAATCCATTCGGTATATGAAATAAAATTGTTTCTATTTATTCTAGTTTCCCAATTCATAACAAATTTGTCTGAAAACTATCAATTCTCTGATAGCAGTTCTTTTAAACTTTGATTTTGAAATTTTTGCTCTAAAAATTTTCTTATGAAATTTTACATTTAAAAAAAGGAATTTCATTGTTCATTGTATCGGTAGTTATGAAGAAAAAAACCTCAATACAATACAAAAAAAATATTTTCTGATGAAAATAAATAAAAATGGAACGAAATTAACGAATAATTTCTTTAGTCTCTTGTGTATGTAAGTGAGGGAGTGAACATTTATTTGTTTAATTCATTCATTACTTGCATAAATGTACGATTTTATTTATTGTTATTGTTTTATTTATTTATATGGTTTATTTTTCTGTTGTTGTTTTTCATTTATTATATATTTGCATTTTTACTGGTAGTATTCACACGTATCCATGCTCCTTTCTCTCTCTGTGTCTTATGGACAAATACAGTGGGACGAAAAGATAAATATATTTTATTATTCATTTTTGTATAGAATTACAGTATAATATTGATATTTCTTATGGGAATTCCTTTTAGAGCAAAAACAAAAACCCTCAATCTACTCCCAACTATTGGGACCACAGTAAAACTTTAAAAAAATATATAATTTTTTTCCATTTCATCATTCACCATTTCATTTAGTTTCACATTGTTTCAGTGTTCAATTGTATTATTCTGTTGCTTCTGTATTTGTTGTTGCTATTGTTATTGTTATTTTGATTAATTGCATTTCCTTGCAATACAATTTCGCAGCTTTGGAAATTGCATACAATGTGTATATGAATGTAGCTGTAGTAGTAAAAATGCAATACATAAAAAAATTAAGTAGGAAAAACTCATGTCAGTTGTGAAAAATTAACGTTAAATGTATTTTTTGATTTTATTTAATTTTATTTTTATTTAAAACTTCATTTCATTTATTTAATTCTTTTTTCGCATTTTTTCTATTTGGCATCTTTTCATTATATTTCAATAATATTTACTACAACGTAAGTTTTCCAAGAATTTCAAGTTCAGTTTTGTTTTTATAAAGCGTGAGATCGAAAAATTTTAACAGACGTTTTTCATTAAAATTTAACACAAATACAATTTAATTTTTTAGATTACGTTACTTTTGTAAGAAACAGCCCGGTAAGCTCGGACTATTTGGTATGAAAAATTAAAGGTTGAGAAATATACGAGGCTCAAAAAGTTCCTGACAGGCACGCTGTTTAAAATTTAGAAACCAAAACAAAGCAAAAAAAATTTTTTCAAAAAAATTTTGCTGCATAATAGATGACGAAACGTATATGCTGGCAAACTTTTTGAAACATCCTGGTTAAATATTTTGTATTACTGCTGCCTGATTGATCGATGAAGAAAAGTTTTGGAATCCAAAAGCAAACAAAAATTTCCAAATAGGTGTGGCAAGCAATATGTACTTGCGGCAAATGAGATCAATCATTTATTACAGTCGGTTCCAAAATTTAAATTAAATAATGTTTGAAAAAGACTGCTTCCATTCATAAGACTTCATTATGTGTCAACTTATTTTTGTACTGACTTGGCACGCCCCGGTGATCAAGCCCTTAAGTGATTCAAGAGAGGCAAACATTTTGGTACAAATGCCACATTAATGAGGCGAGTGGAGAGATATTGAGCTCTTGTCAAAAGTAAAGGACACAAAAGGTGTCCCAAATTGTGGAAGATTTTAAAGAGGTATAAACTACCGGTGTGAACACAGTGACAGAACGCACTTTAAAAACGTACCGTAAAACCATAAAAGGTTCAAAATTTCATCGTTAGTGCTTCAAAATTTAGATATTTTTATAAATTTTAAATATTATTTCTACTTAAAAATAATAATAATAATAATAATAATAATAATAATAATAATAATAATAATAATAATAATAATAATAATAATAACAATAATAATAATTTAAGATTTTTTCGATCTCACTCTAAAGTTTATTAAAATTATTTTCTTTTTGTTTTAATTTGAATGAATATACAATTTACTTATGTATGCTTATTTATGTAAGTGTATTTGTTTTTATTTAAATTAAATGGTATTCAGTGGAAATTATTTAAAACAAAATATGAAAAGTTAAATTTTTTTTCATATTTATAAATTTAAAAGTGTGAAGTATTTTTAAATTATTCACAATTTTTAATAGATTCTGACTGATTGTGTGAAGTCATATAATAAATTCTGAAATTTAGTTTAAATTGTGAAATATCATAGTGGAATATCACAGTTTTTATTTATTCATTTGTAAGCGATTTATATTTCTAAAAAAATATATATTTTTTGTTAAGGTTTTGTCAATTATTTTTAAAGTTTAAATTATTCCATCTCAGATATTTTACTAATGAATAATATGTGAATTTTCTCATATATTGAAAATAATGCAAATAAAAAAAATTAAAAACATCGAGAAATTGGAAACTCAATAATTTTTCTATTTTTATTGTATCTTATCATATTCAATCATATTTTCTTTTAAAATAAATAAAATGTTTAAAATTTATAAATAATAAGTAACAATGAAATATACGGTTATGCCGAAATTTAATGCCCTCAACATTCCATACATGCACACTTACTAACGTATACATTATATACATGTTTTTTAAATATAACACTTAATGAGTCGTATATATGAAATATAAATTGACATTATAATTGAAAGTTTTACAAAAGTTCTTCTCTTTAATTTAGAGGTTGTCTCAGATATCGGTCTATACCTTTTAATATACTGTATATATAAAAAACTTCTGTGGACCATAACAAATACTCACGCAAATTTTAATTAACGTATGTCAAATTTTGTGTGTTTGACAGACAGACAAACGAACATATCTAATAGACTTAGATTTTGATTTGGTGCAAAAATGTAAATAAGAAACAAATCTGTTTTGTTTGTGTTTTGGCTTCATTTCAAGCAAACATATGTTTTCGAATATGTAAAGAACTATATATTTGAGAGATTTTTATTAGGAAAAAATTTCATTCTAATTTGTTGATTTATAATTGATAATATTTCAAAAGTTTTACAAAAGTTCTTTGATTAAACTTAGAAATTGTCTCAGATATCGGTCTATAACTTTTAATACTCTGATCCAGTTTTGCTGATTTAAAATCGAAAACTTCTGTGGATTATAACAAATTTTAACGCCAATTTTGCTCTGTTAAATTTTGTGGGTGTGCGAACAGACAAACGCACATGGCTTGGATGAAGCAGCCAAAAATTATACTGAATAAATACATTTGACACATTTAACTATGAACAATTTCTATACAAAAAATTCTTGCTGAAGAATTCTCTTGTTTCTATTATGGACGAAATAATTTATGATAATTGGAAATTCCAGCGAGATAAAGATACAAGAATACATGGCCCGTCAAGTTTATTCAAAGAATGTCAAAAACAAAAGCATAATGACTTTCCAATTCCAATCTTATTAAAAACTAGTTGAATCAACGCCACACCATATTAAGAGTTAATCTACAACAAGGAATGATCGCTAAAAATGATCGCTAAAATCTGATATTAAGTTAAAATTAAAAAAAGTCTTAGTAGCTTTAATAAACATATTATTTGTCCACTAAATATTTTCTTGTTATTTTTTTATTTTTATTATTAAGTAATGAGCGTTTATAGAGATATGCACCAGTGTTTTTTTAGGTTAAATATGAATTTTTATATTTGCTCCCATTATTATAGATTTGAAATAATTTTGTAAAAACATTTCAGTATTAGCATATGTCTCTCTAATAAATATAACAACCATCATCAAAATAATACATATGCTATTTTAGCTTGTTTTTTCTATTTTTAGTGTGACTATAACAGACAGTTAGAAATAAACTATTTTTCAATATAAAAATACTCAAACATATGTTTTTTATTTGACACATACATTTTCATATATATGCACACACAAATTTAAGTATTTTCCTATAAATTTATAAAATACATTTGATTATGTACACGTACAATGCATGTATATGTGTAATACACATTTGTATTAGGAGTACATAAAAATCGGTTTATATACATATAAAATAGTATTAAATACAAAAATATATTTGTAACATGTATTTTAAAATCTGTCTATTTTATAGTGATTTATGATTCCAATGGGTATTTAAACAAACGAACCTGTATATATAATTTGGAAATTATAGCAAAAAATAACAATAATCACAAAAGTACCAAAAATAGATATAATCTACACATTATTTTCATCTCCCTTGATATGTTTTTTCCATTTATTTCAATGATTGTTTTTTTTAATATGTAAATTTAAGTTAAGCTAATTTTATTTAGGGTGTGATTAAGTGAATTTTATTTAAATAAAACAAAAATTTAGGAGAAACTAACTGGGTAAATTAAAATAATAAAAAAGGAAATTAGTTTTAGGGCATCTTAAATAAAATTAAGCTGTAAATTCTAATGAAAATCATTTTGCATATTACTGAATGGTATTTATTCAATGTTATAACTAACTTACCATACTGGACGCATACGTAATATTGAAAATATATAGATATTACTTATATGTATGTAGGAAAATTTTAATGTACTGGTTGTATTTGCCATAACAGTAGCTGATGAACTTAACTTTGTAATTTTGAAAGCTTGAATATCAATTGTTTTTAAACCCTTTTCATATCTTGCTTCACCCGGCGAACTTTTAGAAAACATGAAAATTATATTTTTTTTACGTAGGAACTTTTACGTTTAAACCCCTATTCAAAAACGATATGTGGTCAGGAATAAACAGCTTCCAATTTGATTCTTTTCATACCTTACAGCTCCATATATGTTTATGTGATATTATGCCATCCATTTGGCTGAATGTCAGTCAATGTAAAATTTTAAATACTCTTCAATTTGCAATTTTAGAAGTATTTCTATATAATTGGAATATATGCTTTTATACCCTACATCAGCATAGGAAGTTGGGGTGTTATGCTTTTGTTCATAAGTTTTTAATGGCCAAAAAAAGCGGGCTGCACCTACATTTGTGTTAACCGATCGAATCACTTTTTGATTCGATTTAAAGATGCCTGTCTGGTGTCTAGCTGTCCATGTAAACCTTGAGCATAAAATGTAGATCGTAGTTTTAAAAATATCATGAAAAATTTTGGCACATCTCACTATGTTATTTCACTTAACTCTCATACAAATATTCCTCCTAAAATACTAAATATAAAGCGATTTTAACAAAATGCGGAAAAATTAAATTAACATTCTTATTCATTTACGAGATTAGTCTATTATTTTTAATATAACTCATTCCAAATTTCATTTTGATGGTCATAAATCTCTCATATATGTTGATATTGTTATAATTAGTCAAATTAACATATTTATAAGGATAAATCGATGTGTGCGAGGTTCAGTCTATAATTTTTTATAGCTTCCATATAAAACCCCAGAAAAAGTTTACATAAATGTTATTATAATTGCAATGTACTTCACACTTAAGCATAAATCAGAAAATCAAATTATATGAGGGTCGTTCATAAATTTTTCGTAGCTGTCATATGCAACCAACAATGTGATGTAGGCCATTACATAATCGGGCTTGACCTACAATAATATTTTAATTTGTTTGGATCAATGTCGAAGAATATTGAAATTTAAGCTCATAAGCACAGATATGAAGATATTTCAATTTAACTTGGTACTAATATATTCTGCTTCTGTCATTATACCGAATTCACGAAGCCCAAATTTGCTATCATTTCATGTACTTAAGATTTATACAACGCTTAAAGTGATAAATGTCTCTGAATATCACAAAAATTGTTTCAAATAGGAAGTTCGATGTGATTTGAATGAATCTTGTGATTAACATTTGAAAAAAAATATCCTTAATATTCTGGCGTTCAAAACCCCGAAAACGAAAATAGTGTGAAAAAATGTAAATGTCTCCTAATCTTTGTAAGTAAAAGATAATTCACCATTCATGAACCTTATGTGAGATCCAAGTTTTCTAAGTATTAGTTTTATACTTTACTGTTCACGATATGTAGAATTAAATACAAATTTGAGCAGTTACAAAAAATATTCTACTTCACTATTCAATGTCCTAATAATTTAAAAGATAATTTGCGCAATTTGTAAATGAATACTAAGGACTGAGTGTGAAAATATCTTTACTTACTTTATGTCTCTTCAAGCTAAATCCAATGTCAAGGTTATATTTGAATATTCTATACATATTTATTAATTTTCAACTTCTTCCATATTTTTCACTGAAAAAAGGAAAATAATATCCTCATTTACATGCCCGCAATTTATAAAGGCATAACTACTGTTATTAATTATATTTCCTTTAAAAAAAGGCAAACGTTTTATTGGTTTTAATTAGTGCCTTTTAATAATAATTTCCATAAAATCTTTTTTGTTTTCTTTACTTTGTCTCCTACTAATTATTTACACAATATATTTACATGTATTTTAACATAAAACCGAGTGCGAGTCCTCATGATATATATTTTTTTACCAAGGTAACAATAATATTTTATAAACGTATTTGTCGGTATTTCCTCTTTTGTGCATTTTTTTCAAAAGGAACTAATAATTTGTTGCTTGTTTTTATAATTAGTAACTTGTTGTTGCATTTTTTGTAACTTATTGCATATTTCTTAATGCATATTTACACTCTTAAACACACAACACACACCATTCAGTCATAAGTACTTATAGTATGAGTTAATGTGTTTTGTAAAATAAATAAACATGCCATGATTCATATCATGATTCAAACTGATGGCAAACATACAATGGTATGACAATAAAAACAAAATAACAGAAGAGAAAACGTCACAAAGTGTAGAAAATAAAATCAAGGAGAATAAGAAAGAGGAAAAGAAATCTCAATTACATTCATGATTTGACATTAAATGGAAAATACAAAGTACTTGTAGAAATTAAAATCAGGTTATAAAACAACAATAGAAATGAAGAAGAATAAGCAAAAAAAAAAAAAGAACATAGAGAAAAGTGGAAAATAATAAATTAACACAAAGGTCAGTTGTAAAAGTCGTTGATTATTTAGCACTTTAATGTTGACACATGAGGATATATATTTTCTAAAAGGATTTTTTCGTTTAAATTAAAAGGAATAAATTTAATGAAAAATGTTCAATATTTAGCAAAAATGTTTATCTATTTTTTTCGAAAATCATAAAGAAGACATTATTTTTAAATGTTTTTTACTAAATGCACCACTTTTGCTGTTGAAATGTGAATTTTCATCCAAGTAGTCCATCAATATCTAAAAAAATTATTTCCAAATTTGTTGAACAATCTTGTATATTCGTAATTTTTCAGACCACTACCACTGATTCCAAAACAATTTCTAGGAAATCTTGGAATCCGTTGGAGATAATTTAGTAAAGTTTAGCTGATTACAGGACTTAAGCTAGAAAGCTTGGAGTGTTAATTGTTTAAAGTACACAAAAATATAGTTTTGTTGGGAATTATTTTGTATATTTTGTAGTCCTTAAAAACTCTATTCCAAAGAATTTGGTAGCTCAGTTTTAATATTAGAAGCCAAAGAAGTAAAAGATAATTCACATAATAATAATAATAATAATAATAATAATAATAATAATAATAATAATAATAATTTTATAACAAAACGTCAAATTCAATTTTTGTTATGATTGTCATTGTAATTAATAAGACTGTTAGTATTTTGGTAAGGATGTGCGAAAGTTAAACGCAAAGTTTGCTTGAATTTTTTATTATTTAAACTTCTCTCAAGCTTTCAAATCTTATATATCTGAAACTATTATGGGAAATTTCATGATATATGATCCAACGCCTTTATGAGAAAATATTGCAGACATGTTTTTAAAATGATCGTGGTGCATTTTGTTTTTTTTTTAAGAGCAACCTTAAATTTCCCTGACTAAATGTTATCTTCATCCGGCGACGGTTCGTATTTATGTTAATTTTGAAGTCATTGCTTATTGATAGTTTCGTGTGCGTATGAGTAATAATTTACTGAACTAAAAATAACGTATACGCATGTTTTTAATGTTAATATTTTAACTATGAAATTTAGAATATAAATTAACTACAAAAGAGTACAGCTTTTTAAGTTCGTATAAATTTTGGAAGAGCCTCTGATTTTGGAACAGCCTCTGAATCGATTTAAAAAAAAAAACAATAATTTAAATTTTATTGTTAAATTTTAAAAATCATAATGTGTTCCTAATCACCTAATAGTTCATTAAATGTAAATTCTGTACAACAAAATCGAATCCTGATTTAGGTAGTTTTATTCACATTTTGGGAAATACATGCAAAATATTATTGTATTTGAGAAATCAACTTTTGTTTTCAACACTTTTATTAAGAAAATTTTTTCTGTGTAATGTATATACCGATTTCAAGTTCTTTTGCGTACTTAAAACACTTCTAAAATGCAGTAAAAAAAGTATAACAATAAAGGGTTTTTTATTTTTATCTCTTCTTCAAATAAACAAATTTTTAACCTCAAAACAATTTTTGAAAGTAATTCAATGTTCTTTGAGTTTAATCTTTTTGAATTTGAATTATTTTTTTTTAATTTCACCACTTTCTTTTTTAAATCCCAAATTAAGCTTTTGTATTGAATGGATATGAGTAATATCATGATATTTATTCTATGAGGCGTATACTTATTAAAAACATTAAATATTACTCATACGTCTTTAATATGTTAATATATTACATGCATTTCAGTAATTTTGTTTAAAATATTTTCCATTTAATTCTTCTCAAATAATCATAATTATTGTGCATTTTTGATATTAAGTTCATGAGGCGTTTACTAGATTTATTTGAAAATATTAGTCATACGCTTGTGATTCTTTAGTATGTAAAAATTACGTTTTTTTTCTTTATACGCATTTCAGTCGGTTTATTTAATATATTTTCGTACTTCATACTTCAAAAAAATTATAATTGTTTTAAACTCTTGACACTGAGTTCATTAGTTTAAATGTCTAAACTTTAAAATAGAATTTTAAAATTCTCCTTCAAAATTATTTTTCATAGGAATTCAAATCAAAATATATTATATTAAATTTCATTTAAATTAAAAAGAAGAAGTAAATGAGCCAAATGTTCATCTTCTTGTATATAAACACAATCTGTGCGATAATTTCTTATTATATATTTTTTGTTATTTTCTTCGTAAAAACAAAAAACGAAAAGGAAAATTTACTAAAAGCAATTAAAGTTATAATTATACATAACACATACATTCATACATATATCGACCATATGAGAAGTTATAATAAATACTTAAATATACATATGTGTGCATATACTTATGCATGTATATGTTTAAACTTCTGCAAGTAAAAACGAACTACTGTAACAATTTAGACAAATAATTTGGAAAACTATAGAAAAAGAAAAAAAGAAAGAAAAAGAAGGAACTCATAATATTTGTTGTTATTAGTTGTGGTAGTTTAATTTCATTTTGCATACAATGTGAGAGTATGTGTTAATTTATAATATAATTTTTGTGGTAATTTTCGTTTTGTTTTTGGCAATAAAATTTTAAATATTTTTTAGACCAAAATTATTTATATATTTGTTTCGTTATAAATCTCTATGAGAAAATTTATTTTATATTTTTAAATTTTGAAGTAAGAAAATGATTTGATATGCAAACAATTGAATTGAATAGTTTAAGATTGATTTATACACAATTTCACACAAATAGGTAGATGTGCATGTATTTGTAGCTTGTATTGGATTTTCGAAAAGGTATAATTTGTAAAGAGTTGTTTATGTATATTTACAAATTCATGAACATTTGCTTGTATTTGACTGTAATTTAGAATAATAAAATATATAGGAAATATATTGATGTAGGAACTTGTGATTTATAATTTATTAAAAGTAGGATCAGTGGAAGTTCTCCAGGAGGACCAAAACTTTTTTATAAAAAGTGAAACAAAAATACTAACAAGAGCTTATTTTGATTATTTAATGTTGTTCCATTAATTTCGCTATTTAAAACCAACTTTAAAATTATGGTGAAATCTCTTTCATGTCGTGCTATCACATTCATCGATATGGCATTTCTCACTCAACATAATATAAGATATGGCTTGACAAAACTTCTCTAAAAATAAAATATTCCACATTTATTTAGATTTCTAAAAAAGAAATAAAAACGCTGTATACTATAACTTTCCCCTTCGGCATAATTTCATATAAATGAGTAAAAGCAAATAATATTTGGCACTTGGGCGAAGTCTATAAAAAATGATGGTTGCCGATTTATATCTTCTTCCAGAATCTAGTTTTTAATTCATAAAAATAGTAAATTTAAAATATTTTTTTGAAACTGAAGCTATTTAAAATCTACGTGACAGATATATAAGGGCTATAATAAAATATTAACCGACAGACGTTCATATTTTATTATAGTCCTATTACAGATTCCTTTCTTAATGTGGCATAATTCTAACAGCAGAATAAAATTTATATATTATCAAAATTATTGATAACACTGTTCCAAATCTTAAGCAGATAAAATTTGTGATTGTATAAGTTTTATACAAGAACAAATAACAAACACAAATTATTCGCGATAGATTCTCATAGCTGTCAAGTAAATACCATTAAATAATGAAGGTCATTAAATAAAAGGGCACGATCGACTAAACAAATACATGCATAGAATTTTCCTTGTAAAAGTTTAAAGAGTATATCTTGGCTTAAATAATAGTTTTGAAAACTTGTTGAAATGTCATAAATCTTAAAGGAGTTCTAGGAATTAACTTCTTATCAAAAAAAGAGTTTTAAAAATATCGCTTGATCGACAAGTCAAGCTTGACCGAAAATTTGAATAAGTCTTTATGCTGCAGCGGGTGCAAATTTTTCGGTTTTTCTCAAATTATTTATTTTATTTATATTTATGAATCAAAAGTTATAAGCCATTCAACTTAGATTTTCCCACAATAAAGGTTCTTTGTCTATTTTATAAAAAAATTTCTTATGCCTATTTATATTCTCCTAAAATTCTACTTTAAAGGCTTTTGTGTATTGCACCCAGATATCGGTAAATAAAGTAAATAATTTGGAAAAAACATCTATTCCATATTTACTAAAATTTACAGCAAATATTTTGCAACGAATTTTCAGTGACAAAACAAAGGGAACTAACCGTTCGGAAGTTACAGATTTTATTATTCACACAAATCACTTTTTAACAAATCTTCAATGGAGGTTTTTTACAAAATTTATTATACATATAACAATATTCAATATTTTTAATAATTTAATATATATTTTTTATCATTTTAAATATATTTTTTAAACGGAAATAAAAACTATAAAAAGAAAAAATATGTTCCTCATTATTGTTAAATAAATATTAAAGAGAACTTTATGCAAAACAAAAAGAAAAAACTACAGAGTAATTTACCATATTTTGGTTGAAATTCCTAAATATTTTTTTTAATAAAAAAATAAAAAAAAAATTCATTGTTTGTGTATCTCTGGGTTTGTTTAGGTCATTTAGTTAGTTACTTTGAAACTATGAGAGATTGTATACATATGTACATGTGTATATCTGAAGTCCAAAATAAATGTATACAAGAGAGGCAAATATACACTTATTTGAGTTAGAGAAATGAAAATGGAATTTTTGAATTTATATATAAAAACCACACACACACATAAATTGTTTCTAACTCCACACTTTTTGCCCACTTAATACAAATAAGTTTTATAATTTTACTCTACAAATGAAGTGAAACTATATTTTCTATATATGCATGTATGTACGTATGTATGTATGTATGTATGTATGTATGTATGTATGTATGTATGTATGTATGTATGTATGTATGTGTTATTTATTATTTGGTTTGTGTATGTATTTGTATAAAAATATTTATATGTGTATTTATTATTAGAAAAGTAAAAACTATATTCCTGCAACAATTATATTCCAAGTATTGCATACTTTTGGGGTTTAAAAAATATTTCAGATTTAAATAAATATATGAATACATAAGGAGTGAGATCGAAAAGTTCTTAACATATTTAAATGTTAATTAAATTGGAACTACTAGACTAGCAGTTTTTTCTTCTTTTATTTGGTTTAAATTATTAATGCAATTTACAAAATTTATATATATATTTACAGTTTTATTCACTTGTGATAACATTTTGAACACTTTTTCGGAAACCCTTTCCATTAAGGGTTTTATAGCGCTTTCTGTTTTTTACTCAAACATGTAGTCAATCTTATCACACCAAGCTGTTTGTGCTTTTCAGTTCTCTTTTGAAAAAAGACAATGCGCTATAGTTAGGTCTGGACAGTTTTGGAGGATTTGCCTCTGTTGGTGCATATACCACATTATTGTGCTTTTACCACTCAAGGGCTTGTTCACCATTGTGACAGATTGCAATGCGATGTCACAATGTCATAAATAAATGAAAACATTATGAAGTTTTATGAAGGGAATCAGCCGTTTTTGTAAATATTTCTTGATGAAAATTTCGGTATTTATAGAGCCCGCTTTAGCAAATGTTGGCCTACTTTTGCCGCGAGTGCATATTGTTTACATATTAAAAACCTTTTGGAAAATTTTGACTGTTTTTAGGTCCTAAACATTTTTGCAACATTTCTTCAAATATCAGCAAGAGAATATACGTTTCGCCATCCATACGTATCAGGAATATTTTTTTAAAAAACTTGACATCTACTTTCGTGCAGTGTTTTTGTCCTTTCAACTTTTTATATTTTTTAGCCTGCATGAGCCTTAAAGTTTTGTTTCGGAAAAAGCATGTGGAACTTGAACCAAAAGTTCACCCGGTACTGTTTAATAATATTGATAACATTAAGACGGCAAACCTTTGACGGCTCATCATAATTTTTGTAGCACCCTGTCGGGTTCAGTTGAAAATATTTACCAATTTTAGTAACCACTTTCTTCTGACCGCTCAATTTAATCAGATTAAAAATATATTTTTTTGTTTAACATTAAACATGATAAAAATCATTCAGTTTTACAAAGATAATTTGACCAAAAAAATATCAAATAATATTTGTATTAAAAGATTTAATGAAAAACGTGTGTTAAAAATTTCTCGATCTCACTTTTATATGAATATGTGAATGTTCCAATATTCCATACGTTCATAATAATAAAAAGTAATCGTAATCATCATAATTAAACACATTTTGAAATATATTTGTATGTGTTTCGAAAGGAGTGTTAGAAATAAATTTTTTAAATTTGATATTTTTTTCTTTATTTTTCTAAAAGTTAATTTATATAAATAAAGTTTACCAAAAATTCTATTTATATATAATTTTCTCTCTTTTTCTCTATTTCATTTCAGTAAAGTAGAAATTATCTTTAAATTTTAAAAGTGTTTGGATAAACAAATTTTTGGAAACAAATTTATGATGGTATTTTGTTGTTTGCTGTCATGATTTATATGGAATAATAAAATAAAATAAATCATTTTATCAAAACACAAAAAATAAATAAAAATAAATAAAATAAGCAAAGAAAAATCACAATTTGCATTGTGTTGGATTTCATATTGTGTGCATTCGTTTATTGTCTTGACAATGACTTGTTAAGAGTCATAGCTGCTGCTGCAACTGCTGGTTAGCTGCATCCACATCACTACTACAAGTGCATCTACCACCTCCACCTTTTTTTATCTACATTTCAGGAGTATACTACCGATTTACAACTACATCTCACTGATGAAATATGGATTTTATACAAATATTATGCAGTTATTTCTTAGCGCTGCTAACAAAAACACATGGTAAGTAGAATAAGACTCATCTTTATTTTGCTTTTATACTACAAATTCGAAAGAAATTTAGTTTGTATAAGACTTTTTGAAAATCGAGAGATTTATTGTATAGAAAATGCTTATGGGAACATTTTTGTTTAGTCATAGGCGCCTTTAAGGCGAATTTTTTCCTTGTCTTAAATGAAACTAATAATAGAATTTATGCTCCTATTTTCAAAAATATTTTCTGCGTAACTCAAAGAAACAAAAAGGAATGTAATTTAATAATAAAACATGGTTGAATCCTTTCCAAAAATTTTTAAAGATAATTTTTTTAATTAATTCTAAATATTATTCTTAATTCTTAAGAAAGGAATCGTTAAAAAAAAAGACTTTAAAAATTTAAGGAATAAAACGAAATTTTTTCTAATAAAACATGTTGAAATTATTTCCTAAATTTCATTTAATAAAGCAATTTGTCGACCAAGATTAAATTTTTTTTCTTCTTTTTGTAAAAACTCCTCTATTGAAATAATTTCTTTCAGAAAACTCAACCCGAAATCTTTTTTTTAAATTTAATTAAAGACAAATTTTTCAGAAATCGGTTTTCAAAGAAATATTTAATATTTTATTAAAACAAAAAATTTGAATTACAAGCAGAAAGAAACTATTTAAAATTTTATCGATTAGAAAATTTTATGAAAAATTAAGGAAAAAAATATTAATTTAATTTATATGAATTTATAAAAATTTATTTTTATTAACTTTTCATTTTCGACAAGCCTTTTTGTAAAAGAAAAACTAAATTTGTAAGTTTCTCCAAATCCTACCAATCGATATATTCCTTTATCCTACAAAAAAGTAATATTAATTTTATTTTGCTCCGTGGACAATGTCTGAATATATCATCTAAGATCTTATTAACTATATATGTATATAGTTCATATATATCCAAATATAAAACGATTCAGCCATATTAGTTAGTTGAGAATATTCTCACGGTTACAATTATAATCCATATTTAACAAATTACCAAGTTGGTTTGGTAGTGTCCTCAACAGTTTGCTAATTAAAACCAGAAAAATCGGTTCAGTATAAAAGTTATAAATCGACATCTGAAAAAACTTCGACAAACAGTTTTTTTTCAATTTTTCAAAAATCAAATTCAACAAATTTTACCATAAAACTAAACGATATTCATTACTATTCCTCTATCTTTTGGCATTCACGCTTACATATTTTACTATTTGCCTTCTTCATGAGTAATATAATTTTATTTTGAAGAGATGCAGCTTTTGGTTAGTCTTACTTGGCTTTTCCATTACAAGAGCGTATCTTTGGATATGAATCATGCAAAAAATAGCAGTATACAAATATTTACTTAGGCGCATTCGAATACATCCTTCATTAAATCATAGAATTGATTCCATGTGACAATAAGTCTATTGTGTAATATGCATTCTGTATGACCAACATGTTTCACTTATCCTTAAAAACAATTGACATAATTTAAACTAAACAAGGAATTTTACAAACTTTTACATCATTAAACATTTTATCGGATTGTTCACATTTAGGGGGCCATATGCCAAACTAATTATGGGGCAGTCATCTAAGCTGATTACCTTTTTGCTTGACACGTTTACATATTTAACCCTTTAATAGACATTCACCTAAAACCGCACTAATAATAAGAAAAGACACAAAATCGATTACATCTTTTAACCCGAGGGGATGTGGAGTTTGTGATTACATTGGAAAGGTAATGATTTTCCCATTCACCTCAGCCCCCATTCTGAGTATACTAATCTCTAAAGAAAAATTTTTTAATTGTAGCTTTCAAAGATAATTAAAAGAGGTTTTAAGTTTAACGATTTGTGAACTTGATAAATTTTTTAATTGACCAAATTTGGATAGGGCGTTACCCTGACTTGATCAAAATTTAGTTTACAGGCATCATTTTAAGATTTTAAACATTAAAAAATATAAAAAGTGACATAATCAGTGAATAAATGTTGCCAACTTTAAAAAAATCGCAAAAATAAATTTTTTACAACAATTTTATAGAGAATTTGGCAAATATTTTAAAAGATGACATGGACTTAAATTAACCCGCAGACATTAAAATACTAAAAAAGACACAGGTAATTTTTTTGGATTTGAATATCTCTTAAACTATAAGAGATAACCTACACATATAAGTATATGTTTTATTAAAATTTACAAGGATTATCCATATGCATTTTTTGTCTGAAATGATAAATTAATTTTTGCGAGTTTTAAACAAATCAATATAACAGACATGACTAACTTTGAACTTGAAGGGTCACTGTCTATACCCCAGATCATACAGACTCTTGTGCTCTAACAGATTTCCTCGAAATGATATGTATTTTGAATATATAAAATTTCTAACGATTCAAAAATTAAACAACGTGAATAAGTCAAATAATCCAAAATATAAAGGTTGAATTAAAATATCTTTAATAAAACATTTAGGATTTTTTTTATTGAAATATAAATTATTTTGGTTTAGAAGTAATCAAATGAATAATTTCATAACCGAAATCCAAAATTATTTTCCCTGCCTCCAATTGTGTAGCATACTAATACAAGTATAAATATTTATACGTACATTCATATGCATATAATATATGTATGTAACTATTTGTATGTTCATTTAAAAGTTTTCAATTTTTTATTCGTTCGCTCTCTTCAAATAGTTTTATTCAAAATGAATTCTATGAATAATTCATGTTTGACTTTAAGAAATTTCGTTTTGATTAAAAAATCAATTTTTATTACATTTGAAATTTCTATGTAAATATGGAAAATTTTATTTGGATTTAAATTAAAGTAAAAAAATCTTTAAAATAAATATGAGTAATAAAAATATAATATAAAAGATATAATAAATTATATAAAAAACTAATTTATTAAAAAGAAAATATGATATTTTTTTAAACTACAGAACATATTTATAAATGGATAAAATATTGTTTAAAAATAATATAAAGAAAAAATATAAACATTTATATTTCATTTAAGTTAAATTTATTTCTTTTATTTTTAAAGCAAATAATAGGATATTTATCGTAGTATAGAAAAACTCGGAACAAAATCTTTATTTTCAAATGATCTCAATTTTTAATATTCATATGTGAAGATAAAAAAATGTAATTAATTCGTTAAAATTTTTTAATTTTTATTATCAACTTATTTTACTCTTCTTTCAGTTATAAATGGAAAGAGGATTATATTTTAACTCGTCCAAAATTGCGAGATGTTTGAAAAAAAAATAAAAAATAAAACAAACAAATAATCAACAAAAAAACACCTACTGTCACTGTTCATACAACAAAAGTACATACACCCCTTTTTCAGCTTAGTAAAAAAGTTTTTACTGTCACATATGACTTTAAACTAATTTGTACGAATTATTCATTTTTAAAACTCTTTTCTGAATTTCACTCTTTTCTTATTTTTATCTTTTGTACTTTTTGTTAAAATAAAAAATAAAAAAAGATACAATCTTAAGAAGAAAAAAAAAAGAGTCGAAAAGCGTACCTTGATTTAAACCTGATATTAAGAATGATTTTAATATATATTTTTTAAAGATTAAAAACTTAAATCATTTAAGTCCCATAAACGATTATGGTTAACCACAGAAAATAACTTTAAAAATTATATTTTCAAAATCCGATTTATTATTGCAATATTTTTATTAAAATATATTTATTTTTGTCTTCTGTATTAGACAATTTTCCCTGAATTCTGACTGCAATCGTTTGTTTAACTAATAATTAAATTTGAACAATATCTCTAAGAATAGAAGAGAGAATAAAAAAATATTAATTAGTTTTTAAGGCCTGAGGTAAAATATTTTCTTTTTGTTTGAATGTAAAAATATAAATCTGTTTTAAATTTATTTGATAATAATTAAATTTTTATAAAAAAAAGATTCCTAAATTAAGTTTGTTAGGACAGTGTATATAATGATTGAGATCGAAAAATTCTTAACATACATATGTATAAAAACGAAACCACTTAACTTGCAGCTCTATTTTTTTATTTGATTGAAATTATTAGTAGAAATTACAAAAATTAAATATTTTTCGAATTCTAATCACTAGTGATGGATTTTTTTCGGATAAACTCCAATTACTTTTCGTTTTTATGCTCTTCAATTCTCTATTAACTAAAAGCCCAACATCTTTCCACTGAACTTAGCTAAGGGAAGTTTGAAAGTTCTGCCCCGCTTAATACCACTGAAGAGCTTGTTTACCAGAGTGACAGGATGCTTAGTCAAGGCAGAAATAAGTGTACACGTACTGAAGACTTGATATAAATTTCGGTGCCTCTAGAGCCCGTTTTAACAAATGATTTGCTTTATTTGCCGCAACTGCATATTGCTTGCACAAAAAGAAGACCTAAGAGCAGAAAATTTTACTGCTCTTTGGTCCTCAACTTTTCTTTAACATTCTCTCGACCATCATCAATTTTTTGTTAGCATGAAGTTGATAAAAATCTATCAGAACATACGTTTCGTCATACATTATGCAGCAAGAATTTTGTTAAATTTGACTTCAAATTCCATGCTTTGTTTTTGGTCTCAAAATTTTTAGCTACGTTCCTGTCAAGAACTTTTTGAGCCTTGTGTATTTTTAAACCTGCATTAACTTTAGCTTTTCCTACGAAATAGTTCGGGTAGCTTTCCTACTGGGTCTGTTAGAAGCAATTTTAGAAATGCTTACTATTTTTTTGGCTTTAAAAACTTTATGTGGATCGTTTCTTCTACTTGAACCAGTTTTTCTATCAACGGGCTCAATTTACATTGGAAACAGTTTAACGGTAGACCTTTGAATGCAGCCAATTTTTTATAGGCCCTTGTTGAGTATTGTTAAAAATATTTAATAATTTTAGTACGTGCATTTTTCTATTAACTCATTTTAATCAGTTTAACAACAGTTTACCCTATAAAGTGTGTTAAGAAATTTTTAATCTCATTCTCATACATAAATATATATATATACATATATAAATTTATAATATATATATACATATATAAATTTATTCATAGATAATTGTGTGTATATATTATATAAATTGTTATAAATAAAATAAGAATTCAAACTAATTTGTATGCAACATTTAATATCTTTATTATTTGTATATAAATTTAATTTGAACCACAGGCTGTCTTTGTAAGTGTCTGAAGGATGGATAAATAATGTACAGACAAATAGACAGATAGAACGACAAAACAACATGACACATTTTCCTAATATCATAATTACAGAAGTGCTCAACCGAAAATATTAATAAATACAAAAATACAAACATAAAATGTAAATAAATTGAAGGATGAATGTTATGTGACTGTTTCAATAATCAGGGCCTTTTGGAAAACTATTCAGATATTATTGGAGACTTCACCCAAAGATTTTACCTAGATCCTGGTTATTATGACAAATTCGAAAAATGTTTGTTAAATTAGAAGCTCTGTTTGCAGTACTAACAGACTTAAGTTTCAAATCTTAATTTGATGGTTTTACATGTGAAAATAAGACATTCCATTTTATGTAATTTAAAAATGGAGAAAATAATAGACGGCACCTCTTAAAACTTTCCATAACCGCTTCCTCCCTCTCAAAAGAAGTGAGGATGAAATAATTTGCAAGAGATTACTTTTGTTTTCTATCTTCATTTTGGAAATAACGAAAGTCTATGGCTGACGTAAAATATTTTTAAAGGTAAAGAATTTCGAATATAGTGATACTTCGACCAGATTTTTATTTATTGTTCCAAGCAATTTACTTAAAACCAGTATTATATATTCAAAAATAAAAAATTATAGTCCGATATCTGAGGCAACATAATAAATTTAGACAAAATATTGCCCAACAAAAATTAACTGAATTGAAACAATTAAACTATCAACTGTACGTACTTCTTCATCATATCAAAAATGTTCAAAATCGTTTTAGTCGAGAAAAAGATGTAGACCTATTTTGGAATGCTATTTTTGGAGAAATTTGTCACATACTCATTATGTGGTAAAAATAAACTCAACAAAATTTTTAAGCTGTGACCACTGTTAGCTCCCTTATAACCGCATTCCAAGATTTTGGTTTTAAATATTGAGGTATTTCAATTACTTGAGGGGTTACGGGTTTTGGTAGAAATATATGTGGTCATTTTGCGATATTGATACATATTGCTCTGCAATGCTCATAAAGGAAATTTTTGGAACTCTAAACATCGATCCCTGCTTTCATATAATACCTTTATCGCAAGCTAATGAAAAAAAAAAATTGTAGTGTAATTCTTTTAATTTTTGCAAATATTGCAAAATTGCAAAAGCAAGGCCTTGAAATATTAATCTCCTACATAATTTCACTTTAAGATTTTATTTGCTTTTACAACAAAAGAATGAACATAAATAGAATTTTAAAATAACAGTAAATTCTTAAGAAAAATTTAAGAATTTAAAGAAAACTATAAACTTTATGAAATTTAAAAGAACTTTAAATTTATTTTCATATTTATGTAAAATTTTATCACAAAAAGTCTTATTATTTTAACTTTTACTCGTTATTCAAAATAAATAAATGTATGTGTGTAGGTATGTATGCATGTATGTATGTATGTATGTATGTATGTATGTATGTATGTATGTATGTATGTATGTCAATATGTATATTGTTTTCTTTTGAAAGCATATTGTGTTGAATTCATATACATATTATTAACTTGTACATACATATATACTTACATATATTTACTGAAATATTATATTATAATAGTATCAGTAATAGTTTCGCAACAATACAAAAAGATTCTCTATTTCAAGTGCATTAGATTTTAAATGTCTAACATACTGACAATAAAGATAAAAAGGACATTTTATGTTACAAATTATGGAAAAAAACATTGTGAAAATATATGTTTGAGTTTTTGAAAATACAGTGAATGTGATAAATGAGCAGCATATTAAAGCTCTTGACAAAAGAATTATTCATAATAATTTTCGAAGTCGATTTAAAGATATCCGTCCATCCGTCTATCTATCTGTCCAGATGGCTGTCCATGTAAACGTTGTGAACACTCTACAGGTCGCAATCTTGAGATATCTTTATAAAGTTTGGTACATAATGTTATAATGTACCAAACTTCATTTAATTAAAATTGGGCATGTTTGATACCTTCCATACAAATGTCCTCCCGGAATAAGGTTTTAAGCTCCTAATATAAAGCAATATTAAGTTATGATAGAGTCGGTTCATTTCTTTTCATAAGCCCCTTTCTAAATATCACTTTAAACGGCATAAATCTTACGTTTATGTTGGTATTGTAATAACAACTGATCAAATAAAAATAAATATAAGCAAAATTCGATACGATATACGAGGGTTAGTCCTGAATTACTTTTAGGTCCCATATAAGCCCACAAAAACATGAATTTTAAATTTCCAAAATAAAAAATATTATATGCAACACATTTAAGAATAAATAAGAAAATAAAATTATGCGATGGTCGTACATTAATTGTTCGTAAGTAATAGGTTATTACATAGTCGAGCTTGACCTACATAACATTTTTACTAGTTTTTATTATAAATTTTGATAATTTTTTATAGAAAGTATTTAGTAACATTTCAAGAAACAACAGAATCTGTATTTTATTATACGAGACTCTGTTCATAATATCTCATAAGCCTCATAAATCCCTACTTTCTACAATCCCCACTGTACCATATCGTTTTCGTGTTGTCGTCTTAATGTAGGGTATTACATATTTGTAAATAACACTTTTATTGATATTATAATCCGGATGTGGTTAAGAAAAAGATCTTAAATTAAAAGTAAATTAGACTTTCTGAAGCCAAATTGATCTAATTCTCACACGCAAGTAAAAACAATGGTTTAAGTAATCGTAATCGAAAGATAACATTTTTAGATTAACTATTATGGTTGTTGCACCACTTTATAATTTGAAAGAAACCAACAGAACCATATTGTCCAACTACAAGACATAATTGTAAATACTGATATACGATAATATTGATATTGAACAATAAATTTTAATTGTTTAACAAAACAATAAGGTTGTCCCACCATCTGTTAGCCATAATATGGTTGTGCAAGAACAAAAATATATTTGGCTTTTAACCAAGTAATGGTACACCAATAAGAATTTTAATGTAATTTAAAAAAATACATTTTAAAAACTTTGTAATAATATTTTGCTTTAAAAATAATAGATTTGTTGTAGTTGAGCCTTTTCATCTATATTGAATATATTTACTACTAAACAATTGCAACTAATATATTATTAGTTTATTAACAACTATTTTATTGCAGCAACAAAGTTATTATCAAAATATTTTTTTTCAATTATTAACATGTTGGCGTATTACAATTAATAATTGTCACGAAAATAATATTGTTCCGAGGGAAATATACTTCTTCAATCAAAGTGAATTTTGATCAATACCTTAGTTCGCTTCCACCTGGCCGTTCAGCGAGATGTAAATTAATAAATTATTTTGAATTCTTTACTAAAAAATTTCCATTTTTTATGTTCTTAAAAATGAACAGGGAAACAGTAGAAAAATTTCTTCAGTAAAACGCTTAAAAATAAACATTGAGTTGAATATTTATCAATATCATCAATCTGCTAATACAATTATTTAATCAATAAATTTAATTTTATTACGCACTGTAATCAAGAAACAATTCTTTTTTTATTATTTTTTTTATTTTTTTTTTTTTTTTTTGTTCTCAAAAATCACATCAAATATGAAAAAAGCATTCTGACAGATACAAGAACAAAACAAAAAAGAACATTGTCAATTTATATGTCAAATTTGCAAGTAAATACTATAAAAAAAACATTTTTAGGATTTAAAATTAAGTAAAATATAAAAGAGCATTTTATAGTGAACTAGAAATATAAATTATTATTATTTTCAATTACAAAAACAAAAATAACATATTTAAATGTAAAATAGTGTAAAAGATATTTTACATTAAATATTTATGTATGTTTTACAAATTTAGAATATTTTCTAATAAAGTCCTAAAAATGTATGTAATTTGGGGAAAAATAAATTTTCTTTTCAAAATTTCACCAAGAACTTATAAAAGAACAAATAGGAAGATGAAGGTAAATAGAGATGTATAACGGTAATAATTTATTAGAAAATTCAAGTGCCTATCAAGGTTAAAATATATAAAAAAGACCAGACAAGATTCTAACATTTTCCATTAAGTAATAAACTACTTACAATATATACATTTAATATAAGAAATAAGTCTTAAATAAGATCAAAACACATTTAAGCGCACAGTGGGTTGAGATAAAAATAAAGTGTTAAAATTTTGAATAAAACTTGCCATATTATTTGTATTGTCTCTCTTATCTATTTATTTGGCAACTGGAGGATATTTGACAATTATAGCCCTTTATAAATCGTACAACTTATATTTAAAATGATCAATATAAAGATAACTTTCGGAAAGGTAAACAATGGTTCAGTGAACATCTGTTTTAAAGAGAAATAGTTATACATGTTAATGAACTAAAAGTTAAATGAATGATGAGTTTTTAACCCTAAACTAACTTAAGGTTGTTGGAGTATTATGCGTTTATGCAAATGTTTTTATTTGAACAAAATAATAATAATGTTACCCCACCTTTATCAACTTAGAATTTCGAAACTAGAGGTCACGTTAACAATATCCATTCGTTTGTAACATTGGATAGTGTTTTTAAATCATTTTTTTTTTGGAAATAGTTCTGTAACTTTAGAATCGATAAAGATATCTTCATAAAATTACACAAGCTTACAGCTCAAGTATTTGTTATTTCATTTGGGAGAGCAGAACAAATGGACTACTCGGTGAACCTTATAAATATTGATTTTTAAAAAATTCGCCAAACATTAATTTATGGATTGAGACAAACCGAATTTTGTATATAGATTTACCCTGTAAATAGTTATAAAAATATGCTTACAAGTGTAGGGTACCATTTTAAGTTTCAGATTTATTCTAGGGGGATAAAAATTTAAGGCATTTTTTTACATTTTTGAAGCTAGAGATCCTAAATCTATTTAAAAATATGAGCCAGATTGTCTAAATAAATAACAACTTTATATTCGGCTCTGTCGAATCTATAATACCCTCTGCTAGTTTCATAAAGTTTTAGCGAAATTGACAAAAGTTTTTTGTTCTTTGTTTCCAACAGTTTGACGGACGTGGATAAATCGACACAGATTTTGATTTGGAGGGTATGAAAAAGGTTGATGGAATAACTAATCTGAAATTGGAACAGGAAATTGAATTTTCGAAGATTTTTAAAATTATTCTTCAATTTTCAAGTTCTAAAGATTTCATCAATACTTAAAATCCAACCTAAATAAGGCTCCCCCTAGTAAAATTAAACTACTTTCAATTGATTCCATAACGATTTTCTAAAATATTTAAAAGAAATGGCTTTAGGTAGGTACAAATCCCAAAAAAAGCTTAATTTACGTCGGTCAGTCAAAAGGTTTTTACGTTATAGTGTAGGATTACATAAGCGGTCTTAAACTACTATTACACTCTTAGTTAGCAATTTAATGAGAAAGAGGCGAAACAATTTTTGTTCGGCCCCACAGTGCAATATAATGTAAGTATAACGAAATTTGTAGGAAAAAATTCTAACCCAAATAAACAAGTTTAAGGTAAAACACAAATGCATTTTTCACCCTCGACTGATAACAGTTAAATGACTAAAAATACTGTAAAAATAAAAGAAAATGAAGAAAGTTAAAAACAGGTGTAAACAAAACTGCCTTGAACATATTCCCCTGATGCATTTCTTAACTAACAGCAACATGCAACAAAAAACATGCAAAAATTTTCCAAATTCTTTGCTTCAGTTGCACACCCTGGGTTTGCCTCTTATGTTTATTTCCATTCATTTATATTTTATTATTGTTGTTGTTGTTGCTATTTCTTGACTTTTAGTTTTTGCCTGCATATCTTATTGCACTTTTTGTTGTTGCTGCTGCTGCTCTTGAGGAAAACATTAACGATTCCTTTTTTTACTTTCGTTAAAATATTTTATATTTAAGAAGCTCTAAATTTTAAAGACAACGAGTAGGAAAAAAACTACTAAGATTAAAGTTACCATAAATTTAATGGTCCATAAATCAGTTGGTAAAGTGCAAAGCCAAGGTAAACAAACATGTTGCAGGTAGGCTGTCAGGTATGCGGGCAGACTCTGGAATAGTTTGGTAACAACATCTTGTGCCATTTTAGATGTGAATTGCAATTTAACTTTGAAATTAAAATTTATAGAAAATTAACAGTAAAATATAAGGAAATTTAAGGACATAAAATATGTTTTGCTATTTTCTGGCTCAAAATGTAGATTTATATTTGAACTAGTGGTTAGTTTAGGAGATTAAGAAAATATTATTTAGAAAAGTTGGTTAAAAATAAGGATAACATAAATTTAGTTGTTAACTTTTCGTAACATTATTAAAGTTGTATGGAGAAATAAGAAAATTAAATCGATGAAGTAATTAATGTTTGTGGCAAATAAAATTATTTTAATAAATTAATCAGTTTAAAATTGAGTTTTAGTAAAACAGCAAATGTAATGCTAATGATAAGGGAGAACAAATTATAATTTTTTCTTGGCAAATATATTGAGGGTCATAAAATGTGTTGTATTTATCCCTATAAATTTTTTTCTACTGATCCGATTTCGTAATATTTGGAATAGTTAAAAATTTATACTGTGTAAAGGGTGGAAGCACAGACATAGAGAGAGACGTACATAGACAAATAAACTCAGGTTTTGATGGGATGTTAAAATATACATACTTTACAGGGTCTTGGATGATTCTTTTTGGTTTTACACACGGAAAGACGAAGTTAAGGTACCATCTTCTCCATTTGTGGTAGTGTAGGGTAAAAAAATATAAAAAACTAATTATTTAAAGTTCCTTTTTGTATTGTAAAGATAATAATACTGAATCTTCAATAAAGAAAACCATCCCACTTTAGTATATAAATATACTCAACATCGCCCTGGCATTACAAGGACCTTTTGACCGAATTTACTTTTTTTGGGTGTTTAACTTACATATTAAGACATTGATTCCAGATTTGCGCTTTGATAACTTAACAAATAAAGTTAAATTTTCTTTATTAATTGACCTATTTTTAATAAAGTTTAAAGTTTAAAGTTTAATAGGGAATCTGGTACTTATTAAAAAATTATCTAACTATAAAGTAATTTAAAGAACTATGTAAGTGTTGCCTTTTTTAAAAATTTAACAAACTAAAGGTGGTAAAATTACGGGCTACGCCCCTGACTAGATCAGAGTCCTATTGACCTCTACATTAGGTAAAAAATATCTCAGCTCCAAAGCTTCTAAACTGCATTATTATATTTCTAACTTTTCAAAAATTTCAGATTTATAATCAAAAAAATCGATTAAAGTATAAAAACTTTCAGAGTATGAAAATCCAAAGGCGTAATTTTAATTATATGCTCACTGAGGCAGTGTAAACTGAGGCCATCAAACATTATACTTATTTTATTCAAAGAAGTATAATTCTGGATTTTTGTTTTTATTTGCAACTACTGACATAAAATCTAAAGCGTATGAGCAATTTTCAGAAATTATATTAAGTATACAAATACTTTTTATTTCTCAAAAAATAATTTAATTGCTCATGAAAATTTTAGTAGATTTTTTTTTAATTATCTTCCAAATATTATAATAAAAAATTAAAAATCTGAAAATTCTGACAAAATATTGCCAAAATTATTTTATAATTAGTTTAAAAAATTAAATATTTTTGAATAACATTTACTTCATCATATTTTTGTTAAATCAATTAAAGTTGTCATTATTGACTTTTTATATTAAATCGAGATGCCATCAAATATATAACCTTTATCAATGATTAAAAAATTGTTTTTAAACAACATAAAAAGGATTTTAACTTTTTATGTTGTTTTTAACTATGTAAAAGTATATAAATAATTTAATATTCATTTTTCCTACTTAACAAATCATTTATTTCGAAATTATAAAGAAAACCCACTTCAAGATTTTATACGATTTGGTGTCGAATTTTAAATACCCTTTTGGGCCAGTAAAAATTTTATATATTTGATGCTATGAGTAACATTTTTAAGTAGCACTAAATTATAGACATACACGTAGAAAAACATCATTTCGTAACATGTTCGTCTCAAACACTTATATATTTGCGGCAAACATTTATTGTTATTACCAACATGTTAATTGTTGAATTATCTTATTTTGATAATAATTTCGTTGCTGAAATAAAATTATTTTAATGAAATAAAAAATATAGTAGTCGAAATATGTTTGGCAATATGTTTGAATGATCACAATTTTATTGCTATTAAACAACTCGTTATATAAAAAATATTATTTCCAGTTTACTGAAAATAATTTTACAATTTGTCTTTACATGGAAAATAATACATATTTCAATTAATATTATCGTTATCATTATTATAAAAAATAGGCAATAAAAATATATAAAATTATATAACCGAAACATTATAAATAATGTCTAAAATGAGAAGTATATTCAAATATTTATACGAAAATAGTTTTATTCAATAATAAGTTAATGCGAACAAACATTGAGCTTACAATATTTTTATTAGAATAACAATATTTTTGTTGGCGATAACACTATTTTCAGTGACGATAACAACAACTATTTTTTTGATAAAAAATTTAGTGGCAATAACAATAACTATTTTTATTAATGCAAATAAACAAATCTTTTATTACAATAACAAAATATTTTTATTGAAATAATATTGTGATAATTTATGCATAATCACAAAGCAAATAAACAAATATTTAAGTTACACTAAAAATATCTAATAATAATGATGCTTCTTGCTTATGGTTACCGCAAACAAGTTTTTTCTTCTCGCTTGTTATATAAGTATATTTGCTTGAATGTTTAAACGCCTCATGTTTAAAGGAATACATAGACTATAACTTTTTCGTAGATCAAGGAGGAGAGATACTAACTATGATTGCACAGCTAGAATTATTTAAAGAAAAAAGGCAAATTGGATGAAATGAAAAGGTTTCCTAATACTGGACAAATATTGATTATTGGATATTTTAGAAGTTATTTTCTTATTTTTTTCTTAGGAAACAGTCTCACAGGGAAAACATACAAATTATCCTCATCAAATTTAAATATGTACTAAATTATTGAAATATGTTAATAATTGTTAAAGGAAAAATCATGGGAAGAATTAGTATCCTAAGCTGATTTAAATTGTTTAAATTTATTTAAGTTATGATTAATTATAGCGAGATGCTAATGCGAATAGAATTATCGAAAATAAGTAAGAATATTATAGTTATTTAAGTCTGACTATGCAATATTTTACTCCATATTGTTTATTTTATATAAATAGATGGTACGAAAAATCCATGGACGACCCTATAATTAAATTTTCTTATTTGTACTTAAGAGTGCAGTTTATTATTATGGCACTAACATTTATGAAATTTATGTGTTTGATTTTTTTATTTATTCTTTTGGTCTTTTATATGGGATCTAAAATAAAATAAAATATGGAAGTGCCCTCGACCTTTTTTAATTTTATAAAATCTTATTACAAAACCAACGCATGTTTTTGTGAGGTTTGTGCTATTTAAATGATGTTCGGAACCTATGAGAAATATTTGATTGATCATCGTATAATTTGCACATTGTTTTAGAACAGACTTATTTGTATCAAATCTGGTCAAAATCTTCCTATATTTGGATTTTTATGAGCTTAAACATTTTTTGTAAGGGCTAAGTGGAATAGTCAATAACATCGTCCTTAGGCTAAAATTATAAAACGTGCCAAATCTTATCAAGTTATCTTTTAAATTGAGATGCCTGATTTACATGAACTTCTAGCTATTCAGACGGACGGACATCGCTATGCTTGAAAGTTGTGGAAGCACATTTTTTTCTTTTTCTTATAAACATCTGCACAAACCCATAATACTACAATTAACTATGACACATTTTCCTTTATAAATCATAAATCACTAAATTACCATGCACAAGTGTGGTCATTTAACACACACACATCCATGTATATTCATATGTAAAGTAAGTGAATAAGTGAGTCTGCATGTCATTGTGTTAAAATTTCTTATACAAATAAAAAGAAAAATCATAAAAGAACAAATAAGAAAAACATTTTACACTTGCAATTGAATGTGTAAAAATAAAATTGATTTTCAAATGAACCGTAAATAAACGGTAACATATGCGTGAACAACAAAAGGCAAAAGTGCTAAAAATTCTTGTGTGCTAAAGGAAATAAGCAACCGTATGAGTTTAAATTTCTTATATTTTTTTCCAACAACAATAGATGAAAAAAAAATCCAGAAAATCAACTGAGAAGAAAATAAGTAAAGAATGAATGAAAAATTGAAAGAAAATCTAATAATTTCAAAGCCATCACACATATATAAATTTACATACACTCAAACAAACACCGAAACACATAAATACATGCAAATAAAACACAAACCAGAGAATGTCGAAGTAAGAAAATGGCAGCAGCCACCAGAGAAAAAAAGTACTACTTACACTACACTTATGCAAATCACTAAGAAAAATGTATAAAAGTACAAACAAAAAATAAAAAAAAATTACATGATATGAGTATTAATATTTGTTTGCCAATAAAACTACACAAACTTACAAAGATTACAGTGAGGGAAAAAAATGTGACAAACATAAAATTTTAAACGATTTTATGTTTTATCTTAATTTTTCTGTCATCTTTACCAAAATTGAGAACAAAAATCGTTAGTATTGAATACAAGCATAAATTGTTTCACTAATACAAACACTTAATTGCTAAGTACACAAAACATAATTTTAATATAATAATTAGGTAAAAACGTCATCAATTTTCTGAACAAAATCATTATATGTCGGATATAATCAGTTAAAGTTACTATTTATTGATATTAACAGAAACTCTGTAAAACCATAAATGAGGCCAAAACAAAAATGAACTAGCGAATCTGAGCGAAAAATAATACTGCACCTGTATTACCAGGGCAAGTCAGATAAATTAAGCGTTAGGAGTGTGCACTACGTTTTGGAATCAGGTACTTTATAGTGAAAGCAAACTGAATATGTTTTGCAATGTTGTCCGCATTACTGTGTTGAGAAAGCCCAATAGAAAATAGGAAAAATCAAAAATGTTTTCCTTCTTCCAAATACGGCGAAGGTGATGTAATGGTGTGAGCCTGTATGTCATATGTAGTTATCGGTGAGCTGGTTTTCATGAAGGGGGTTGTGAAGAAGAAGTTTATTTTAAAAACAGCGATCCAAAAAATTAAGCCCATCATGTAAGATATTTTACAATATGTATCATGACATACCGCATCCAACACTGTGTCTAGACCTCAATGTAATTGAACATTTGTAAGAAGAACATGATGCGAACCTATTTCAAAAAATCTAATCATTAAAAGGCGTTAAAGAAGAATGATTTGAAATTAATGAGAAATTTACAAAAACTTTAGCTCAAATAATGCCAAAGTATTTGGATGAAGTTATAAAGCAAAAATGCTTGTTTAGTACTGAAAAATTCCATAAATAAAGTGTTAAATATGTTTTATTACAAATACTTTTGTTTAGCAAAACCAAGATGATATTAAATTCATTATAATTAATTAAAAAATGTTTTTGAAAAAACTACTTGCGTTATTTACTACATTTTTTATTTGTGAAAATTTGGAATAAAGAAAATACATTTGCTGTGCCAATAGTTTTGTTTGGGACTGTATATGTTTAAAAGTTTCAACCTTTTTTGCTTTCGACTGTCAACATGTGCACATGTTTTATGTTCATTTATGTTATTTCTTATTTGCTTGTTTCCACATTCAGATACTTGTGATATTACAGAAAATAAAAATTATTACAAAAAATTATAAAAATGCAAATATTGTTTGTGGTTAAAGTTTCAATCGCTGTTAGGGAAATGTGTGTTTTACTCAGGGTTTTACATAGGCAGAGCAAGGAAAAGAAGACAAAATAAATATTTGTTATTTGAAGTACTAACAACTAAGAATTCTATATTCAGCTATGCGAAACCTGTAAGACCCTACATCACAATTAAGTTGAAGTAAAAAAATTATGTTTCGTATATACACACCCACACATACACTTGCAAACGTATACATTACATACACATGTTTTATATAACAGGGAATACTTAATGAGTCATAAAAGTAGTTAAATCTTCGGCTATAACTTTTTTCTACCAAACCGATTTTAATAATTTTTGGAACGAAAATAGAGGTCATATAGCTTAATGTAATGGCAACATTTTACTCTAATTTGCTGATTTATAAAGGATAATTTTACGAAAGGATTTGTTAAAACTTAGTGGTTACCTCAGATACTAAACCCATTTTTTAGATTAAAACTTTTCAGGACTATAAACAAAATTTCATTGAGCTCTGTCAATTATCGTGGATGTATCATAAACAGACAGACGAACATAGCTAAATCGACTCAGCTTTGATGGTGCCTGAGATGAATCCTTCTTAGTGTTACACACAGAATGATAAAGTTAATATACGCTCTTCATCTCTTGTGGTAGTGGAGGGTATAAAAATGAATAAACTGTTTTTGCAATAACAAAAGAAAAAAGTAAAAGATTCCTCATAACGAACTTCCAGACCCTACACTACAAGAATTAAGAATTATATCGGATTAGTTGATTAATTGATGAACGATGAAAGTGGATAAGAAAATTTATTAATAATGGTATTATGATTACAGACATGGTGAGGATTACAAAAATATTAAAACGTTATAAAATATTATAAATTATAAGAAATTTATTATAAATTTGATTTGCAAAATATAACAAATATTTTTATAATAAAACAATTGTTTTTATTATAAAAAAGGAAATTAATAACAAGAAGAATGTGCAATTTATTTTGATCATAAAAAGTTAATTTTTAAAATATCCAAGAACCTTAAGCTAAAAAAAGAAAAAACTAAGAAATCATGGACTAATATATTCCTTTTAAATAGAATTTCGTTTGTGTTTGTAGTATATTTATTATCTAAAATTGACAACAAAAATTAATTCTCTTTTAACGTAGAAATACAATAAAATGAATACAATATATATACTGAGGCATCGTTTCTCATTCTGATTTCAATTAATTTATTTGCTCTAGATTATTTCCGAAGCGTAGTAATCAAGCTTTGCCATAAAAGGTGCCAAACAGGTTCTCTATGGGTCTCAAGTTTTTGAGTTTCTGAGACCAATCCAAGATCTACATTGGCTGATTCTAATCTTCAATCAACTTTAATGAATGCTTCGTCTCACTAAACATGGGAGCCAAAGAGTCCCTTTAATTAAAACAAACTACTTTTGTTTAAATTTCTATAAAATCGCTATATTCGATCGGTATAAAAAGTTACCTTTTGTTATTTTTATATAACAGATATCAAAAAAAAAATATTCTTGCTGCATAATAAATGATGAACTTCTTTGTTAAAGTTTTATGTTGCTGATGGTCGAGGAAATGTTGCAGAAAGCTTAGGACTCAAAATCGGTCAAAATTTCCCAAAAATTTCTTGGTTTGGCAAGCAATATGCGGTTGCGGCAAAAGAAGCCAATCATCTGTTACAACCGAAATTTACATCAAGGAATGTTTACAAAAAAGGATATGTGTCCACTTAAGTGGGCACATATTCCACTTAAGTCTAAATTGCAATAATAATTTCTATCGAATAAAAAATTGAAAGCTGTTATTGGTTTCGTTTTTATTAACATGTATGTATGTTACAAAATGTTTCTATCTCACTCCTCTATCTCCTAATTCCGAATAATTTTGAAGAAAATTAAATTTTAAAATTTATTACTTTTTTAATTTAATACAAATAAAAATTACATTAGAATTATTCTATATACTAAAATTAACTAAGGTATACTTACATTTATGTCCATCTTCTTTAATTGTTATAATAAAATTTTATGTCATACATTTTGTGATGTTCATTTCCGTTTCTATTGTTCGATAATAATTAATCGTTTTCATTCATTACTTAAAACGTTTTAACATTCCAATTCTCTGCAGTTCTATTGAAATGGATACATTTGTTTGTTCTCTTTGTTTCATCTTTGCAAACTCTTTCCAGCATCTGAAAAAGAAAAGATTTTAATTTTTTTTTTTTTGGATTTCATTGTTTTGCCATCAAAAAGTGAAGACAAAAATTGTTTTTCTTCATTTAACCATAAAAAGTCTACAATTTTTGCTTAAGTCAGGGGACTGAAATGACTTTCAAAATGAACTTTAGCAAATGAGTTAAATTGATATTGGAGGGAGTTGAAATTGAAGTAGCCCAAAAGCAATAATAACAACAAACATAACAACAGTAACATCAACTAGCCAGACTAATTTGCCTCATATTCATGATACTAGAATAACTAGTTGAATGGCTGATTGTTTTTTGTTTGTTTTTGTTTTTGTTCATCCCGTCTAAATGTTAGCTGGATATTAATCTGGTTTTTGCTCTTTTGAATGGCCACAAATTGAAAGTAAGAATTATATTTTCAGTTCTTTTTTTTTGTTGTATTTGCTGTTATTGTATACCCAAACAAAGCAAGTTTTTAAACAGACATACAGACATATAAAACTTTGGTCTTTAGGATTTGTCTAATGTTTCTTTGAACTTTTTTTGTTTTTTGGTTTGCTTCTTTGTTTTGATACACCCATCTTTCTTCTCTTAATGTTTAAACCATTTTTATAAGCGTTGGCAGCATCAGTGCCATCATCATCATAGTCATCATCATGGACTTTGTCGACATTGTTATTGTAAAAAAATCTTAAAAATATAAAATGGAAAATAAAACGAAAAATAGAAGAACAAGAACATTTGTTGTCTGTTGGAAAAACAGGAAAATGAACACATTGTTAAATAGAATAACAAAAACAAACTGAATAAAACTAAACTGAATAGAAAAGAAGAAAAAACAAGAAAAACAGATTGAAATCAGTCTAAAAACAATTCAAGCGTAAAACTGCATTTTTACAATGATTTTTTTTTTTATAAAGAATAGGAAATAGAAAAAATATAATAAATGTGAGAAAAAAGTATTTGAAAAATAAAATAAAATCAACTGAATACTAATAGACAAAATCAATATTGGTATAATCAGACTTTTTAAGAATGTACAGTAGGAATGTGTATTATATTGACGTAAAAAATGAATAAAATTTATTTGCTTTTAGTTGGACTCATTTGCAATCCTAATCGAATGCTAGATTGGGTGTTTCTTTTTAAATAAGGAATCAGATTTATATTTTACATTCAAAATGTTAGCACATAAATGTCATTCGGCTCAAAAGCTCCATTAAAATTTATTATTTCAGTAATAGTTCCCATACAGACCCACCTTTGAAACTTGCTTTAAAGTGCATAAGTCTCAAAATAAATCGTTTATTGTGAAAACATTTCATATATTTAAGAGCTATATAACCAGAAAACACCCTACCAAAATTTTCGATGATCGGACCATAATTTCTAAAAGCTCTTAATAATCATTAGTATTGACGCTGGTTTGACTTTAGTCGCAAATTGCGATTTTTCAACAGGGTGTGAATTTTTGTGTACTTTTTAAAATTTCCCCTTTTTGTCCCCTTTTACATATTCAGCATAAAACTTCATGAAATTTCATTAATTTTGGCTTAACAAAGGGCACATCAATAAATGAATTTGGAGTGATGGAATTTAAAAATTTATTCGCGGTACCTCTACGAAATCTTTACGGAAATCGAAACAGTATTAAATTTAAGAAGAACACTAATTGTTGATTAATATTCAAGATTATTCCAACATTAAAAGGGAACAGAAGAAATTTATAATTTAAATCTGTTCAAACCTGTTGCGATTTTTATTCACGAATTACCTTTTATGTGCGACTTTGTTTTCAAAAATCCCCTTTTTGTGCGAATTTTCGAAAAAGCTCAACGTTAACGCTGATAACCCCAACTTCCGAAAGTCACCACAAATTGTATAAATCTCTCAAATACATATGTGAGTATGAATATTTTATTTAATTATATTTTATACAAATTCAAACAATAAAATCAGATTCTACGAGGGTTGGTCCATAATTTTACAAGCCATTTCGGTGATGTGGGGCACTATATAAAAATTTCCATATTTAAGGCCTTTATGAGCTAAACACCTCATTCTGGTAAAATACTTACAATGGGGATAGCTGAATTAATAGATCGATCAACCCTAATTCAAAATATTCTCGGTTGGATCCATAAACAAAAAAATTATTAGATAATTCATCTTTAACAAAATTTTATTCACAGAATTCTTTTAAAATCCACAGATTAAAATGGAGTAAGTTACTTATGTAGTGGTCGCAGCTATTTAAGCTATACTTCGCCTTATTGATTTTCTAACAACATCGCAGATTACTCCAGAATATTTTAACACATACTCAACTGATCTATTTGTACCCTATTTTACTAATATATATTCATATCAATGTGTTTTTTTAGGTCCCATTCCGGAAGAACATTTGAAAAAGAGCTACCTGAAATAATATATCCGACCACTTTCAAGAGCCTGCGTCCTTGGCACAAAATGTCATATTTCAATAAAATATCTCAAAAATCCATTCGTCCGGCTAGCTACACATAAAGAGAATTTACATTTACATGAGCAAACAGCCGGATCGTTTAATCGACTCAGAAAGTGATTCTGATAATCAAAATAAACTTATAGTCAGTCAGGTTGGATTACCTCTGTTTGTGTTTATTTTCATTTATTTTTTTTAATTTTTATTATTAGACAAAAAATATTTCGTATTAAAGTATAAGTGAAATATATATATTATGTTTTAAAACAGTTATTGTGAATAGCACTTTAATACATTTTTTACTTAAATAATTAACAATTTTGTTTAATTTTAACTTTTCTTAAAAAAACTTTGTCTCAATATATAACTTTTTTTTATAAATTTATGTAAATTTTATTTTTTTGTCATTCTTTTTATAAATCCACAAATCACATCTAAATCAATAATTTTTATCCTGCTGTAGGGTATAACAAAAGGAACAAAAGAAACATTATAAAACACAAATTCTATTTTTTTTACTCCTGTTTCTTTATTTTGGTTATATAAGTATTTGCAAAATCGTGACCATTGCAATGTAGATGAGGAAAGAATGAAAAGATTTTAGAACTCGTATCAAAATATTTCTTAAAAGGGAAATAAAGTGAAAATATGTTATAACTTCATATATATGAATATATATAGAGACGATAAACATAAATCTTTTGTTCAATTGATTTTGATGGAGATTTAAATAAAGAAAAAAATAATAATAATTTATACTCATCCCTTTTTAAGTACTCTCCAACTGACCCATAAACCAAAGAATAATAAAAGAGGAAAAAAGTTAGTAAAAAAAACTAATGAGATTATAATTTAAATTCAATTTTAAAAGTTGGTTGGTTCAGTTAGTTTTTACTTTTTTTTTTTTTGAAGACAATAAATTCAAATATTATTTAAAAATTTTTTAAATAAAATTACGAGGTATGATGGATTTGGCTTTTTAGAATTAATTTTTGAAATTTATTTGTGAGAACACGATTGACAATACATGACATTTTGCTTTGAGTTCTTTGATGTTTATCAAAATTGACATCCTTCAGGTCATAAATTGACAATATTGAATTAAAATTTCCCTTCATGAGTTATTTATTATTAACAAAATTTTTATATTTTTATAAATTTCTTCAACACAGTGGTTCATAGTTATTTTACAATACTAAAAAATCAGATCTTTACAATGGATAGAAATTTGATTGATATTGTTTGATGGACAGAAAATTGCCAGAAATGTATGGTAAGATTTATGAGAGAATTATTCATTAGGATTTTTTGAAATGGACTATAATGGAGTTTATAAATTGTAGACCATTTTCTTAAAAGCTTTAAATAAAGTTTCTTGGTCCAAAAATCTCAGTAAATTTTAAGACGGTAACTATTTACGATTAAAGCCATTTAAAATGTTCATCGATAGGTATTTTTCTTTAGAAACTATGGTCATTAATAAAACGACCTTTCTCTTATAGATTTCATATCGTATTTATCTTTTTTATATTAATTTCTATCACGTATTATTATAATTTAATAATTTGTTTTTGTTCAAAAAGAAAAAAACTCAAATAAAAAAGTTGGTCAAAACCGACAATATATACACATTATCAGTTATGAATTTTTTTTAAGATATGGACAGTATATAAGTCCTCATCACTTTCAAGTGATTTCGAAAAATTTGGCAGGCTTTTTTTTGGGATTTGATCAAATTTCATTAAAATAATTTCATATTTAAAATATTTAATAGCTTTAAACATCATTCCCGGCCTTTACTTTGGCCCATATAATGGAGATTTGTTAAAAGCCATTACGTAGTCTGGATTTGGCCCCATTATATTTTTAAAATATATATTTCAAAAATTTCATTAGGAAAATTTTACTTTAAGTAAAAATTTCAAACTCGATAACTATAATAGATAAACCAGTGTAGGCATATTTTTGAAGATGATATCCGAGGCTATAAAAAATTAAGCAGTACAATTATTGTCCTATTGAAGTACGCCGAATATCTTAATAACTGTTATCGGAAAGATTTATAAATAAAACCAATGAAATTTTTATGAAAACATAATGAAAAATATTGTATGGATAAAGCAGCGGTCAAAAAACAAAACAAAATATAAATTTTCAAAAGGGCCTCGTATAAAGAATTATTTTACTTTCAAATAAAATTCGTACGCATCCATGCAAAATACAACTTAATTATCATCGGAACTTAATTTTATTTAGTTTTTTGTTTTTGTTGCATAAATATATATACAAAAAACAGGATTTGAGTTAAAGTTTAAAAATTTTGTTCATTTCGGATTATAGAGCTGATGAGTATTATGCAAGTACATATATATACATATATATGTATTCATGAATATTTGGATGACTGGATTCTAATTGCTTTTGAATTATGATTGATTGAAAATTGTTTTTATATTGAGGTTTTTGTCAGCTTTTAGTTTCTCGTATGAACGTTGCATAAATTTAAAATTAACTTTCAACAATTGTATTTTCAAATATTTGATTGTTATTATTGAAACCAAAATAAATAAATAAAATAAGTAGATTTAATACATATATTTGTATTAAAACTATAAAAAATCGTTGCATATTTTGAAAAATAAAATAACAACAATAATTTATAACAGCATTAAATTAAACTAAAATTTCTCTATAAATTATTAAATTCACACTTTTACCTGAAATGCATATTTCCTGTTTATGAATGAAAATAGCAAAAAAAAATAGTTTTACTTTTGACGTTTATCTTTAACAACAATAATATAAATGAAAAATCGGAAATGTCAAATTTCAGTTAACTTACTGACTGTTTGTTGCTTTTACCTTTTTTACCAATCAACTAAAACTACATAAATACTTTTTTGTTTCTCGTTAAAAGTTAACAGTAATAAAAGGCACATTAAGGCAAAATGAAATAAAAAAGTAAAAATGTTAATGGCTTTCAAGTCCGACTATATAATACTCTACACTACATTGTTGGTTACAAATGATAGCAGCGATAAATTTATGAACGACCCTCGTATAATTTGCATTTCTGGTTTTGACTAAGCGTGAACTCTATTATTATGATACTAACATTTATGTGAAATTTCGCATTTGGACTGGTTTTATTTGTGGGCGGTTATACCGGAGCTTTAAGAAATAATGGACTGATCGTCGTATAGTTTCGAGCATCGATTTTAAAGTATATTTTTCTTATTTTAAAAAGTTCTTATTGCAATACAAACGTATTTGTGAGATCTTTGCCTTACTAAGTGGTATTCCCGGAGAATATTTGCATGGAAGTTACCTGAAATTTTTGACCGAATGTTAACAATTTTAATAAACTTTGTCCTTGAGCTAAAGAAATAATAACTTGTACTAAATTCAAGATATTTCAAAATTTGCCACATGTAGAATGTTCTCAACATTTACATGGACAGCCAAGCCGAACGGACAGACATACAAACGTACGGACGGACATCGTTAAATCGACTCAAAAAGTGATTTTAAGTCGAACGGTATACTTTAAAGTGGATGTTGCACCATTTTTTCTGTATGTTACAAATATCAGCACTAACGCATAATACCTCAACCATCTATGGTGGTGTAGGGTATAAAAAGCCACGACAAAATATTTTTTGGCAACATCCCACCGAGAGCTACCCATTTACCCGTCATCAACAAATAAACAATAATGAAACTACCAATACATATATACACAAACTCACACACATTTGCCACATACAAAATATTCAGAATTGGTTAAATGAAATAAAAAGTAACAGTAGTAGCAAAAACAGCAACAACTAACAACTAAAATAACCGAAAAAATAACATCGGAAACGGAAATTTGTTAAAGTTGCAACAACGCTGTCATACTCATATAACTTAAGCCATTATTTGGCAACTTCAGACTCAAACTTACTGAAATAAAATAGTGGCAAAAAACTTCTACAAAAAAGTCATAAAAGTTGTCGAAGCATTTTTTGGTTGCTTTTGTTTTTAATTTCAGTTGTTTTCAAATTGGTTTGTTGGTCTTTTTTTCGTTTTCTGATATTTTGTTTTATCCAAAAAGTTATAACCAAAATGAAAAAAATAAAAAATAAAAATACAAAAAAAACATATTATTACTTTTATTTATAGGAATATTATTGCAAGTAGTTTTTTTTTTTGGCGAGAAAAAAAGTGAATTAGTTCTTTTTGTGCTCTATTTTAAGATTATATTTTTTGAAAGTCATGGGATTTGATCTTTAACTCGAAAATAATAATAATAAAATAATATAATTTTAATATTTTGTGGACAATTTCTAATGGGCAAAATACTTTTTATTTCAATTAACAATTTTAATAAGTCCAATTATTCATATTTTTATAAATTTAATGTTAATTAATATTTTGATCGAAATCGAAATTAGTTATATTAATATAAGACCTATAAGAAATTATAGTCGATCCGCCTGCATTATTAATAATGTTAATAATAATGTTTTTTGTTAAGTGGGTCTGTATAGGAGCTACAATTTTTCATGGTCTTCCCGTCCTGTGAAATTTGACAACTCATTTGGATAAAATTCGATTAACATATTTAATTTGTGAATTTTTTAAACGAGTCTAATTCAAGGTGTACCGACCGATAGTTGTCAATTCCATCAGGATTGTTTCGAAGTAAAAAATTTTACGCCATATTTGTTCAACAAAACTATTATTCAACTGAAAGATTATTTTTTATTATGAACTAATTTTTTCCCTGAATTCTTAACTAAAAATTAAATTTTTCACTAAAAATCTAACTTTTCACTAAAAATTAAATTTTTCACTAAAAATTAAATTTTTCATTAAAAATTAAATTTTTCACTAAAAAATTAAATTTTTCACTAAAAATTAAATTTTTCACTAAAAAATTAAATTTTTCACTAAAAATTAAATTTTTCACTAAAAAATTAAATTTTTCACTAAAAATTAAATTTTTCACTAAAAAATTAAATTTTTCACTAAAAAATTAAATTTTTCACTAAAAATTAAATTTTTCACTAAAAATTAAATTTTTCACTAAAAATTAAATTTTTCACTAAAAAATTAAATTTTTCACTAAATATTAAATTTTTCACTAAAAAATTAAATTTTTCACTAAATATTAAATTTTTCACTAAAAAATTAAATTTTTCACTAAAAATTAAATTTTTCACTAGAAAATTAAATTTTTCACTAAAAATTAAATTTTTCACTAAAAATTTAATTTTTACTAAAAATTTAATTTTTACTAAAAATTAAATTTTTCTCTTAATTTTAATTTAATTTTTCAATAAAAATTTTATTTTTAATTTTTCACTAAAAATTTAATTTTTTACTAAAAATTTAATTTTTCACTAAAAATTTAATTTTTCACTAAAAATTTAATTTTTCACTAAAAATTTAATTTTTCACTAAAAATTTAATTTTTCACTAAAAATTTAATTTTTCACTAAAAATTTAATTTTCCACTAAAGATTTAATTTTTCACTAAAAATTAAATTTTTCACTAAAAAATTAATTTTTCACAAAAAATTAAATTTTTTGTTATTAATTTTCACAAAAAATTTAATTTTTTATTAAAAATTTAATTAAAAAAAAAATTATTTTTAACTAGAAATTCAAATTTGTATTAAAACTTAAATATTTCTGAAATGGGTGTTGTAGGGGAAACCATAAGAAATTATGGTCCAATTGTTTTAAAATTTGGTACAGCATTTATTACTTGTATAGATCTTAAACAGATAGAATTTTATCGCGATATTACTATCAATTTTATTATTTCTTTGAGATTGACAGACTTTTCTGATATCTTTAAACATCTTTACTATTATTTCAGTACTAACATTTAGTTCTATGGTAAATTTTTGCAGCTATATTATTGGACCTAACAATAGCAAGTTCAATCGTCCTTTGAAGCAATAACGGACAAAAAATTATATGGTTTATTCTTTTAATATCGAACTTTGAAAAGCGATAAAATAATATAAAAAATTTGGGATCTTCTTATTTTTACTCATCTATTAAATGTACAAAATACATATAATTTGCCTAAATTGGAGAATTTGAAGAAAAGAAGAGGTTCGAAATTTATTAAAAAATAAAATATCTATGGCTTCGGAATTACATATTTTTACTTTTATTTAATCTTATTTTTCTACACACTGGGACAAAAATAAGTTTATAATAACCATACTCAGCTGTTTTAATCATATATTTTGGTTAAAACGACCATAACATAATAAACAATATTTTGAGATAGAGAAAGTGATTGTAATATTGATATAAAATCTTTTGATCAATCTCCAAGTTTCTCTTACCTCCAAATGAGTATCACAATATTCTGTCAGTGTTGATCACGCTATATATTTCATGTTATTGGTTTTCATTGAATTTTTGTTTTTGTCTTTTCTCGTATATAATCTTGTAATTGAAATGCCAATTTCGATTAGTTTCGAAGAGTTAAAATGTAAAGACAACTTACAAAAGAAAGGTGTGGATGTTGTATTATAGTTGCTATTGTTTCATTTTATTTTTTCTTTCTACATTTTTTGTATATATTTTTTCAATGAAATTTATATAAAACAACAAAATCAATGAAAATAAGAGAAAACACAAAAGTTTAACACAACAAAATATAAGAAAATATCAACTATTTTCATTGAACCATTAAATGTTAAATTTGTTTTTCCTTTAACGCCAGACTACACAAACAAACAAATAAACATACATACGTAAACACACTCCCACTCCTCTAAATCTACACATACATAAGCATATAAACAACAAGCAGTGCAAAATTGAAGGTGTGGTTGTCAATGATTATTGCCAATAAAGAAGAAAAATAAGTCGAGAAAAAAAGAGTAATAAAAAGAAATACAAGGAAACAAAAATTAGTTGTTAGAAAAAATATATATAAAACAAAAAATTAAATATTACACACACACACACCTACAAAAAATAAAATGAAATGAATAAACAAACAGACAGACATACAACCTAAAATCTACAAAACTTGGCAGACATTGATTGAAGGGTTTCATTTCCAGGGTTTATATTTCGATATATAAACACTCACCCACATTTATATATTAATACAGTGTGTGTATGTGTGTGTTTTTAATTTTTTTCTTTTCTTTTATACAATTAATTGTTTGTTGATTTTATAGAAACCTGAAAAAAAAAAGAAAAACAGAAAATCGGAAATAAGAAACAGCAGCATAGAAACCTTTTTCTTCTTGGAACCTCCCTCAAAAATACATAAAAATCGTCTATATGGGTTTTCTTTTATTTTATTTTGTTTACTACTCCACCTTTTTGTTGTGGTTTAATTTCTAAAATTTTTCTCAAATTTTCAATATGAAATTAAAGTTGCTTTTATTGTATTTTATTGTGTTGTGTTGTTATTGTTTATTATGGCTAATAACAATAATTCTTGTAGTTTATTTTTATTTTATTGCAACAATTTGTCATAAAGCTTTTAAAAATTGTATTATTCTATTTTTGTTTCTCGATAACAGCAACAACAAAGTTTTGTTGCCACCGTTTGACTGACCTGTTGTATTTCTAATGAATAAATGCCCTTGAGTCAAGCAATATCCACCCACTGCTATTATATGTGCTGCTCAAATATATATCACAGTTTGAGGTGTTTGAGTATTTACAATGCGTGTGATTATTCCAATACACCTTTTACCTCCACTCCACACTCCATATCAAATGAATGAATTCAAAGAACTGAAAAACTTGTCATTGTCACACCCTAATTGTAGAGAGTTGTTGTTTCTTTTAATAAACAAATTATTATTTTCATTCAATTTTAATTGTAATGTCCTTTTGACAGTCGATGTGTTGGTGTTAAAAATAGGTGTGATTTTGTATTACAACTAAACAAAAAAGTCTCTTTCAAAATAGACAAAAAGGGTTTTGAATTACAAGTTACATTTGTTGACTTTGTTGTTTTTAAATTATAGTTTATTATAAAGTCTTTATTTATAATTGATAAAAATAATTATTTTTACATTGAAATTAATTGATTTGGCATTTTTATCACCTACGAAAATTAGTATTTTTTCTTTTCTTTGAGAATTTGATTACTCATCAAAATTAGAGATATTGTATTATGGCATTTTGGATAAAAATTATTGAAAAGGAAAAGTTCAAAAATAAACCATAATTTCTGAACTTTTTGATTGATATAAATTAAGCAAAAGAAATATATTTATATTTTTATTAATAATTAACTAATTTAGATTTATTTACTTCTACAAGTTTTCTTTTCAATTGACGACGTATGATTAACTAATATTAATAAATATTTTATATTAAGTATACGTTATTTAATTAGATATTTTAATAGTATTTAATTGGAAAAATCATTAATTTCATTTAAAATAATGTACATATAATATATAGTGGGTCTTCAGTAAGGTGATAGATTTTTCGACATTTTTTAGAAACCAGTTTCAGTTTCTGTGAAAAATTGCTACATAATATAAACCGGTTTCGGTTTTTTAATAATAACCAGTTAACCGGTTTAAGCAAATATTAAATTTCATAATAATCTGAATTTATTTAGCCATGATCATCTGTCTGTCTATTTAAAACATTGTTTTTGCTATTTAAAACCTGCAAAGTAGCAAAGAATTTAAAAAACAATATCTGTGACGACTTCAAATTTAATATTAAAAACTTTTGTCTTTTTTGTAAAAAATTATTAGATTAAAATAAAATAACTACTCCAAGAATCATTAAAATCGGATAAGTAGAAAGAAGTTATAGTCAAAAATATATAAATTTTTATGACTCCATAAATACGAAATTACGTCTTATATTTAAAAAGGTTTGTAATTGGTATGTAAAAATGTAAAGTGTGTTCGAGTGTATGTGTCTACCTTTATGTTGTTGAAACTTCAGACATTAAAAAACATGTGGCTGAATTTGAATACCTTCATAAATTGAGTTGACAATGAAAATGATCTTTAATCTAATTTTCTTGTAGTGTTAATAGAACTTAGTACGATGTAAAGCTTTCCCGATTGATCCTCAAATTACTTTGGTATTAAATAAAATTTTTGGTTATTGAATATAATTATTTCATTCGTATTCCAAATTATATGCCAAATCGTTACTGTTTAGATATTCAGTATCTTCCATATCAGTTTTGGTGGAATAATTGATAAATGTGTCATGTATATTATGAAAGTATGAAAAATTTTGAAAGAAAATTTTCAAAAGTTTTTACTACTCTAAAATTAAAAAAAAAAACACTTTTAGAAAAATTTGGAGTCAAGAGTGATCAATACACATTGATTGGTTGAATAAACCTTTGGAAAAAATGGGAGACTTTCCGGAAGAACTCTAATTTTATACAAGATTTGCCAACTGCATTCTCAAATAATATACTATGATCTCTAAAATTTTTACAATTTGTGAATTATTTATATAAATCGTGATTGATAAAGGAAGAAAAATAAAAGTGAGAAGTCTCATGGCTAAAAATAATACTTCCAAAATATGTAAGAAGTTGAATATTGAATATTGCTGTTTTGATAATTAGAAGTTTGAGATTTTTGAATTGCATATATCTAAAGACTCTATAAACTATTCATACATAAATTAATGACTCTAGTTCAATGAAATTTATACTAAATATATTGCAACAGAACAAAAGCAGCAGTACTTGTTCAGCAATTAACTTCATAAATTTAGTTCTTTTCATTATATAAAATTTATTTGAATATTCACTTTTTTCAGAATTTTAAAATTCATCCATTTGGACTTTATTGGTGTTCAGAGATCGAGTTTCTTCGACTTTTTTTTTTTTGCATTATAGTTTAATTAATTTTGATTCAAATAAAAATAAAATTCGGACTTCGCCAAATGTCAAAAATAATTATTAGATAAAGGATAACGAGTTTTCAAAAGATTTATTGCAACAAGGATTCTAGTTTTTATAAAATCTTGAAAATGTTCTTTGTGAGATCAGAAAGTGGTCTCAAAAAAATTTATGAAATACGTTTTCTGGATAATAATTAAAAGCAAAAGGTTTTTAAGTACCTTGTTCAAGAATTACACCAGTTTATTCTTATGAAAGCTTTAATACTGCAAGATTTCCTCTTAGTGAATCATAGTATACATAAAGTCCTTTAAAAATTTTTATTAAATGAATTCTTTTGCAATATTTATCAAAATGCCACAATTTATTTTTCACTTTTATCTTCACAATTCACCAACTTCGATAGAAACATAAAAGAAAACGAAAGGAAACTTAAAGAAAACCCTGAAGAATTTTTGTGTTAAATTATTTAAAGCAGCTTAAACTAAATAAATGTTAAATATATTTCGCATTTAATAAATCGATTTTAGAAGAATTTATTTTGGAGGTTATATATAGCAAATACCAGAAAATAACACGCATTTTATCAAAAAAAAGTTTATAAAGGAAACAAAAATTTCAAAAAGTATTACAGGGTTAATAGCTTAAAAGCCAAATACGTGTACTTCTAACATTGAAATCATGTTAAAAAATGTTGATGATTTGAAATTAATTTTAAAACTCAATTTCAATTGGCATTTGCTTTTGATTTTTGCCACTTAAATAATGTTCAAATAAAATGAAATGAAATAAAATAGCAACCATATGTTTAGTCCTTCGTGTTAGATAAATGGCTTAAAAGTATATATGTACAGGCTTTGTATGTGTGTGTGTGTGCCAATATCAAGTCAATTTTGAAATTGAACACTTTCAAGGCCTTGTTTCTAGTTTTAAAAGCATACATTTGTATGCGTTTTAGCTTTTTTGATTCCTTTAAAACTTTTTTTGGTTGCACGAATTTCAAGTGAAGTTTTCCTCCGAAAAAAATAATAAAAATAAAAAACTAAAAATACTTTGCCGAATCTTCAATGCCCTCCACCAGAAATACAGGTAAGTAAATAGGTTATGTTTCGTACATGCACACTCATAAACGTATATAATATATAACCGTTAAATACAACGCAACAACACTTAATGGGTCGAAAAGTTAGTTTCTGTCGATTTCTAATTGACACTTTTACGAAAATTCTTCGCTCAGATATCCTCAGATATCGGTTTATATCTTTTGATATACTAAACCGATTTTACTGACTTTAAACTGCAAACTTCCAAGTACTATCTGTTTTTGAGCATGCCAAAAACAGACGGACTGAGAAACGGACCGAAGGACAGGCAGACGAATGGATTGAAGGACCGATAGATAGACAGAAAGACGTATAGACGGGCAAACATATAGACAGCTAAATCGTCTCAGACTTTGATTTAATGCAAGAATATATATACATTATGGAGTCTGAGATGACGTCTTAACGTTACACACGGAATGACAAACTAAATATACCCTCTTCACTGCTTGTGGTGGTGGAGGGTAAAATAAAAATGATGATGATTTTATCAACTTAACTCTTTTAGTGCTTTAACAAAAACATTTTTTCCAGGACTTTAAAATAAATAAAAAAAGACTCAACTTACGTGTTCAAATATTTTCAAATGGATTTTTTCTGAGAAATTTTACATGTTTTGTGTGGTTGTTTGTTTTTCGTCCTGTGTTATTTGAATTTTTGTTTTTGTGTGTATGTGTTTGTATTTTTTTAGAAAATAAAAGTATTTTTGTGTATTAAAATTTGTTTAACGTTGCATGCGAGTGACCATGCATTACTTAACTTTCCTTTACCACTCTCTTCTTGTGTGTGTAGATTTTGTTATAAACAAAAACCAAAAAAAAAAAACAAGAAAAATAAAGTTAAATAAATATTCGTTTTGATATAAAAGTCCTGCCTTTCTTTGTATTCATTTCGAAGAAAGATTTTTTACACGTGAGAGGAGTTTCATATTAAGTGTAATTGAAGGACATTTGAAAGATATTTGTGATCCTGGAGAAATGTAATATGCAAAGATAGTGATGACAAAATGAGTGAAGGATCAATGTGAAAAATGTAGGATTTTAAAAATTGTTTATATGATCATTCTAATTGAAATTAGAATGAAAAATATTTGAAAAAAAATTCCCATACTTTTATTCGGAAATTATGCGTTTGTGTTGATGTGTTGACACATTAAATATTGTTACACCCACATGAAGGTTATAATAATCGACTCAGAATCACTTTAGAAGTCAGTGCATGATGAAATTTGGACAATAGCGAAACCTATTGAAATTGGTCATGTTTGTTCTAATTTTTGAGAATTTACAGTGGATCTGTCCAAACATTTCTACAGCTAGATGGAGCCTGCCAATTTTTTCCGATTTTTTCCTACTACGAAAGTCCAACTTTCTTTTCTGGATTATATCCGTATCAAATAATACAGTAAAAAAATAAAAAATCTTCTCTTAAAGTTTTATGTTCCTGCAGTTGTCGGTCCATAAACATAACAAATTTCATTAAATATAAGTTGCAGAATTCGAAAGACAGAAAACAGTCTGGTGGCAAATTTCGTAGACATTTTTTGTGACTTGAGGGAACAAACAAAAATTATATGGAATGATAGGATCTTTCGATTAGAAAAAAAATTCCAATTTGCTTCTTGTCATAAATGTAATACTACTCCTCCGTGGTATTTTATTCTAAATTTTCATTCAGAGTTATATTTTCTTCTTGAACAAATTTTAATATTTGATCTAAAATGTCTCAAATTTAAAATATATAATTTTTCATGAAACTCATAATCGCTTTTGAAATGGCTTGATGAATTTTTTATCTTCGTCCAAGGATGAAGCCTACTGAATTTTGTTATGTTTTGTCCATTATTTTAATAGTTTCCATACAAATATCCTTCCGTGATGAGATTCATAACTCACAGAAATTAAACTATTTTTAATTTGATTTTATGCAGGTGCAAATCCACATGCCAAATTTCAAGATGGTCTATCAACAAATGATCGCAGCTCCCATACAGATCAACCTAAAAAAATCACTTCAAAGTACATAAGTCTCAAAAAATTTAGTAATGTAATGATACTTCATATAAATGTATACAACCAGAAGACGCCAAACCAAAATTCTAGAAGTTCTGTCTATAATTTTGTATAACCCTCATATAACCCCTACTTCCGAAAATTATATAAATTTTAAACCGTTGTGGAAATGTTAAAAAAAAACATATTTAATAATTATATTTTATATAAAGCAGACATTTTAATTAAATTTCACATAATTTTTTAGGTCTGCAGGCTTGAATATTCAAAATTTTAAAATCTCTACGTTATTACCAAAAATGAAGAACATAACCTTTCTTTTTGATTTTTGATTTATTTTGAATTCCTTTTAAATTTTCTTTAAATTTAATTTTAACTTTAACAAAAGATCTTAAGGAATATCAAAATCAATTCTCTAATTGTTTGTCAAATATTTGATCATTCGAGATCTAATTAGAAAATAATTCAATTAAAATTCAAAATGTTCTCGAGCAATAGGTCTCGAAAAGTAGAATTTTTTATAATTTACTATAAACCATAAACTTTAAACTTCGTCTCGAAAGGAGAGGATCATTGAAAATTAAATTTAATTTCATTTTCTACAGAACCCTCCTTACATGCATACATTCCAATTTTGACATTTTCTACATACTTCTTCAAACAAGATCTTGCATGTAACTTTTCTTTATATATTTCTTTGTGTATTTGTATGTGTGTGTCTTCTTAAGTAAAGGTTTCTTTTTGTTGATGATGATGACACATGTTTTGCATGCCTAACCGACACCATCAATGTGAAAGGATTTTCATTTTTATTTTTTCTTTGATTTTCTTAGAAATCTATAAGTTTTATTTTACATGTTTCTTTTTTTAGTTATTTTTTATATTTTCATTTACAAAAGTTTTCATTTAGTTTTTAGTTAAGAAAATTAGATTTAATCTTATTTTTGTTACTTTTCTTCTATGCCATATAACAGTTCATACATGTGTGTGCGTGTTAAGTTTGATAAATAAAAGTGTTGAAAATTTTGTTATACTAAAAGTTCAAATTTGATAAAAATGAAATATACAGAAAGAAAATAATGAAAATGTTTTGTTATAACATTGTGTTAGAGAAAATAAGAAGTTAAACTAATTTGTTTATGGAGTTTTGATAAAGACAAAAATTATTAAATATGTTAATTAAAAATAAACACACATGCAAATGAAAAGAGGTTAAAGGTTTTGTGTGATTAACATTTTGGGTTTAAGAAGTATTTTATTAAAATTATGTTAAAAATTATTTTAATATTATTCATCACCAGAATAGTTCACCTATTAAACACAAAATCTGAGAACTTAACTTATCCTGTCTGTTACTGGAATACTCACATCTAAATTATTTATCCTAATTCAGTGAAATTAAGCCCGAATGTTTATTATTGCCAGGAGAAGATCATCAAAATTGGTTCCGTTGAGAGATCTTAAATTAAGAAGCTTTTATAATTTTTCAAATAAAAATAAACTGAGTAAAAATAGTTTGGAGGCCATAGGCAAAAATATAAGACGAAATTTGAGAAACTATAATAAATTTAGTTTTCGATGTGATCCTCATTATATTGATTTTTATATAAAAATATCTTAACTGAGAAAAATATTGTGATGTGACCAAACTATTTTATTTATAACTTTCGAACGCTAAACTAATGCTCTAAAATACTAAAATATGATTTAGAAGTATTCGTATGTTCTGCATTTTATATGCTTCTATGAGTTCGAGATCGTATTCTTTTAGAATAATAATTGACTTTCTGTTTTCATGAAGGCTTGAAATAACCATTTATGCAAGATATCATTAAAAATGCGACATATATACAAAAATAAAAAATGGTTGTGGTAACCATATAACATATTGTGATTAACAATTATGGTTTCCGCTCCCCCAAAATAATTTGACATAAACAACATAATATGGTCATACCATCACAAAGTATGGCAGTGGTGCAACTAAATTTGGTTATTTCACAACTATATTATGAAAGAGAAAGCTGAAATACCCATGTTGTTAAACATTATATGATTATGTCTCACCCAAAAAATATAGTTGACCCACAACCATTGTATGGTTGCCCTGCATTATATATTTATGTAAATTAAATAAGTAGTTTTTCAAACACGATCATCATTCCAAATAGATAAAAATATTAAACGTTTATTTTTCTAATGCAAATATATTTACCGTAACATGTAAATTTATGACTGTTAAAGTTTTTCACTGAATTAAATTAAATTATATTTAATTTTTTTGTTTATTTATTGAACTGCTGTCAATATAGTGTATCAAAATTAAATCTAAATGTATTTTGAACTAATAAATCAGCCCTGCGCTGACAGTAGTTCCTATGTAAAGATTTTCGAGATTCACGTAATACAGAACTAAAATGTTCCAACAAAATTTCCTATGTAAACAATTTTTCATATGAATTATTTAAGAAATAATTCATAAACATTAAAAAATATATATTTTTTTAATGTTTATTATTACAATGCTAAATGAAAGAATTAAAAAGAACTGTTAAAATGATGAAATCACAGCCAAATTATACTATTGTTTCTCCTGAAAAATTGCAAAAAATTAAAAAGGAACTATTTCCTGTGATTTTTTATCTTTGTGTATGTTGTTGATAAACTTTACATGAACAGCAGATGAGGGGACATCAGCAAAATTTCTGCAATGTATTCATAACACGCAAAATAAGATTGTAGAAGTTATATAAGTATTATAAGTTAATGAATGAGCCTATATATTACTATATATACTAATGCAAAGTAGAAACAATGCTGCAGCAAATAAGTGGTATAAACAATATGCATTTGCGCAATTTCACGATATACTAAACATCTATTTATGATACGCCAAAAATGGGGAAAAACTAAATTGAATAAAAAAGTTTAAAATATTCAAAAACTCTTTAAAATAAAAGAAATTAGATGAGATAAAAATAAAAAATCTGACATAAGTTAAAAAAAGTCGTTGGAGCAAAAATATATCTATAATTTGATCATTTAAAATATTTTTGTAATATTTTATAATCTCTTTTATTTAATGAATCAATCTTTCTAAATAACATTAGACGCAAAAAACTGTCTGAAAATAGTTGTTTACTTAGCGGTTTTGAATAATGTTTTAATGTTTACTATAAAGTAGGTTAACACGTATATTCATACATAATCTTACACACTCACACAACAACAAACCTACCAACTAACAATATATAAACTAAAAGTTTAACTGACCCGCATAAAAGTAAAATGGAAACACAACTCAGAGAAACTTCAAAGATCACCACATAGTAAATAGATAATACACACACATACATATGCAATCATATGAAAATGAACAGTGTCTCACAAAAACACAAATCCTTATTTTTTTAATATGAAAATTACTCTTCCAAAAATATCCCTTTAGGAAACTTTTTTCATATATTATTATAAGTTAAGTTGAAAATTAATTTTAGTTTAATTTCTTAAAATTTAATAAAAATTATGCCACTTTTAATTCATAAGTTTTATTCCACACTGTTTAGATACGCTTAAACAAATAAACAAAAGACACGCATCAAAAGTTTGCTTTTGTGTTAAATTGAGTTAGTTTTGCATTTGTCAATGTTTAGACAACGATACTACGGATACAGACACACTTTCACACAAACATATAACACACATTCTCTCAAGTAAACAAACATAAAGTGAGGGTGCTATGTATGTGTATATACAAGAATGTCTCTATATGTATTGAGTTAAGATATGTGTGAATATCTAGGAATATACATACATATATTGTTTAAAAGAGAAAATGATCGGTTGTGTTGCTTAACAACACAACTCATACAATTTTCACAGACTCATACACACACACACGCATGCACACATACAGTCAAAAACACTTACATTGTATGCTTTTACACAAAATAGGTGCTTGTTAAGTTAAATGGAGCCAAAGGATAACATGATTTTGTGTAAGGTTAGTTAAATGAAAACACATCAAAACCACAAATGGCTTTTACACTTAAAGAAAAGTAACAAAAAATCAAAACTAAACATATACAAACACACCCATCTGAAAGGGTTTTGTGTTATATTTTATTTACTTATACAGTCTCATTCAACATTTGATTTTATATAGAAAAATAAATTAGTTTAAAGTTTTGTTTTTGTTATTTTTTCTTTTTTTTATTTTCAAACAAGAAACAAATCTTTTATTTTATGTTTCCAATAAAAATAATATGAATTACTTTTTTCCTCTTCTTCCTTTAATTTGAAGGGATTTTCTTCAATTGAGTTTGTTGTCGTTGTGTTATTTTTTCCGTTTTGTTAGCTTTTGAAAATAACTTAATTTTACACACGATAGATTTTTTATTATCGGACAATAGCAACAACAATATTATTGACTTGGATGCCGACAGCAACATTTTATAATCATCACCCATGAACATTACTATTTTATGTTTCAAATATGACCTCAGACAGGGACACATAATAATAAAGATGACTAACACATATAACGACATGATATAATATTATGTTTGACTAAGATGACTTTAAAATACGCTCCGCAATATAGTGGAAGTTAATATTTGTTAGCAGAAAATATGAAAATTTTTATTCCCTGAGTATGTTGATCCTTTTTAAAAATTTGTCAAAAACTAATTTAACAATTGAGACAAAAGAAGTTGAGAGAGCCGTTCTGAATCTTTATAAAAGAAAGTAAGAGCATAACAATAAACTCGACTCTATAATTTCTTTTTGCTCATCTATATGGGACAATTTTATCATTTATGCTGAATTAAACTAATGGACCGATCCTTGAAAATTTTTCACAACACTTACTTTTAAAGGATTTTCCGAATTTGACCGTATTGCGATTTTGTGCACCGATCTTCTTGTTCTTAATAAAAAATAACCTTATTTTGGGAGAAGAATTGCATGTGAGCTACCAGAAATATTAAGCCAAATACGGCCAATTACAATAGGCTTAGTCCTTGGTTCAAAATAATGATATGTAGCGTTTCGAATTAAAATTGCTACCTGTAGAAAGTTCACAACATTTACATGAACAGACAATCGGACGAACTGGTAGACACACAGATGGATAGTTGACGAACAGATGGACGGACATCATTAAATTGATACAGAAAGAGAGAAAAAAGATTATCTTTCATAGTTTTAGAGATATTTAAGTCAAAAAATATTAATCCATTTTCACCCAATTGATAGGATTTATGATCCTATTTATTTCAGAGTGAATGTACAGTTTTATTATCTCAAATCATTCTTATTTATTGGCTCACAGTGACTTTGGTCTCTTTTCTAATTTATATCAGCGGAATAGCAGGTTTAACGATAATCGTTTCGAAGACAAAAACCTCATTGTATTTATAAATAAAAAATCGGTTGAGAATATCTCAATTGATTTGCGAAAAGCTCGCCAAACATTTGGCAGTCTAAGCCCCGTTCAAAGATATATTTTAAAAATTTTTGACAAGTTGTTGAAGAGATCCGATAATTACTCTATTACCTGATATATAAACTGATCTGAAAAGGCGTTTATAATCTTATCTTTTTAATCTTTGGACTAAGCTATAATATTACTACCCTCTTAAGTGATCAAGAGACCGGACTGTAACGTGATCTACAGACAAGTCCATTATGTAATCCAAAACGTAGTATATAATGTGATCTATTGGTTTAAGGGGTCCATTTTTGCGAATGCATAACTTGGAATTCTATTAATAGCAAAATCCTCGTATTATAACATCGCTAGTTTCCGAAGAGTCTACGTATGTTCTGGTCAAGATCTATATCTAATCATACAAAATAAGAGGAGACAAACCAATTAACTTAAAAATTGAAATAAAGATATGAAAATGGTACTAAATCAGCCACGCTCTTACAAGCAGATCAAGGACATAGCCAATTGCGTATAGGCCTTGTGAACTTAAAACACGTCGATATGTATGCGAATGAAAGGTTTGAAATAAGACATATGTTTTCTTTTTCCTGTTAGATGTTATTTTAAATAAAATAACGGTAAGAATATTTTTTTGTATCTTCGAAGAATTTAAAAAATGGAATTTTCTTTATTGAAAGATTTTCAAATTGACGATCAACATAATTTTATTTTGCAGTAGGAACAATAAACAAATAAATCTGGGATATATTATTTCTTCTTTTTTCAAAACCCCTAATTTTAATTATTTTCCATAAAACACACCACTGTTAACAGTAAACATAATCCTACTTTCACCATAACATCAGGTGTAGGATTTTCAATATAAATACAAAATATCACTTAATGCCGTCTGACCAATTTGTGAAAAAGTCTTCGTCTATAATAAATAAATTTTGCTCCCGTAATACACCCACTCAAAAAAAAAAAAAAAGAAAAAAGGTCAATTTGATTTTTTGACCTTTAATACAGAGTTAAATAAATGGAAAAAAGTTCAAATTTTTCTGTTTTTCCTGTACTTACTTTATTCATACATACAAAAAATCTTTTACATATTCCTTCCCTCTCCGCAAATGAATAATACGAATGTCCTTTTTTATTTCCTTTGTATACACATGACTTCTCTATTGTATACACTTAATCACTTGTTTTTACTGACAATTACACTTTTCAATATGTTATGTCTTTATACACACTGACACATTTCTACAAGTGTTTGTGCAAATGTTTATAAATACATATGTGTAGATGTATATGTGTATATTTGACAATCATTTATATAGTTGAATATGTATGTATTTTCCTTTTTTCTCTTATTTTTGTATTCGATTCTTTGACATCGACACTGATAACCATTTACTGTCAATTTGTTGTCACTTTGGACTTTTTTTAGTTTAGTATATTTTTTTGTTAATTTTGTTTGTTTTTTGAAAGATTTAAATATTTTTTGTTATTTTAGTTTATTTGTTGAACATTTGGTTTTTATTATCTGACTGTTATAGAGAGACAACCAACTTCCATATCCTTTGTCTGTTGAATGTTTGAAAAATATTTGTTGAAAATGTGTAAATTTAAAATGTTAAAGGATTTTTAAGTTATTTATTTAAATATTTATTTAAAAATAAAAATTGAAGAAATTATTTAAGCGAAATACTAATTAATTCTTTAAAATTAGATTCAATGGGACATAATTAATTTCTTGGAACTTTTTTTATATCGTTAACCAACAAATCAGGTGATCAAAAGTGACTGAATTTGAATCACTGATTTAAAAACAAAAGTGATATTTCAAAAGTTAGTAAACATAAAATTATTGACCAGTGTACCAGAGACGTGTAGCGTTCCATTTGCAAACAAATTATTAATAGATTTTTTGCAATCCAAAAGGGTTTATAAAGGCGTGTCTTTTGCATTCCAATGGCCTATTTGGCTATCATTGTCCTATTGAATATTTCAATATCATGGCATCACTTATGTGTTGATGATATGACTTGTGTCCTTTGTTAGATCACTCTCATACAAGTAGGAGTCGTTACGCTGTAAGAGCAATCTTTATTTATAAAAGTTAAATTTTTCACAAAAATCACATTTTTTACCAAAAATCACATGTTTCATCAAAAAATTAAAAATTTCAAATCCAATTTTTACTAAAAATAAAAATCCAAGTTTTACTAAAAATTCAATTTTTTACAAAAAAAAAAAAAAAAAATAATTTTTTCACTCACAATAAAGATTTCCATTATAAATTCAAATAAATTTTTCACTTAAAATTCAATTTTTCACAAAAATTTAATTTTTCACCCAAAATTCAATTTTTCACCCAAAATTAAAATTTTCACCAAAATTTAAATGTTCGTCAAAAATTAAAATTTTCACCAAAATTTAAATGTTCGTCAAATAAACTTTACCAAAATTTAAATGTTCGTCAAAAATGCAAATTTTCACAAAATTTAAAGTTTTCATTAAAAAAATTACAACAAAATTAAAATTTTCACGAAAAAATTATTTTCTTGACAAAATTTCTTTTATTATTAAAAAAACTAAGTTTTACAAAAAAAAAGAAAGAAAAATAACTTTTATTTTTAATTATAAGAAAAATTATTCTTCATGATAACAAAAAAATTACACATCACATCCAAAATATCTCAAAAATTAAAAAAAAAAATCAACCAATAATTTTTCATAAAAGTTTTATTTCTTCCAAATAAATCGAAAGCTCATTTAAATTATTTAAAAATTACCTAAATTTCTAAAATAATTATATTTTAAACAATTATTTACACACAAAATGTATTTTCTCTTCTCGCCCCAAAATCATATTCAAACATTTGAAACCGTCATAAATAAATGTAATTAACTTTAATTGAATTAAATTTATTTTGATTAAAATACAAAAGTATCGATTGTTGTTTTTCTTTTATTGTTCAAACTCATTGAAAGCAAAACAAACTAATTTAAAAATATTTAAAAAAAATATTCCTCGAAGCTATTCTAAACAATCAGATATAATTCAATTAATTTTATATAAATTTAGAAAAAGTCTAAAATCGAAATGGAAAAAATAGTAATTGAACAAATATTTTGTTTACTAAATAGTTTAATTTTAAAACAAAATATATTTGTTCTGAACTTTTTAAAGATTTTGATGAAATTGATATAAATTTCATTTAACTAAAATATTTTTATATTTTTATTATTTTATATAAAATTAACTTTAATAAATAAGAAATAAAAATATATGAAAATAACACAACATTTGTTTAATGTTCGTTATTATTTTGTTAAACGATTATTATAACAACAATGTTTACAATCATTAATTTTTCTTGTTGTTATTATTATTATTACTGTTACAATTTGCTCTTACTTCTGCTGTTGTTGTTGCTATTGTTGTTATCCTTTATGTCTTTTTTTGTTATTTTTGGTTATTGATTTCATATGTTGCATAACAATAAACCTCTTATTCGTCCGTATATTTGTTGTTTAATAATAAAAACGTTCAAGTGGCATTAGTAATGGTGCGATAGTTCGAGATGTAACTAACTAAATAATATTATTATTGTCTTTAACAGATGTTGATTCAGTTTCATTGTGTTAAACAAATACAAATATGCTATATACACATACAATTATACACAAACACTAGAAAATGCCATTATTATAGTATGTTTGAATCGTAGACAGACAATTTGTCTATTTTAACCAATCACATGTTCATTCATTTAAAATACACTGACACATATATACATATAAACGTATGTATATAGAAACATTTATTTACAAGAGTTCATATGTTTCCCTAGTTGATATTCGTTTATATGATTTTTTCCCCTGGTTCAAATTTATTTTATTCGTTTACTTTCTATTGATGCTTTTTTGCTATTGTTGTTATAAGCAGTAGTAGTAGTCATACCTACATGGGTATATATCGCAGGCACACTATTAGGAAAAACAATTTTTTTCCAGATTTGTAGTAAATTTATTAAGTACAAACGGACAGAAGAATAGTTCAATTTTATCGACAGTAATTTAAAGTTTTTGTAAGTGTAGTTCGTATTTGGTCAAAAAATTAATTGAAACTTTTAATATATTCAGAATCGTGTTTTCTAAATTAATATTTTTTGAAGAATTTTAAAATCACCGATACATTGCAAATTCATTAAGAGACACACAGGTTGAGGAAGAGAGAAACCCATTATTTCGTTATAGAGAATAAGGACACTTCATAAAAGTAAATATTTTTGAACACCGGTGAAAGTAAATAAAGTTACAAGCCCGGTTACAATGACGTTGAAGACGAGTATCCAGCAATTAATTAATTTTAAGAGAGCAATCAATAAGAAAATGACAGATGCCAGACCATAATTCTCTATTATGACACAGCTAGGCCACATGTTGCAAGATCTTTTTAGCATATTGAGAAAACAGTATATAGAAAAAATGTTTCACTTACCCTTTTGACCAGGCTTTTAGCTCTACTAACTACCATATGTTTCGATTGATACAGAATGATTACTGAAGCTTTATTTTTCACGAATAATGGTGACTAAAATTTGCTTGTTTACTAAAATTAAATTATTCGCTCGAATCAAAATCTCATGCAGATCCAAAATTCACTTCAAACATCAAAAACATCTCATAAATGTGAGTATTTCGGTAACATTGTAAGAAATTTATTTTATGTAGAAAGAACGATAGAATAAATATATATGCGATAGTCGGTTCTAATGTGGCTTAGTGATTTAAAAGAAAAAATGTATAAACCGATATCTGAGATAATCTCCAAAACTATATCATAATTTATACTGAATATATGGCTGTATCGCAGATATCGTCATAAGCGGAAAATATCAATATCGTATCTCTTTTGGATTGCTGTAACAATTTCATGAAATTTGACACTTGGAAAAAACTTTTATCGAAAAATATTGCAGACTTCAACAGTTTTTGAAAGGGTACGAGTGATTAGCATTAACTATAACATTTTAGGGTATGGGAAGCACTTATTTCTAATATCGGCAACAAAAATTCATCGCACACCTTGAAATTATAAATATTGACTGTTGTTTTCTAAACTATTGCAGCGTTTTCAATGCAATTTCAAACACTTTGAAGTGCTTCGCTAAGAAAAACTTTAATAAAAATATCATAATAAATTATGAATATTGTATACTGTTCTTACCCTTCACAATATCTATAACTCCTATGAAGCTAGGAGATATAGATATTGTGAAGGGTATTAAAAATGAATCTGTGTTTATTTGTTACTTATAGAAAGCTAAAATACTAGAACAATTTTGTTGATTTTTTTACAGAACGATTTCAGTATATAACACAAGTATTACAAAATCCGCTAGAATGTGGGAAAAGATAGACTCAATAAAAAACAAAAATTAATTATCGAGTATCAAAATAACTATTACATTTTTGCATTTGTTCCCAATATTTTTCTCAAGAAGTTGTTTTACTGGAAAAAATATTAATTATCGAATATCTAAAGAACTATTGAAATTAGAGTATTAAAATAGACAAAATGGATAAGATCAGTGAAGAGGTAGACCCCATTTGTAAGAGCACCGGATATAGGTTTATATTTTTAATGCAGAAAATATTTCCATCTTGACATACAATGTTTGGTTTCTCAATCAAGAAAAAATAATATTTATTTTTTACCCATCGAATCCTATTTAGGATTCAGAAATGCCTTATTAAAAAAATTTACATTTTATACCACGGTTATATTTACATATAAGGGATCTATAATCAGACTTGACATTTCACGTTTTGTAATTTGTCAGTCAAATATTATTAACTAAATAATATTATTTTTCCTACTATTTGCCGACACAGACATATTTTTTTCTATTTTATTACATGAACAAAAACTGAACTGGTGCTTGGCCAACTTGTTTAATGGTCATTTGGTTCAGTGTTGTTATTTTTATATTTATTTATTTTTATACTTGTGATTGCTATTGTTAGCATTGATGTTTGTTGGCATATTGGATACAAATGTATCCATTATGTATCCATATGAATTCATCTACAGCTATGTATATCGATGTTAGTGTTAGTATGTTAAAGCACTACTTGACATTAGCTATATAATTTGTCTATAAATGGATATCTTAATTATATAAGAATAGAATATTTATTTATTTTTGTTGCTTTGTTATTGTATATTTACTCATTCACTCACTCAAATTCATAGACATTTCTATTTGTCTATAATATTATCAGATATATGTTCGACATTTTAATAGAGTTTATTCATTCATTAATTCATTCATACATTCATTCCTTCATTTATACTTTCAAACACCAAATGTTATTTAGAATATAAAATTTATATAGAGAAAACTACTTAACAAATATTGTTCTGCTTAAGTGAAAATTTAAGTGACATTTAAAAAGGTTAATGTTAATTAGGAATTTCTAATGGAGATCTATAATAAAATTTTATTAAATATAATATAAAAACCACTTGTATATTATTAAATGAAATATTTTTAATTTTTTTAAATAATTATAATTAAATTTAAATTTAAAAAATCCTTAAACACTTTATTAATTAAAACTTTTAATTCAAGTATTATTAGATAGTTTTTTGATCAATATACCTTGTAAATCATGTCAATTTTTATTTTTAGTTTAAAACAACTGAAAATTTTGTTAATCTGTTTAAAATGAGTGACGAGGAAAAAGAAAACATTTTAAACAAAAAAAAGTACTTCCATTGTCCATTGGTAAAAAACCTGGTTTAGGTAGAAGAAATGGTTTCTAAAGCCAAAAAATAAGAAATATTTTCATAATACGACGCATCCGGTACGAAAGCAGTTAAGACCAGTGGAGATATATTAAGCTCTTGTTAAAAGAGCGGAGCACAAAAAGATGTGTAGTAAATTTTCGAGCAAAGTGACAGAAATAATCACTAATAAAACATTAATGAAAGGAATTCCGAAAATGGTTCAAAATTTCATTAGTAGTGATTAAAATAACAATAAACATATAATTTTGTTTGTAATGATAATTAATATATTTTGTAGGCATAAAAAAATTTAAGTGGTTTTCTTATTTTTAATATATATGTGTGTTAAGAATTTTCATCTTACTCTTTAATTATAAAAACATTTAAAATACGTTTTAAAAAGTTAAAGTTAAAGTTACTAAAATTTTAAATTATTTTATTTCTATTTATATTTTGGACAATCTATAGAATACTCAGTTTTAAATTACAATAAATTTAAAATATTCAAATGTTTTAATATTATTTACGTTACTTATCTATTCAACAGTGAAAAAATGGTATTGATTTTTATGTTGAATCCCAAAAAAAAAAAAAAAAATAAAGAAACAAATGAAATAAAAATAATAAAGCTTATAAAATGATACTCTTATAGATAGAAATATAAAACGTATTTGAAATACTCATATCTATTTATTCCCCAAATAGTATTTGTTAGTTTATTTCATTAAACACATAACAACCTTGGCCCTGTCTATCCAATTCTATCTGACTGTCTGTCTGTCTAACGACCTGACTATATATAAATCTACCCACTAAAAATCCTAGCAAACAAAACAACAATAATCTAGTCTTGCAAAAACAAAAATTTTGTATATAAAATGGAAAACAAATCCATATCAACCAAAACCATTCTCCATAGAAATCTCTTCCAACCAGGACGAGTAGAGAGTGTTTTATTTTCAATTCAGGTATTTTTTCGGTTGCTTTTGTTTTATATTGCAACCTTTATTAAATAGAGTATTAGTATTTGTAGATATGTATGTATGTGTATTTATCTGTTTATGTAGTAAATAGTTTGTATTACTGTTAACAAGTTACAAACAATAGAGATTGTGTCAGTGTTAAAGGCTTGGTTTTTGGCTTATTTTCCTATACATATTTTTGGGGTTTGCATTTTAGTTCTTTTGGTTTGGTTTTCACTTCAAGCAGAAGACATTTTTGTGGCATAATGTTTTTTCCCTTTTTTTCAATTTTTGTTATTTTGTAAAGTCATGGACAATGATTGAAATTAATGTATTTCTAAATGCTGTGCATAGTTTTGTTATAATCAGTGTTGCTAATGTAATTAAAGTTGAGAAGATAAATTGAAGAAATATTATTTAAAATTCTTTATGTAATTTAAAATCAATAATTTTTTCTCTCCGAAATCGAAACATTTCTATTCATACAATATGAATTTTATGGCAAAAAAACTCTTGTTATAAATGTCGTTAAAACAACGATTACATAACAAGTATATATATCATAATAATTTAGTATTCATTAAAAGCCCTTTTTTCATTCGCTATTATAAGATCGAATTTCCTCTTACAAAGATTTACATTTACGTAGTTACATATATGGTATTTTGGATGGTAAACATTTGTCATAATAATTCAAATATATTTGAAGAAAGTCTACGGTCATGATACAACAACTCAAAGACAACAAACGCATGGCATTTTCTGGTGAAGGAAAAGCGTTCCTCTATGAATATTGGTATTAAACACATGAACAACTTGGGAGCTTTTCAACAAACAAAAAAACTATGTCCCATATGATTTGAAGCATAGAAACGTGGATAGGATGACTTTGTATAAAGGAAACAATATTTTAACTGGACTATTAGTTCGTTTGAAGGATCAAACGAATGTATTCAAAACTTGATAGAAAGAGGCAAGTTTTGCTTTGATTTATAGCGTTAATGTGGCTTTTCTGACAAGCAATTGTTTCGATCCATTTAAAACTCCCATACTGTAATACATCGTTCTACACAAAACCGAAGCATTTTATTTGGCTTGAGAACTAATATAATACCAAGCTTAGAATGTTCAACGCATATATTATTTCAAATCTATTAAAGAGAAGTGAATATCAGTTAGCAGCGAAGATCAGAATTATATGCAGTGTATTCGTCTAATAATACCAACAACATGGAACTATAATATCAACGAAAAATCTATAATACTGCTTAAGTAAAATTCTCATTTTTCAACAAGGCGAGTGTGGCCAAGAAATGTCTAAAGGAGAATAATACTTCAAGATACACCCGTCTAAATGCTTCCAAAAGAGTAAAGGAAAAAAGTTATTTCAGTATTTTATAAGAGCATACAAAGAAATTAGAAGTATCAGCTAGAAGAGAACTTTTTAATAATTCTTATTTGAAATGTAGTTTTGAAAGAATAGAAATTTTCATTTACAGTGTGCTCTTTTAATACGGAAATATTAAAATTAAACGTTGTCTTGGGAATATCATCAATAGGAAACGTATTAAGCTATAAAATTACGGTTGTGTCACAGCTTTGTTATGATCAGTATCATAAAAGTTTAAGTGAAAACTATAGCATAACCAAATTGTGTTACCTCCAGGAAGCGATAAAACTACGTGGTGTTAAAAACTATTCTGATCTAAAATTATTATGATATTAATTTTAAAAAATGTGAAGATAACAAAACAGATTCAGCTTTTAATGGAAAGGAGAAATTGTTTGTATAGATTTTTATCGAGAATAATATTAATATACTGTTTCAACAAAAGTATCTCTGTCCAATTTATATATCACTTGTCCAAATTATATATCTATTAGAGAGAAAGAAAGCGCTAAATTAGCTTTACTTATTTTAATATTTTTGTTCATCCCCAAAGTTCCTTTTTTGCAATTATATTCTCTTGTGTATTGTTGTTGTTACTAAAAGTGTTAATATTAAAATAAATGAGTTTCTATTTCTTTTCTTTTCCATTTAGTTTTGTTAATTTCCTGGAAGTGTTACATAAGTGTATAAATAAAAATATATATATAAAAAAATAGAAAAATATAAGGAAAATTTTATAGCGTTTTTTTTAACAAAAATAACACTTTAAACTCTATTTAAAGGAAAATAATTGTAAATAAGTATTTAAAAAATTTTATTTAAATTTTAAAATATTTCAATTACTTTTTTAGTTTAAACACAATCAACTAAATTTTCTAGATAAAAGACTTTCAGCAACAAAAATAAGAATTTAAATATATAAAATTTTATATAAGAAAATTATATATATTTAATAAGATAGAAAATCGCAAATCTAATAATAACATTCAAATTCCTACAAAAAACATTAATAAAAAGAAAAATATTTCATTTATTTAAAATAGTTTTCTTCACGTTTAAAGTAAATTTAATTGAGATCCTTAATAAGAACTTTGTTTTTTTTTTAATAATTTTTCTAATTTATATTTTTTAGAAAAAAGCAGCAATAAAATTCATTTATCCTGTGGTGATGAGTTAATACTTCTAACGTAATTTTTCTTCTTTCTTCTTCGTTTCACATACACAGATATTTCATTTGGCATTGCGTTCTTCTTTATTTTCATTTTCATTCTTCTATTTTATGCGCATTTTACTTTCAACATTTTTTTCCACTCGAATAGTTGATTTAGGATTTGCAAGTGATTCAACTTAATTAATTGCTACTTTATTTAAAACGATTGCACCTCATTAAGTGTTGCTTATTTTTCATTTTTCCTCTCTTTTTTTCCAGAATTCACAATTTATTTCCAGTCTTTAACTGTTATATATTCTATACGGTTTTCTCTTTCTTTTTTGCGTTTTGCCAACATAACAAAGCACAGTGTTTCGTTATTGGGAAAAATATATACGAAAATGTATTATTCGGTTATGCACGTGCACAATAAATTAGAATTATTTCTCAAATACAGTGGTAGAAAATATAATGATAATCATAGTGTTTGCCGAATTTTCTGGGTTACAACTTTTTTCTTGTGAAGTGATGTTGATGATTTTTAAAATAATGATATTCCCAGGACGAAGATATTCTGGTTAAATTGTACCGAGCTCCGGCAATATTATTAGACTGATTGAAAAAAAAATATAAAACTGCTCTGATTTAAAAAGGATTTTGATTTAAAATCCAAAACCTCAATTCAATATGCTTCTCTGAAGTGAATCGTATTGAATTAAAAGTATATTACATCGAACAAAGTAAATGACAGTATGTGGTAAGTGTTATATATTTTCCACCCACTGTTTCCAAAACTGTTCTTAAATGGTCTTGCAAAATACGTCAGAGCCCTGACTTGATAGAAGTTGTGACCTCGTGTTTTTTAAGAATATTTTGATCGTTTTTTGTACTCTACGCCACAAAAGTTGTTGGTGTATTATGCGATTGTGCAGATGTTTGTAACAGATGGAAAAAAGTGAGAATCAGAATCACTTTTTAAGTCGATTTAACGATGTCCGCTCGCCTGGATGGCTGAAAATCTTGTAAACAAATATTGGTCCAAGGACGAATCCCATTGACAACAGCTATAATGGAACCATTATTTTACTTACGGGGGCCTGTCAATTCTCAATAATACTCTGTTTTCTTAATCATAAAGCATTAAAACAACGTATTCGAGGGAGAATCATAAATTTTTCGTAGCTGTCATTTGGGACCAACAATGTGATGTACAATATCTTACTTGTTTGTTAAAATGAATCTGACACGATTTAAACAACTTATAACTTGAAATTCATCAGTCTGATCCTACCTTATAGAGGGCATTTTTTTGGCTTTATGTCGTTGGGGTTATCACAACATAAACTTTTGTTCTTCCCGCAACTCCATACATCAATTGAAGCAATTTTCTTCAATTGAAGTACTTCCTCTCAAAGCATTTGTTGGAACACAAAGTTCGAAATTGTTAGAAGGGGTTATAAAAAGTCCATGTTTATACCTTAAAGTTTATCAAATACCGAATTATAATGACACATGCTCACCACACAAACGTATGAGTTATATTAATCAATTATATTAAGTAAACGTTCTTATCGAATATATGAAACATGCAGAGTATTTCAATTAGATTTTACTAATTTTTAAAATTAATAATTAAATTTAAATAATTTTCTTATATTTAATCGAATCACCGTGCATCACATAAATATAGATTTTAATTTTCAAGTGATATTTATGTCACTAACGTATGAGTCATATTAATTAATTATATTAAGTATACGTTTGTGTTGAATATATGTAAATTATTTTTTTTTAATTTTTATATTTAATCGAACCACTGTGCATCACATAAATGTAGATTTTAATTTTCAAAAGCTACCTTAAATGGTGCTCACATAGATGTAAATGCTTTTTTACATAAATATTCATCCTTATAGCTTTTTACAAAGCAGTTGGTTTTGTTAATTTTAAATTGTGTGTGTGTGTAAAAATGTTATTAACTTTATATGTGTGTGCTTTGTATTTTAATCTTTTTAGAATTACAAAAACAAAAAGAAGGGAAATAATATATGTGTGTGTATGTGGCATTAAAATCTTATTTATCATATGTGCAGTGTTGTGCGTGTGTATTAAGAAAATTAGAGTTTAAAAAAAATTATTTAAATTTAATGAGGCATTAAGAACTGTTTAGGCAAATTAAATAAATCTCTGAATAATCATCCAACTAAAAACAACAATAAACACATTGTGGTTTTGTTAATGATTATGATTATAACCATGAGTTGCCAAAAACACTCATATTTTTTTATTCCTTTTTAGTTTTTTTCCCCCTTCATTTTTCTTGTGTAAACAATTTGTTGCTTTTATTGCTTTTTTATTTTTACTTTTCCAGATAAAATAAATTAAAATGTGTCGTATTGTTGTGTTTTATTATTTGTGAAATATTATTTTCTTTTCTCGATTTTTTTTTGCAAAAGTTATTAGTTAAAAGGTTTCATGGAATTAGACAAAACAAAACAAAAAACTTTTCCAATAACAATAAATAAATAAAATGCGAATTCATTCGTAATATTGTCAGATGGTTTTGCTTAGTAATGAAGGAGATTAGAGGAAAATGTGTTAAATTTAATTTTAGTTGTTTGATATAAAATTTAATAAAGAAATTGAGTTTGGATTATTTTTGCAATTGAATTAAAAAATTATTGTTTTTCTTTAATTTAGATATTTTTAATAAAAATTTTTAATTTGAGTCTTGTTATATTTCACAAGTACCCAGTAAGCTATGCTGCCCAAAAATTCTCGTCAGTCCCAGAGCTCGAAAGAAATTTCACAAATCATGATGTGCACTAAAAAATTTTATGCAGCAGGGTATTTTTGCAATCTGCTGATTCTGTCCGTTCTTAAATTTTCCAAAAGATTGTTTTATAGGAAAGCGACAGAATTTAGAAACTATATGTAAATTGTTTTTTAGATTATTCGATAATCAATATTTGCTATGTAAGGAGGGAATCCTTCCCCCGGTCCTATCCGTCCTACATTTTGTCCTGAAAAGAGATCTTAGAGAAAGTGATTGAAACCAAATTTAAGAATCCTTGCTGTTATAGTTCATTAAATGTTAAAATCGACTTAAATCCTTTTTTATTAAACACTATTATTAGATGGAAATTAAAATATTTGCTTTTATTTTTACGTGCAATTTTTGTTGATAGAGAAAAAAACAGTACACAAATCATAGAATTAAATTCTGGCGAGGGCCGAACCATAATTTTCTATGTCTGCATCATGTTTAAGTTTATTTTATAATATTTTCTTCAAAATTTATATAAACCAACTATTACAGACATAATTGTTTTTAAAATTTGTTCAAACTTGTTTTTTTAATATTTTTAAGAAATTTTTCTATATAAATTTTATTGTATAATTTTATACATTTTATCAATTATCTATAACTTATTTTAAATCCCTCCCACTTAAAAATATAACTCAAATTTACAAATCATTTCTCAATTATACGTTTCGTTTTTTTGTATCTGGTAATTCACAATCAATATAAAGATACAAATTTATTTTTATAGATTTTATTTGCAGGGTTGAATGAACTTTTTCATATTTATTCAACACAAACTTAATTGCAACGTTTGCTATTTCTATTTATTTATATTCAAAAATGATAAAAATAAAACTTATTATTACTTCCTATTTCTAATATTATTATTTTTTCCAATCTCTTTTATATTTTCAGTGCTTCATGCAGTTAGCTGGGAAGAATGGTGGACCTATGATGGCATATCAGGTAGGAATCTTCTACACATTCTCTTTAAAAATTTTTAACATTTTTGTGAAATAAATATACAGACATAAATTTAAATGTCAACAATGAATACATTATTTGGGTTAAATATTAAACTATAAAAAAGTTATATAAAACTAAACGTGAAAAAATGCAAAAACAGTTTAATGTCATTCTGTAAATGTAGAGGAAAAAGATAAAATAAAACAAGATGTATAGAATGATACATTCGGCTATACCCTCCATAACAAATACTCAGGCCAAATTTCATTGATCTCATTTAATTATTGTGGGCGTGCCAACGGCAGGCAAGAGACAGACAGACGGACATACCTAAATTTACTTTGATCTTGTTATGATGCAAGAATATATATATATTTGGATCTGAGATAATTCCTTCTTAGCATTACATACGAAATGACCAATTTAATGTATCCTCTTCACCACTTGTAGTGGTGGAGAGTATAAAAACAGTAAAGAAAAAAAATCATAAAAAATACGATGGATAAAAAATTGTATCCGTGATGTTTTATTTATGTACAAAACTTGTTTATATATACATGCAACAATAGTAATAGCAACAACTATTCGTTATATAAAACAATAGGTGACGTTAAGCCAAATGAAAGTGTCTAACTGTCTGGACTGTTTGTCTGTGTCTCTGACTACTTGTCTGTTAACTTGTGTTTGTCTGATGGACCACGTCTGTTTATGTCACTTTTATTCCATTTTTCTAATTTATTTCTTTTTTGTTGTAAAATATAAACAATAACATTAGTATTTTTGCAATGTATTAAATGTACAATTTATGCAGTTATGCAGAAAATAATGTCAACTTAAGTGTAAAATGTAAAAAAAAAAATTAAAATAATTGATGCATTTGAAATTGCAAGAGAATTATGTTCGAACTGCTAATGTACGATAGAAATTTTAACTTGGAGTCTAAATTTTATATATAGTTAATGGTCAAGGTTATTTATTTAATTTTAATTAGGAAATGATTATTCTTTGAAATTCTAATTGAATTTTTCGTTTATAATTTAAGAATGTCAGCCGTATACCACTTTTACACCTCCAAAAATAAAATAACACATGAGTGGAAGAGTTCTCGGATTCTTTTTTGCATTTTTATTCCCCCCCCCCTCTTATAAGTGGTGGTGAGGGTTTAACGCCAAGTAGGAATTGTGATAGATCCCCAATATATAGACAATAAGATTTCACTTAGGTATTTGTTGTTGTCCTTAGAAGTTCCTATTAAAACCACCAATCAGTTCAGTTGATAATATTATAGACCGATAGCTGAAACTATCTCCTAAAACTGAAGAATGTGGCCAACGATTACGACTAAATGGTTTATCCAATTTTCATAAAAATTAGCACGAATTAGAAAAGTATCATTTGTCAAATTAAATATATGACCTTATAACTATGAGTTTTATATCTTTAAAATACAATTCCGGAAAATCAGTTGAATAAAAGCTACCTGAAATATTGTACCTAATATTTTTAAACGGAATAGGCTTCGTCCTGAGCCCAAATGTCAACAAGATATCACTAAATATTAAGAAGATTGTTCAATTCATTAGAGATGCCAATACCGGAATATCGATCCCGAAAATCATAAAATTGTTTGGGATTAAATATCCTGAATCTTGGATTTTGAAAAATATAATCCCGAGATTTTCGAGTAAAATCCCAAAAATAACCCTGGATAAAAAAACAAAAGAATCTGTATCAAATTAATTAATTGTCCTTCTAACTAAGAGTTATATTAATTTGAAACGCAATTTCTACCTGAAATATTATATTTTACATTACCGAATAAAATAGGCTTCGTTCCCGACCCAAATTTCATCAAGAATTCACTTAATACAATGCAGATTATTCTCAACATTAGTGATGCCAATCCCGGATTACCGATTCCGAAAATCACAAAATTTTCAAGATTAAAAATCCCGAATATTGAATTTTAAATAAAAAATTTATCCCGTAATTTTCGCCACTCATTAATCCCGAAAAAGTAATCCCTAGTTTACATAGACAGTGAGCATAGCAGACAGACGAACAAACAGACTAAGATAAATGAATCAGAGTCTACCGGTATTACTCATAATATTTTTCTGAATGTTACAAATATCACCACAAAGCACTTATGGTGGCGTAGGGTACAATAAGCACGAAATGTCCAACATTTAAGTTTGGGAAAATGTTATTTTAAAGATTGAAAGATTTCAGTAAACTGGTTATATTACAGATTTTCAGAAAAATAACAAACATATGCAGGTATTTAATCGAGGTACTCTTTAATCGGATACTCTTTTAAAGTTAAGAAGCAAATATCAAACTGCAGCTCTCAGATTTGCTTCATAGAAACATGAAAAGATAATTTCAGAGAAAAATCATTGATTTTTGAGTGAGAAATTTTACCAAAGTTTTTTATTTTAAATACATTTGAAATAAATGGATAAAATGTTTACCTTGTTCTAAATATCTTTTGAACTTAAAGAGCAAACACTTGTAATTTAATACGATTTCTTTAAATTGAAAATCCAATAAAAATTCATGACCTCTTAATTAGCTGAATATCAAGAAAATTACATCAGTTAAATTACATTAAAATATTGAGTCATTTCGACGGTACAGAATTATATCCAAAAGAACCTTATTCAGGATTTCAATACTTTAAACAGATTTTTTTAATAAATATTAACTAAATTATTAGGAGATTCCTGGATTAATTATTAGAGAAAAACTTAATTTGTTGGATATTAGAAGCATTTCCAAAAGTTTTATTCTTGAAGTATTTGTTTGTGTAGTCTTCCTTCTTTACCAATAATACACAGTATAAAATAACTAATTCCACTTATATTTCAAAAAAATTCTTTAGCCCCTCAGTGAAATTTTCAACAAACTCTAATATATATTTAGTTAAAACTTTGACTTTTGCCCACAATTATTATTTAACTACCATTTTAAGTCCAACACCTTGACATAAATTGCAAAAGTATAATAAAAAGTAGCAAATATGCATTTAATGGCTTTTAAGCATATTTAACTATAATGCACTTTAACAATTGCTTTGTCGCGGTGCGTTTTTGTAACAGACAATACGTGCAATAGTTACCATTTCCATTTTTTCCTTTTCTATACTTATCAGCATAACTTATAGTTACCATCTCTCCTTGGTCACATAATTTTTCCTTAAATTTTCCTTCTTACCTTCTTTTCAGTGTCTTTTGTCTTTTCATTTTCTTTCTTTTTTGATGAAACGTGATAACGACACTTGTTTCATTTGAGAGACAGTGTGTAAGAAAAAACTGTAACGCTGAAAAGAAATGATGTTAAACACATCTATTCAAGATTACTTTTTATAGGAGAGAAGAATTTATTCATATTTATAGTTTGAGAAAAATAAAAACTTAAAGTCAACATTTTGTTCAATTTCATATTTTCTCTTTATTTTTGGAGAAATTCCCTTAAACAATGAAAATTCAAGTTGGTATTACCTTCTTGATTCTTTAACTATTTTTTGTGTTTTTTTTTTAACTCAAAATAAAGAATTCCTGGCAATTTTCTGCTGCGTTAGCAGTCACATACCATAACAGTCTCATCTGCAAGGAACAGCACGTTTTTCAATCCATACGTAAAATTTTGTTGAAGGCAGCCAAAAAATAAAAAATAAAAATGAAAAAAGTAACACAAAGCAACAGACATCAAAAAAAAAAAGCAGGAGAATATATACAGCCTCACATCTATGCTCGTAGAAATTCAGAAAATACATGCTTCATTCAAATTTGATGACAAAATACGAATGACACCCAGCTGCATAGTTGGCATTACTGATGCTGTTGCTATTGCTGCCAAAAAAAAAAAAAAAAGAACTTGCACTTGTGCAGCTTTATCGCGAGGAAGTATATACAAACACATACATTCGTATTTGTGTGTATATGTATATAAAAGTGTGGATTGTCGTCAGCATCAGAATCCTATGGAAATACAATACAAATGCATAATCTTATGCCTTCGTATAGCTTCTAAATCTCATTAGGATTTCTCTAGTAATATTTTCATTCATAACATTTTCTTTTCATTTCACTCATTCATTCATATATTTCACCAACACAACAATACCACCGCAATGCACAAGCACAATTACACATACAAATTCATTTTTACCATCATCATCATCTTTGTTGCTGTGATAGTAATCGTTGTTGTATGTAGTTGTATATGAAAAGTAGTGTTACTCTCTAACAATACATTCTATTTCTATTATTATGGCATCCTTGCAGTGTTGTTATTTCCACATTACTTTAAATAATTTCCTTATTTCCTGTTGCCTCCTTCTCTTTCACTCTTACATATTCCTTTTCTATTACTTTACTTTTGCATTTTCTATTTTTTCCGCATTAGTACAAGAACGAACATCTTAAGAAAATCATTTATGGTTTCCTTGATTTTTAAGCTCCTCTTCCTGATGCTGTTAAAGTGTAATAATAATTTTTCAATTCCTTAAGTGTAGTTTGTTGTTTTGTTTTCCTTTTAATGTTTATGTTGTTTTCGTTGTTATTGTTTGTTTGTTTTATAAATAATTTCATTGCATTTATCATTACTACACTAAATACTCGTACACTTTATGCTTTTTTGGTAGAAATTGTTGAATGTACTCAAATATTTGTTGTGTTTTACAAGAATATTATTTGTTGTTGAAGTACTCATGTTTTGCTAAGTATTAATTAGGAAAAGCAAAACAGAGTGATTCAGGTTTTTACTGTGAATTTTTATGTAATGGAAATATATAAATTTTAGTATAATTGAGTTAAGAATGTAAAATTAAGGATGATATCTAAAATTTTTTGATTGTATGTTGCAAGGATTTAGTTTATAATTATAATATAAAATTAAACCGTTTTGGATATGCACATTGATACGTTCTCTGCAAAAATAGGGCAGCTGTACTTTTTAAATTATTAATCCATAATTGTTTATTACACATGTGTTTATTAAACTAAATGAAGAAATTAAAATACATGTTTTATTATTATCATGTTAAAAACTTGGCATTTTGTAAAAATAATTTATATTTTATGATTTCTCAAATTTAAAAAAAAAACTGGCAGATGTTCTCTTTCAATTGATTATTTATATGATGCAAAACTTAATTTAGTTAGAATATTTAAATATAAAAATACACGTTTTGGATCTGTTTTCATGTAAAAATTCGATATAATTTTGTAAGAAATTTTTACGTTTAAAAAGTACGTTTTGCTCAAACAAACTGGCAGCTGTTCTCCTTCAACAAGTAATCAATTATTACAACCATATTAATTTAGACAATAAAAGTACATTTATTCTCCTCAAATTGTCAAAATTTCTAAAGGTCATATGATTTTAGCGCCTCTGGAGAAGTATATTATTACTTAAAAATTTTTGGACTTATTTTTTAAATTAATTTTTAAGCTCAATAAACCAAATTTCACTTGTTAGTTATAAAACTGATTTATTTTCATGACAATCACTTTTCAATTATTTCATTTATTTTGTTTTAAAAATAATTTTGTTTCTGATTGTTGAAAGCTGCTATATCCTAAGTCTACGAAAGTCAACGGATGGAAGTTTTTGGTTTAAGATGTTTTTCAAACAGTGTTACCGCCCCTATATGTTAAACTATGGGAAATACCAAAATTGGTAGAAGATTAGTTATAAACAACCACTGTGATTAATTATTAACTAATTGCGTTTGTTGTCGCATTCCCCAGATTTCAATCCCATAAAGTAACCTTTTGATATTTTGAAAGAGAGAGAGAGAGAGACATTAAAAGCAATGTTCGAAAGTAATGTGGAGACGATACTCTAATAAGAAATATTTTTTGGCATTTTTAATGTTGTCATTAATAAAGTTACATAACATATAGCACCTATATTTGGAAAACATCCAAATATAGGTGCTCATACGTACCTATGTATTAATTGTTTATAGTTATTTTTAGAAAATGATAATAAAACAGATAGCGAAAACAAATTGGAAGGTGTCTTAATCTTAGATTTATTTATTGAAGACGATTTTATTTAACAACGTATTTATAAATAAATAATATTTCTCTATTTTCCAATTAAAGTTTTAAATCCTTTTAAAAAACTCTGACACAATATGAAAAATCTTAATATATATATAATCTGTTAAGTCCACATAATGCTATTTTTAAATATCTTTAAACCTTTTCCCTTCAAAATATTATATTTTCTAATCTGTCTCTTATTTAAATAAACATCTAAACGAATAAAAAAAACTACAGTCACGAACTGTAAACTACTTAAAAACTAAATAGTTGATGATAAACACGATTGATTTTAAATTTTAGTAGAATTATCAACCTAAATAAACATGTTTTATTTGAAGTTATTTTCTATACAAAACGATAAAAATAATAACGTCTATTTACCAACGACAACAACAAAACAAAACACAATGAGATGATACTCATATCCATATACTCAATTCAAAAGCGAAGAAGAAAAAAAGCACTTAAACGTTTTATAAGTTAAAATTTTGTTGTTGTTGTTGTTGCTGCTGTAGTTGTTTTATTATAGCATCAATGCAAAGTATCTTAGAAATAGCAACACATCGTTTTGAACAGAGAATATCGAACGTGATTTGTTTTTCTAAGATTTCTATACTAAAGCTAAAGAGACATATTTTTTTTGCTTTTGTATTTTTTAAAAGATGATAAATAGAAAAGAAAACTAAAATATATTTTTTAGATAAAACAACTGAGAGATTTAGTCACACCGAATCTTTAATATCCTTCATGATTGCTAACCTTGAGTATAAAATTAGAATTTTTGATAAAATCGAAAATGTAATTTTATTTAATAATAATTTAATAAAATAATTTGCTAGGAAAATTTAAAATTTTGTTTAAAAGTTTTTAATGCAAATTAAATTTTTCTAGGAAAGAATAATTTCTTTTTTGTGAAAAAATAAAATGGAATTTTAGTCGAAAAGTAGGAAACCATAACTTAAAAAAATTTTTGCTTACAATAAATGCAATTGTTAGTAAAAGCAATTTTTAAATGAAAATATGATACTTTTGTGAAATTGTAAGCAAAAAAAAGAACTTGTAATAAATTTCTTACTTTATCTTAAACTTACTTTAAGTTCGACCAGCGATTTAAACTTATAGCAAAAATTTATGTTATATGTTGCAGTTTAACAATTCAAACTTAAACTATCGTTTCATAGTGATACTTTTATAGGAAATATTCTGAAGTAAAGAATAAAGAAATTCTACACATACAATTTTGAGACATTGAACAATAAGTTGGTCCAAGGAACGAGTTGTGAACTTCGGAATTTGGGTACCTCGTTAATTAAATATTGTTTATATTACACTCGAATGTAACTTTTAGTGAAATAAAGCATTTTTAGTGCATCATTTAGAATAACTAAAATTCTTTGCCAAAAAATTTTTATTAAAAATCGAATGATTGTTGTGGAACTGAATTTTGTATAAAAAACGGAGAGCAATTACATATTTACCAAATCAAAAAACTCGAAAAAGAAGCTGAAAATTTTTTGTGATAACGAAATTTATATTGTATAAAGAGAATATGAGTAAAAAATATAATTTTTGGTAAAAATTATTATTATTATTTTTGCGATAAAGGGAATTTTTAGTGATAAATGAAATTTATAACTAAAAATAAAAATTAAATTTTTATTGAAAAATAGAATTTTTATTGAAAAATATAATTTTTATTGAAAAATAGAATTTTTGATGAAAAATTCAGTTTTACTTAAGAAGTTAAATTTTTAGTGAACAATAAAATTTTTCGTGAAAAACTTAATAACGAGTAAAAAAAGTGATTTTTAGTAAAAATTTTAATTTTTAGTAAAAATTTACTTTTAATTGACAACTATAGATTTTAATAGAACTTTTATAGAAAAATTAATTTGTAATTTTTTATGATAATTTGGACAAGAAATTAAATTTTAATTGAAAAATGAAATTTTTAATGATAAATCAAATTTGTAAAGAAAATTTCAGTTTTTAGTGAAAGTATTAATATCGTAAGAAAAATAGAAAATTTTAGCGAAAAATAAATTTTTGTTTAAAAATTAGTTTTAGGGAATAAATTTTCTCTTTCCTGATTTTTTGTGAGAAATTGACACTTCTAGTTTTAAATTTATATTATATCATCTGAAAAAAAAATAATTAATAAAATTTTTGTTAAAAAAAATATGAAAATTTTGGTAAATTCATTTCTGGTGAAATATACGTTTTCGTAAAAACTAAAGAATTTCATAGAACTTTTAAGAATATTTTACCCAAAAATTAAATTTTTACAGAGAAGCAGGCAATAACATTGTTGTGAAAATAGTAAAGAAATTTTCTTATATAAAGCGAAAATGGTATTACAGTCAAAATATCGATTCAGATATCTATCTGTTACTATAAACTAATAAAAATAGACACACGAACTCACGAGAACCTCAATAATTTTCTGCATTTCAAAATTAACTGGATCAAGTGCAATTTAGATATTTGATCGAATTTAAACGAAAGCCGGACTAACCATGGCGATATCGTACAAATTTGTATATATTATAAACGACTTTGAATACTTGATAGTTGTTTTTTTTAAAAGGGTATATTACAGATAACAGAATCCTTTCAACAATATTGATAAATTATTATATTTCATCTCTTATGACTATAAATCTCACTTTTCATTTTGGATTACATATTTTTTTAAACCTTGAACGTTTTTTTCAAAACTTTACTTTGTCCTTCTACTTCGAATGTCAAAAAAAAAATTCAGAAATCCGTCATAAATCACCTGCTTTTGGAGACTTTTGTATACGAATAAATTACTGTATTCCTGAGGAATAAAAGAATTAGTTGATTTATACTTTTATTTGAGACAAAAATATTGTTCAGATGTAACAAATGAAATAAGTACGTCAATATTCTTCAATCAAAATCTTGTAAATGTGTAGGGTATAAAAATCTCTAGACATCAATAATGCAAATAAGAAAAGAAGATGAATATAAATACAAAAATATAGAACAGACTTTAGTTCGTTCCCTTCTATTGTAATGAGAAGGTGACGATTTAATGGACATAGACTTAAGATAGGAAATGATTGTTAATGATACTTTATTTAAACCACTTGTTGGGATCATTTATAACGATTTTAATAAACGTGATTTATCTATAAGATTTTTAATATAATTTTCCTAGATTTATAAAATAAAAATAATTGAATATTTTTTAAAAATATTTATAACATTGATGTATATTTTTAGGTCCTGCCTTTTGGGGTTTAATTAATCCCGAATGGTCTTTGTGTAATAAAGGACGAAGACAATCACCGGTTAATTTAGAACCTCAACGTTTATTATTTGATCCTAATTTAAGAACATTACATATAGATAAGCATAGAGTAAGTGTTTGAAATATATAAATTTTCTATTTTGTTTATATTAAATAAAAATTTATTTCCTTATTTTCAGATAAGTGGTTTAATTACCAATACAGGTCATAGTATTATTTTTACGGCGGGTAATGATACAGTTGCCAATTATGATGGCATGCAAACACCGGTTAATATTACAGGAGGACCCCTATCGTATCGCTATAGATTTCATGAGATCCACATACATTATGGTTTGCATGATCAATTTGGTTCTGAACATAGTGTGGATGGTTATACGTTTCCAGCTGAGGTAATTATAATAATTCTTCATATATATTAAATTCCTCATTTTATCGCTTAAAACTTGAGATGGAAATCAATATTTACTTGTTAAACATAATTTACTTATGTGTATGTTTTAAGGAAAAAAAGAGCATTTTATTTGATTCTACTTTTATTCCTTTTTTGTATTTGTTAGGAATTTAATTTTAATAAAACAAAGAAATAAAATCATTTGTTTATACATGTTCGTAATAATGTTAAACAATATAAATATATACTCCACCATTTATATGGTTATGGAATTTTTAATGCGGAGCTGTCAAACATTTGTTACATGGAGTTTTCATGAAACAAATGAAATCAGTATTAGTTATTCTTTTTAAAATACTTAAAATTTATTCAAAGTGTAGCCATGTCGCCATTTTGCTCTTGCAGTTTAATTCTCGCTTGGCCTGGTTTTACCCTTCCAGCTTTATATGACTTTGACTTTATTTTCCTAGTAAATGTCATTACACATGACTACAAAAGGAAAGCAACAAAAGAAGAGTAGAAAAAACAGATTTGAAGTACATATAGATTTGTCAGACGTGTTGGTTTTTCCCGTTGTTCACTTTTTTTGATATAAACATTATGACAGTTGCTGTCGTCAATGGTAGCTTAAGTTTCCCTTTTGTTGTATTTGTGTCACTTTATTTTCAATGTTTTTTTCCTCTTTCTCTCCACTTGTTCTCTATGTTGTCATATGGACTGCTGTCATTTGAACATACTTTTTGTTAGATTTGTAGGTTAAATATTTATTTAGACAAACGAGCGGAAGTATATTTGATCAGTTATAACAGCAAAAGCAGCAGCGCAAGCGACAGCAAAAACACAATTCAATGTAGTTTAGAGTTGTTTAGAAAAGTATGGAAGAAAAAATCAAAACAATCATTTAAATCGTAACAAATGTTGAGTGATTTATTTACAGAATTTCCTTGTCACTTATATACTTGTGTAAATAAATATAAAAGCACTTTATTACATATTTTTCTTAATGTTCGAGTACAAAAAACCATATCTTGCTTTTATTTGATTTGTTTGAAAAATGGTATAAAATTGTAAAGGAGGAGGTTTATTATGTTCATTTAATGTCTACAAGTATTTTCTTATTTCTTTTCGAAAATGTAGTCATTAAATTTGATGGTAAATAAGAAAGGCGTATGAGTAATATTTGCTAAGATTTATTTTAATAATAATCATACGTAATATAAGAACTTGCTTAAAGCGTTCGCTAAATTAGGTTTTTTAAATTAAATTCTATAAATATTTTAAAAGGAAATGAAAAACGAATATTAAAGGAATTTTATTTTCTAAGTCAAATAATATTTCTCATCACTTAAACTCTAAAATATGGATCAACATCAAAATTCCGAATTTTTTTTATTAAATTTTCAACGTACATAAATATATAATTCATCATCGTACAACAAATCATGAAAATCGGACAAATAGAAGATAATGTTGTGCATCCAAATTAATAGTATACTGACATGCCATATCTGGCATAGCGCCCATGTAAGGACCCTTCCCGGAATATGGCTTTAAGCTTATGGAACTTTTATATATGGATCAATGCTGTTAAATAAAAGGAAATAAAACGCAATTCCGTCGAAGATCCGACATTTTTTATAGATTTTTAATGTATGAAAATAATCTTATATTTCCTATTTGAAACCAGCAAAATCTGAGCAGTATACTAAAAGATGTGGAACGATATCAGAGGCAACCTCTAAGTTCAAGAGATAAATTTTCGAAAAATTTGAATTATAAATAGAGATGTGTAGAATTAAACTAAATATGTATAACATTATCATTGCAAAATATCAAATAGTTCATTTGACAAAAATATGAGCAAGTTCATGACCCATTGAGTGTTCTTGTGTTTTTTCAAAGAAAAGCTTTATTACGCTGAATCATCATGTATTTAAATACACTACTACATATACTATTTATCAATAAATGATTAATAGTTTACATTAAATTAAATTAAATTAAATTGTTGCAAAGTCATTTAATTTCCATACTATAATAAGTCTCTTTTAATTACAATAACAATGAAATATTAAACTTTAAATTAATATAGTTAAATCTTATTTAAATCTTTACAAGATATTCAACACCAATTAGTAATCGATATAAAGCGTTTTTTTTAGTGTAATAATTTACCCGTATATTTTACACATGAATAAGCAAATCTAAAATAAACTTTTAAAATTTATTGAAATTTTGCTTAACAAAGCAAAACTAAAAAACCAAATTCAATATTTATTAATTTACAATAATTTTAAAGGGGAAATTGTTTGATAACAAATAAAAAAAAAACAATAATAAAGAAACAAACTTGTGCACCTGCATGTTTTGCGGTAATTAAATTTAAACCACAAATACCAACTAAAATAACCACGAAAATCATGCTAAACTGGGTAACAAATACAATCATACAAAACCTTTACATATTGAAACACACACACTTACACAGAAACACAAATATAAAGCTAAACGCAATGTTCGCTGAAACACTTGTTTCTTTTTTATAAAAAAAAAAAAAAAAAAACGAATAAATGAAACCAATGGAAATTTAAGTAAAACACATTATAGTTAATTCTTATACCCTTCGAACTCCTTTCTATTGTCATAATAAGATTGGATTTGTAATAAATACGCACAAACACACACATACTCAAACACACGCACATATGTTTGCATTAAAACAGGGTAAACAAAGAAGCAATTACCGCATGAAAGAGAAACAAGTAAGAAAGTTATAATCTGTCTAGGTTCACTTTATAATACTCTACACGATATTGTTGGTTATTAATGCCAACTGAGTAGAATGTTGAAACGACCCTCGTATATTTTGATTTTCTCATTTTTGCTTAAAATCACAATGGTTTGGAATGATACGAAAAAATATGTTAGATTAATGTTTATACATATATATGTTGATAAGAATGAAACCATTAAGCTTAAAGTTTTATAGGATTGAAAAAATACTACTTGGAATCATTTTCGGAAATCCCTCCTTGCTCCCTTTAAAAACTATTACATTTTTAAGCACATTTTTGTTCTCTCTAAACAAGAGCCTTTCTACTGGCCTTAGCAGCCCTTTTGTAAAGATTTCTTTATGAAAATTTTGGTATTTATTGGTATATAATTGTTAGTTAATTGTCATACTAAGAACTTTAAAGCATTTTTTTACAGCTTTTAGGTTCTTAACTTTTCTCCAGCATTTCACCGAGCATCAGTAATATAAAATTTTTGACCGGAACTTATGTGTCGTCATCAATGAGTATATTCTTTTTTAAAACTTCACTTCACTTCGTCCAAAGCAGCTTTCTTGTCAAAACTTTTTGAAAATTGTATGTTACGCATTAGCTTTGAATTTTCGTACCAAGTAGTCTGAACACTGAGGTAATTAGACGACTTTACTACCGAACGTGTTGACAGCTCTTTTAAAAACGCTTAATATTTTCTAAGCTTTATAAACCTCATGTGGTCCATTAAATAAGATTTTCTATCAACCGACAAGTTCTCCCGGTTCTGTTCAATTACATTGAAAACTGTTTGACGGCAGATTTTTGAATACTTGACCAACTTTTTGTAGGACCAAATTGGGTTTTGTTGAAAATATTTAATAATTTTAGTGCGCACTTTTTCCTGGTCACTTATTTTAATCAAATAAATTTAAATTAATTTGTTTGAAATTAAACATAACAACTGACATGTTTTACAAAGGAATGCACATATTTGTATTATTATTGTTGAAATATATTTTATTTTTTTATTGAATCTGAAAAATATGTTTACAAATTAGGATCTGACTTAAAAGGACTAAAATAGGCAAAGGTAAAAATACGTTAAAAACCATTTCGTCTTGAGTATCTCTAAACCATGCAAATGGACAGACATCATAAAATCGACTCAGAAAGTGATTAAGCATCGAACTTATTTTGTAATTGTTGGAATTACTGTATCTGCACCAACACATAATACCATATTTGTCTTTGATGGTGTAGAGTATAACAAATACAAACACTATTAGCAAGAACTAGGGAAAGGGAAAGATGAAAAATTACACTAAGTTATTATTAGCAACGGAATTATGTTAAGCAATCTTGTAGGAATTTTAGCAGCAGGATTAATTAAAATTACCAATTAAGAATTCATTAAATTAGATAAAAATTTGCTACAAAAATGAAACGACAAATACGTAAATAAATACTTATACACTTGTAAATATGTAAGGACTGTAACAAAAGTAATTGGAGAGAAATTCGAAAAGTTTTACATAAACAGCCTTAATTAAGTTATCAATTAAATAATTAAAGCACAAAGAAAATCGGATAAATATTCCTACATAATTTCAACTCATTCAATCCTCAAAACCTTTTAAAGCATTTTGTGAGAAACGTTTAAAGTGCAAAAGCAGAATATAGAAAAAATTAACACAAAATAACAACAAATTCATTGTAACGTCAGTTCGCTGGATTTTCTTTTGCTTCTAACGTTATTTGGCAACAAATAACAATGTCATGTCTGTTGCTAATGTCTCTATTACAAGTTAAAGGATACACAAAGTAAATGAGTAAATTTTCGTATAAAAGTGTTTAAATGTTTCCTTAGATTCTTTGTTTATTTGATTGTGTATCTCTGGCTGAATATATCTGTCAGTTTGTTTTAGCTAAATAATGTCTGTCTATCGTACGTTAAAGCTTTAATTGTACTTGTGAGTGTGAATGAAAATATTTGTTGAATCTGTGAAAGTACATTGGTAAATGTGTGTTAGTTTGTGTATAATTTTTATTTATTCTCACAATCTTTGTTCTCAACTCTTGTTCAATGGCCTAAAGGCTATTTAATATTCTATTTAACGTTGTTTTGTATTTTTTCTCCTCGTTTTTTTCACAAACTAATTTGGCTCACATTTCATTCTTATGTTTATATTTTTTGCGTTAAAACAATTCAATTTTTTTGTTTGTCAAGTGGGAAGGATATCCACAGGAAAATTGTTGTTCATATTTAAGTTAAAATTTTAAAAGAAAAAAAACATTTCTATTATAACCTTTTTTATAATTGTCCCTAGAACAAAAAGACTTTTCAGTATATCTTTAGGAAGTATTTCGTTTCGTTGAAAAAAAATCGCACAGTGGTAGATTTTTTTTATTTTTACAAAAAAATACAGTGACATTTTTGTAGAGGATATATTAAGTTTGTCATAATTTGTAAAATTAAGATGGAATCACAAAATTACCCATCACATATAAAGATTCTTACATTATTAAAAATCTATGAAGATTCAGCAATGACCGTCTGTCTGCTGTTATTTAAAACCAGCAAAATCGGTTCACTAAAAAAGAAGTTGTACACTCATATCTGAAACAAACTTAAAATTCTGACAAAAAACTATTGTATATTTTTAAATGACGAGTAATAATACTGCAAACAAATGTTATTGCAATTTGAATTTCCAACGCCTTTTTTATTATCCAAAAATTATCATAATTGGATCAGTGAAAAAATTAAGATGTGGAATATATTTTTATACCCTACAATAATGTAGGTACTGGGGGTATTATGCGTTTTTGCAGATGTTTATAACGGGCAGAAAAAATAGTGTCAAAACTTCTTTTAAGTATACCGAAATTAAGGAAATCACTCCTTTTGATATCCTGAAATGGTATGTCATACAACACCCGTGGTGGATAAATACGATAAAAAAATATGTTCAAAGCGTATACAATTTGCTTCTTTAATATTCTTGATTTAAAAAGAACTTTTAATGAGACAAATAAATTCTGTATTAGTTTAAATTAAAAGCTTTTGAGCAAGATCAGTCGATAAATAGACAAAGCTCCTCAGATCCAAAAATCCTCTGTACATACATTTCTAAATATTGTACATGCATCTTTATGCGGTTCGGTCATTTTTTATAGCATTTATATAATTTTCATTTTCGAGTAGTTCCATAATTTTTCATGCCTCCGTTATGATGCAGGTGTATATAGTCGGGCTTGACCAACTTTTATAATATTCACTGCTCGTATCCTACAGGCAACTCACTTGAGTTAATTAATCGTTGATTAAGTTGTGTTACCCCAAAGGACAGTCAAATCATTCGATTGTTTGGAGACCGCTGCATATCTCCATGAGCATACAATGGACAATTATATCCATTATTAAATTTCCATATATTCAATTTTGATAAAAATTGTACTAACAGTTTTTAAAATGTTTCATCAGATTTGGCTCAAATTTAAAATTTTAAAATCACATCAAAAATAAATCCTGTCTACTAGTTTCTCATAACACTTGGCATTCTTCCCTCATTTATATTTTTCGGGATTTCCTCTGCAACATAGAATTTCATTCGTATATATATTTGATTGGGGTTAAATAGCAGCAGTTGTTGTTTTACTATATAGTTGTTGTTAAGAAACAAGAAAAAACTGTTTCTCTCATAATAGTTGTAACAAATTAGAATTTCAATTAAATTTCTTTCGTTTTTTTCTTTCTGTTGTTGTTGCAGTATTTGTTATATTACAATGTCTCATTTCAGTTTGCCAGCAAGAACACTAAAACAGAATAACAAAAAAACAACAACAAAAATAAATATGAAACTACTTACAAAATGTTGACAATAATATGATGTTTTAGAAGACACAAATCAGCAAACTAAACTTAAACTGTGTCTTAACTCGCTATGATATTTTACTCCTTCTCTCTCTCTCTCTCTCTCCTCTCTCTACTTGTTTTAATTATTTCATTGAAACATAAATTTTATGCAAAACGTTATGTTGCTGGCACAAGCATATATACACACATACACATAAACGCCTGTATTCACCCCTACATGCAAAACAAAAAGAAAGAAAAATGCATGATTTAAAGTCATGCATATAAATTTGCCTCAAGCTCAACCGCAAACAAATGGCGCGCCATATTTTTTATAACTTCTTGTTGAGAACGCAATGACATGCAGTGAAGAAAAAGAGTTAAATGTTTAGAATAAAAGATATAAATGTTACTAAGATAAATGTTCAACTAAGATGTCAAAATTAAATAAATTTGAATTATTTATAAATGTTGCTAAATGACATTGAAGAGTTTGAAATTACTTTTAACAAAATTATCATACAATTTTGTAAAAGAAAATGAAAATATATTTTAAACATCTATTTTTCTTTAGTATTTTATGTGGCTTTAAAGTGTATCTATTCCTTGCTTCAGTTTAAATGGTAAATGTGGCATTTTAGAACTATAACTTAAATGTATGATTCCCAGCAAAAAAAAAATCCTGAAAAGATGTTAAAAATTCAAATTTATTTTAGCTTTTTTATTTAATTTTATTGTTGTATTCTGTGACCACAAATATAATAATCAAACGACACAGATATAGATCAATATCTGAGACAACCCTTACATTATTGGAATTTATATTTTGAGTAAAAAGTACGATTTTGACATATTTTAATAATGGAGTGATCTTAGCAGTCATATGAGGTAATTTAAATAAGATCTAAAGCAAGTCGGTCGAGCTATGGTCAATGGAACTTTTTAAAATTTAGATTTTACTGCCCCAATATAATCCACAAATTTATATGAGGGTGCCTGCTATATCTGATCTATCACCAATAATTTCAATAAATTTTTTCCTTAGTCAAGAAAGTTATCGATATATTTTAGGTTATAAACATCTGCTTAAAACCCAAATACCTGTGGTAGTGTGGGATATATACAAGTGTCTTCAGAGAATGCGCTGCAAAGTCCGGTTAAAAAAAATATTTAAAAAAGCAGCCCAATTTCATGGAGCTCTGTATATTTTGTTTAATTTTTTTTTTTCGAGAGGAAATTTGCATTTACAAGTTTGATGAAATTATAGACCGCTCATCTCCATATCCATTTTGAACTATAAAGACGAAAAGATATCGATAAATCGACTCAAAAGGTTATTCTGAGTTCAACAGTACAAAAATCGTAAAAAAAAGAGTTGAGAGGATCTGGTACAAAGTGTAAACTAACACGTTCTTTGCAAAAAATTAAAAAAAAGAAAACATATACAAAGTTTTGATGAACAAATTTATTTAAGGTGAATTTAAATGATGACATTTAAAAAAAAAAATCGTATTTTAGTTTTTAATTTTTTAACTGAAATTTGAATACTTTTAAACCGGTTAGAAATATGTGGATATCAATATTTAACAAGATCGAGGCAATACTTTCTGGTAAATATCTAAAAAGCTGACTCTAGACAAAGTTGAATCAACATGTTTTTTTAGAAAGTGACGAAATATCAGAACTTTTTATATCTTAAAGTAAAAATAACTGCTGTATAATTTACGAGAGAATATATATCGTTCCATAAATAAGGCTTTTTCCATAAAATAAAATCTATACATAATTCATTTCCGAAATATTTAAATTTTTATTTGATGATCATAAATACATGATAAATTTAAATTTCTTTCATTTTATTGTTTACTGGGATTTTAAATTTTATTTTCATGTCTACTTCCGTTGAATTCCTAAATTGTCTTTATACCCTCATATTATTTTTGTGTTGAACTATATTCCTTATTTTATCTTCAACACTGATTTGTATGTCTCTTCATGGTGTTCTATCTATGAGCTGTGAAAGAAGTTAGAAAACAGAGCAAAGAAAGTGGAAAAAATTATGTCATTTATCAAAATTTTGCAATTGTCATATGACAAATATCATAGGAAATTATATAAATTAAATCATTTGTTAACCATTTTTTTTAAATTTCCCTTTTTATTGTGGCATTAAATTGTAGCAATTTATGTAAGTTAGATAAAATAGATACAGTAGCGAGCAGAAAGAACGCAACACTGGACTACGTCAACTTTAAGAACGTCTTATTTCATTTATTTGCAATTTTTTATATATGATAAGCGTTTAAATTACCCATACTTGGTTCTATGTTCTATTATAAAAGGGTAAATGTATTCAAATTAATGAAAAAAGTGCAAATTTTCAGTGAGCATAAAAATGCAACACTATAAAACAATTATGAAAATAAGTAAATTATTCAATTTTTAATGGAAGCAAATTTTAAATATCTTGCACAATATGTGTTTTGTAATAGGAGGAATATTCATATAATAGCAAAAAAGCAACCTATAAAGCTTAAGAAGCTAAAAACCCATGGGTGACCTACCAGACCCTCTTGGTTTAAATCCACCGTAAATACTATTAATAACATTAAATTTGAACTTTTCTTTAGAACCAGTGAGTAAAAGGATGCAAGCAATGGCGGTCTAGGAGAAACTATCTCTTGCTAAGACCGCCAAATGATTGCACGGTCAGAAATGTTCAATGAAAACCGGTAGTGAGCGTTGCTTTCTTCGCAAATGGACAAATGAAAGTTTTTATTGGAGTTCATACCATGCGCCGTAGGATGAAAATGACTTATTTGCATTTCACATGATTGATTAAAAAATATCTTATCAGTGGAATTAGTGATAAGAAGCGTTTAGAATTTGGGAGACGATGTATGTATATTCAAGTAAACGGTCAGCTAATGTGCTGCTGAATGATGAAAGTAAATTTCATTTCCTTAACTTTGATGATATCAATTTTATAAACCGATTTTTACCAAGAATGCAATAGACTAGATAATCTTAGAACAAAATCGATATTAGCTCATAGTTCATTTGATCATAAATACATAATTTTCTAAATTGTCAGTCATTGTGTTGTGTTTTTTCTGCTCAGTACTGTAAATTTTTTAAGTTTAAATTTTTTTTTTTTTTTTTTTTGCTAAAATTCAAAAGTGAAATACTTTGACCTTAAAATTTTTGAAATCCATTAAATTGAATTTATAATTTAAATCAAATGTTATAAATAATTGAAAATATTTAAGTAGTTACTAAATATTTATGTGGACCTATAAAATTTTTATTTTATTTTATCTGAATTTAAAGTAAATATTTTACAAAAAATAAATAATAAAAAAAACTATTTTTAATTTTTTATCTCACATCAGAAATAAAAAAAATTATAGTTTGTAACATATAAAACTAAATTTCACAAAATCTCCCATATTTTTTATGTTTTTACTTTAAGCTTTATTTACGTATGTATTTTTCATTTATGTGAGAGTGTGTGTATATGCAATGTTTACATATCCTTCCTGTTGGTTTTTCTGTTGTATTTTTTGTTATTTGTAAAAAATGTTGCTTGTTATTGAAACAATTTTTAAAAACAACAAAATATATAGTAAGACTTTTCTTATTTTCTTTTTTTTGGAAGTTCTTATACAAACTCTAGTGTTAATAACAAATTTGTTTTTGGTCTGTTTTCATACATATACTGGTTGATAGTAGTAGTAGTAGTGGTAAGTATAAACAAAAGGGACAGAAAGTAGGTGATTGTGTAAATGCACTTTTGCTTTTCAAACTTATAAAAGAAACTTTTAATATATGGAGCTGCACTTAAATTGCCAACAATCCCATCGGTACATATGAAATCGAAATGGATATGAATTAGTGTTGTCAATTAGTCGATTATTCGTTTTAAATATTACCCTAGGAAAATTTGTATTTATTTCAATCTTAAAATTATTTTCATATTCTATTGTATCTTTGTTAACTGAAACAAATTCTGTTTATAATGAAGGTTATTTAGAGATTATTTAGATTCTCGACTGTGATTTCCAAGTCCCTATTGTGTAGCTTATCGATATTCAAAAGATTAATATTAACATTTCTCAGCTAATATTTCTGCACTTTTCTTTGAAAAAATTCCAATCCATCGTATTTTTCAATAACTTTTATAAATTTGATATCAACCCAGAATCATAACTAAAGATCACTGTAAACTCTTAATATTATTCACGACAAAAAAATGTAACTTTAATGGAAAGTGGATCTATACCATACTATACTATAGAATATTAAGTATAGGATTTTTAAGTATATCAATCGAAGTAGAATCAGCCTATATAGTGATGTCTGTCTGGAAGGTTATCCGAAAGGTCTTTTAGTGATATAAAAATTTTTAAAGAAACTTTCCTATCGACATTTGGAGCTACATGCAGCAAGATAATACATAAAAGTGATAAATATATCATGGGGACTATAATTTTTGATATCGCTTGTATCATTGTAAAGATCTTAAATTGATCTTAATCTTTACTTTCATAATTTTAACGACATTTAAATATCCACAACATTTTGTCCATCGATCCATTATTTATAACAAGCCCATTTATCCGATTTATATTTCAAAAAATTTGAGTTTTATATCACACCATTTTCCATACCTCCCATATACCCCATTAAGAAATTTCACTTCAGACTAATAAATCTTGTCTCTCTCTGAAAATTTATTGATCTTGAAGGAAGATCAGAATAAAAATTTTATGTTATCTATACGAAGTTCATATTACTCTCAAAGATCACTACGCGTTCAGGTTATAATTTCAAGTCTCGTTCAAAATTTTTGGTGTTTTCGTGCATTTAAAATCACTATTCTCTCTAACCTTTATTAACATCAATTTATGAACCCAAAGCTAAATCGTGCGTCAGAATCCTGATATATATATATATATATATATATATATATATATATATATATATATATATATATATATATATATATATATATATATATATATATATATATATATATATATATATATATATATATATATATATATATATATATATATATAAAAACCTGGTTTAATCACTTATGATACATTTACACATACATATTTACTTATGTAAGAAATAATTTGCTTATGGTACGACTTCCGTTTATATTTTTGTTATGCTTCTTCATTTTACTTTATGGTATTTGTGTTGTTATGGATTCTGTTATTTAGTTCAAGATTTTTTTCTACCTTGTTGCTATTCCCTATCATTTTTTGTTTTTGCTTCTAAATATTACACAAATAGTAACTCCTACATGCAATACACGCACCTACACATACGTATGCATGTAAACTGTAAAATTTTACTCTCTGGTTTTGTAACTCATTTGCATGTGTCTATGTGTGCGTGTAATTGTTGGTTTTATTCAAGTTGGTTTGTATATTAGAGTAACCAACCAATATAAACAGACATAAGAACAAAATTTTAATAACCCAGCGAACATATAAGCTGAAATAAGGTAAAAAAATATCACGTAAATATTTTTCTATATAACAAAATGTAATAGAAGAACTGTTTTAGGAGTCCAATATATAAAATATTTAATTAGGATTTTTAATAATAATTTTCTTTTAGTTTTTAAACATATTTTTAATGTAAAAAATCATTTGTTTGCTGGGTTTTAATTTTTTCCCATTTCTCGATGTAAAACATACATAATAGTTTGTGGTAGTTATTTGTCTGCATTTTGTTGATAGTTTGGATTAAATTGTGTAAATTTATGCCAAACAAGTATTGGTTCTATGTCCACATAAGTGTTTCTTTGCTTCGTTTGTTTTGTGTTCCAGATCAGGGTGAATGTAGTGCAAACTATATTTTATTATCAATTTTATTTTTTGTTCTAACTTAAATATGGGAAAAATGTTTTAAGTTGTGGTAGGAATGCAAAGGCAAAGGGATTAGGAAAAAGGAACAAAGAAAAGGGAATACGATAATAAAATGATTAGATTTAATTGATTATAAGAGAAGAATCTCTTTCTTAAGGAATAATTAATCGCATTTAAGAATTTTATTTAATAAATCAGTTTATAGTTTTAACTGAAAGGAATAAGTGAAAGAAAATTAAATTATTTAAAATAACTGTTAAATTCGAAAAAAGGAATACATTTAAAATAACATGAAAATATAATTATTAGTTATGTCACAGTGTAAAACAAAATATAAAAAAATAATATCGGGTAAGATAAAATTTCGTCGTCCATTATCCTTGAATGAAACTTTTCTTTTATCCATTTTTTGTATTCCTGCCTCAAAACTGTTGGATCTTAATTCCTTGCACACTATATAATCGAAATATTGAGCTATAATATCTACCAGATATTTTGTTCTTTCCAAGGAATATAATCTGGGGCCATCAGATCAATCAACTAAACTTGGCGCTACATTTCCAACTGTGCTTCATTTAAGCAGCATTTGTAGAAGTGGACACCTCCGTAATATTACGGTGGGCTACACTATAAAACTCTAGTTCCTTACTCCCTTGAAAATTTTAATGATAATGATGGAACGTATTCAAATAGTTGACATGTCTTTGAAAAATAAAATAGGTATTTAAACTTATTACTATTAGAACAAATAGCGATATTCATTTAAATTTCATTATGATATATGAAAAGGATTTAGGGAATTTAGAAAAACATCACCACTTTCAGTATCCATGAAATTCATTCATGATTAAAAATTTTACTTTTTCAGTCAAATGATCGCCCTGTCAGTAGAAGAACCATCGTGCAGAAAATATGCTTTAGTTGTTTATCTTAAATATACAGCTATAAATAGTATATAATTTAAAGACTATTTCGGCTTTGCAATTTGATAACTTAACAAAAAACAAGTAAGAATGCTATATTCGGCTTTGCCTAATCTTAAATACCCTCCACCACAAATTTGTGTAAAGTTCATACGTTAGGTTCCATAGATACACATACACTCACAAATGTATATAACACAGAAATACTTAATCAGTCATAAAATTAGTTACAATTTTCTACTGAACTGCCTTTTTTCTACCAAATTTCATTGAGCTCTGTTAATTTTTGTGGATGTGAGCAGACAAAGAGATTGACGAAAATCGACTGAGATTTTGACTTGACGCAAGAATATATACATTATGGAGTCTGAAATAATTCATTCTTAGCGTTACACACACAATGACAAAGTTAATATTCTCTCTCTACCACTTGTACTGTGGAACATATAAAAACAAAAAATATGCTTGTTATAAGCTCAAAACTATTTTTCGGGAAAGGGCCTTATATGGGAGCTACAGCCAAATTTGGACCAAGATTGCTCATATTTATAATATACTTTGATTATAGTTAGAAAAATCATTGTGCTAAATTTTAATGGAATTGATCTTTATTTAAATGTTTTATAAACTTTAATCCGTTTTTCGGGAAATCCCGTTATAAGCGAGCTATAGGAAAATTTGGACCGATATAGGGCAAATTAATATAATATTTTGAGAACAGTTATCAAAATAATTATGTCGACATTCAATAGAATTGGTCTTTATTTACTCAGGAAGGGGCGTTATAATGAAGCTTTATCAAAATATGGACCCATGTTAACAAAATATATAACACATATTTATATGTTAATAAAATTTGTTACATGTATTTAAAATAGTTAAAAAATTCATTATGCCAAATTTCAATAGAAATGGTTCAAATTTAAAAGTGTTATAAGCTATAAATCATATTCCGGAGGGCATTATATGGGAGCTATATCAAAATATGGACCAATGTTAATAAAATTTATAACGTATATTAAGAATGGTTAAAAAATTAGTTGTGACAAATTTCAGTAAATTATCGTAAGAATTGCGGCCCATATGACACAAAGAGTTTGGGGTGTATCAAAATTTTGCATATTATAGCCTATAACTTTTTTCCGGTTAATCAGATTTTGATAATTTTTTGCACGATGATGAAGCACGTGCAATTGTATGCTAAAATTAATTTTTTGTTTAAGTCCAATTAGATTTTTAGAAGAAATTATAAGAGTTCATTTTCGAAATTTTGGGGTTGTTTCAGATATCGGTCTATAACTTCCTTGCTTATAAACCGATATAGCTGGTTTTAAAAAGCAAACTACTTAGGACAATAACAAACAATGTGGCCAAGTTTTATTGAATTCGGTCAATTATTCTAGGCGTTAGAATGTTTCCAACAGACAGACAGACGGACATAGCTAAATCGACTCAGTTTTTGATTTGATGCAATAATATATATACATGGTTGGGTCCGAGATGATTCCTTCTTGGCGTTACATATAGAATGATAAACTTAATATACCCCCTCACCACTTGTGGTGGTGGAGGGTACAATAAAAAAAATTAAAATTTAACAATTTTTAATAGGGTTTGTAAGCAGACCTTTGTTCCAAACTCATCTAAATTTAACTAAACTAAATTTGGATGATTTTTGGATTTAGATTTAGAAAAAACAGGACAAAAAATCGTTTAATCGGTGAATAAATATTTTCGGAAATAATCACAAATTATATTCCATGGTTATTACACCAATATTTATTAGAATTTTATTGGAAATCAAGCACATTAGAAAAATAATAATCTTTATAAAGCCCAATCTAAAATGACATGGGTAAAAGTCGGTAAAAATTAATTTCGACTTTGGAACTATAAGGAATACTCTATAAGCGTTCTTTTAATTTTTAATAAATATCAAATATACAAATTTTTTTGTGTCACAATTAAAAAAATAAATTCTTTTTGAATTTTTAAAAAAGTTAATACAACCGAGGTGACCAATTTTAAAGGCTAACAGACTACGCCCCTGACAAATTAGTGTTCAGATCATATAAAGCCATGGGATTGATCCCAACGCTTATGCAATACAGTGCATTATCGTAATGAAATCTTTTCTTTAGCAACGATCATTACCGCCAAATATTGTGCATGTTCAGATCCGAGTCTTGAGGCTAACAGCATAAAAAATTTCTTAGTTGTCTTTCTTCTGTGATGAGAAGAATCCAATTTGCCAAAAGTATATATCGTAATGAAATCTTTCTCCGGCAACGATCATGCCCAAATTTTCTAATGATATTTCTATTGGTAAAAGAACTAATTCTAATAATGCACCAGTTGTACTTCAGTCTATCAAAATTCCGATAACTGGCTGCATATTGTCATATTTACCCTTCTCAATACCATGTTAAGTTGTTCAGTTTCAATGCCTTTAGGTTTCTGGATTGTATATCACTAACCAAATTCTGTTTTGGCCAAATGTTTACTACACTTAAAAATCTTGGTGTTACATAATATATAACAAAAATATTGCCTTAAAATTTTCATTGTCTCGTTTCCTCCTCAAAAAAATTGTGCGAATTTGGAATATAAATGACTCTAATATTTAAGGGTATCAAAAGATCAGGTTTGACGAACCCTTTTATTTGTTTTACCAAATTTTAAAACCTTCCAAATTTTAATACCTTCAAGAATAAAAAACGTTATAACAAGATTTTCTTATTCACCTTTTTTTATAAATTTATTGAACATTTCGAAATGTCTAACAAACGTTCGAATCTTACAAAAAGAAAAACATCTGATAAAACTAAAAGTAGAAATATAAAATAAAAAATAAAATTTTCAACTTATAAACTTTTACAGTTGAAAATCTTAATTTTTTCTCGGTTTTATATTTTATTGTTGTATTTCACTTTTATATTTAATGTTCTTAATGCTGCTGATATTGGTATTGTAGTTGTTGTTTTTGTTATGTACAAATAAACAAGATTATTTAACATTTCTTCGTTAGTGTGATATTGTTCTCACACACACACACGAGTACACACAGACATATATGTTCATGTGTATATTGTGTATATATGAAAAATATTCAAAGTTTTTTTTCTGTATTTCTTACACATGTACAGACCGACATTAAGATATTATTTGGATTTATACTTCAACATAATGTCAATATAAATTAAAACATCTTATGCAGTAAAACAGCAGCAATAACATGAATATATATATAAGACAAGGGTGAATAAAAAAGGATTTATTCATTTATAAGGGTTTAAATATGCTGCAAGTAAATTTTTGGACAGCAACTACTACAATAGCAAGAACAGCAATATCAGTAATAATAACAATAAAAATAAATATAAATTACATTTTGTAAAATCGATTTTAATTTTTTTGTGTGTCTGTGTCTTCATTTTTTACAGATACAAATATTTGGTTATAATTCTCAATTATACAACAATTTTTCGGATGCATTAAATAGAGCTCAGGGTATTGTTGGTGTTTCGATACTATTGCAGGTAATTAAAATGTCAATATTAAATACATAAAAATACATATTTAAGTAAATGAATATTTACAACATTTGCTTTCTTTACATAATTAAAATTTGTTTCATTCTCCTTTCTCTCTCTCTCATTTAGTTGGGCGATTTATCGAATCCTGAATTACGTATGCTAACTGACTCTTTGGATCGCATACGTTATGGTGGCGATGAAGCCTTTGTTAAACGTTTATCCATACGTGGCTTATTACCAGACACTGATCACTATATGACATATGATGGTTCAACCACAGCACCCGCCTGTCATGAAACTGTTACTTGGGTGGTTTTAAATAAACCAATTTACATTACAAAGCAACAGGTGAGGAGAAATGTGTAGTTCTTTTTAAATTATTCGCTCAGTGACAGCACGACTCGCTTATTGTGCTGGTTTATTTGTATTTCGGAAGTGGGTGAGAAAAGAAAGTAAACAACAAAAAAGTGTGCATAAAATAAATTTTTAATAAATTAAAATCCTAAAGGATTTTAAAAATCAGTACACCATATTGTAGTGTTAGTTTTTTAAAATAAGAAACACTCCTTGAAAGTAATGTAAACACTAAAAGCTTATTGCAATTACGTTTTGCTGACCTTTAACGTTTCTAAAGTGATAAGTTAATTAAATTAGAACTGAGTATGATAGTTTCTTATAACATTAGGCTTATAGTATATTAACTTATTTTTACTTTTCTTTAAAACAACCTTTATTCATTAGTATATTCTACTGCGACAACTGAAATTCGAAATTTATTAACTTATTTATTACACTTTTTTTCACATTTATTTTATCCATTAATGACCTTAATTTTAAGGTCATAGTTTCATTTATGGTCAATTATCAATTATTCCACTGAAATATGTTGACGTGTTGAAGCATTTGTTTTGTCGCCCTTAAAATTGTTTTTGCTATTACTTTTCTATTGTTCTTGTTCATTTTTTGATGTCATTTATTACTTAACATTATTTATGATCTTATACGAATATTTACAAACTGCTACTACTACCACTACTACAATTTCCCAGCAGTTTTTACACAGAAAGAAATTGTAGTTTTTTTTAACTACAAAAGAAAATATGTCATAAAATTATATCATATAAGAACTAAAGTCCAATAAATGGCCAAAATTCATAGAGTTTTAAAATATTTAACTTCAATCTAGCTGCTATAATTAAAGTCATAATTAGTAATCATTATCAAATACAATTCAAAGCTGTCACTAGTACCGCTGGGTATTTGCCAAGTAATTGTGTTTGTTTGTATGTTCTTTTTTATTTGCTTTTTTGCACTGTCATCTTAACCCAACCAACGAACCATTCAAAGTCTACGTATAGAAACTTCTGTGATTCATTATATGATTTTGTTGTTTATTTTTTATATTTGTTCCTTTTCATTTCCAAGTACTTTTTTCACAATTTGTTATGTTTTTGTTGTTTTCTGTGCGTTTTTATGGTTGTTGTGTTTATTTTTTTCCTTTTTACATGAAAGCCATGTCATTCTGGCGATTCTATTTCTATTCATAAGTAGGAGTGTTTAACTTTTTGCTGCCAAGTGATTATGTTCGCTTTCACAATAAAATATTTAAAGGTTTGCCACAGGTCTTTTGTTGTTGTTTTTACTTCAGCTGTTTTCAATTTATTCTAATAGATTCATGGCTTCCAAGAATTGACAATCTTGTTTTCTCCTTTCTTTTTTAAAGCAAAAATGAAATGGAATATATATTAGGTGAGGAAATAAGTTGTAGGAATGTTAGATGATATATAATGTTAAATGATATAAAATTAGGTTTTACATATATTATAATGTGTTTATTAATATTAATCATACGTGCTACTAAATATCAATCATACGTTCTCAGAATTAATGATATAAAGAAATGAATTTCGATCTAAAAAACTAAAACTACAAGCTATGAATATCAAATTAAATTATTCTTTTCAATCTTAAAGAAGTATTTATTACACCATTTTTTAGCATCTTTTTGGTCTTGAGGTAAAGAATGAAGTAAATTCAAGTTTATTTTAATAAACGGGTCTGCATAAGCTGAAACTAAATAAGAATTTACGATCTCAAGCTAAAGCTTTAAATTAGCTGTAATTCTAAATGAGCGGTCTTGAAACATAAAGCTGAGCGTTGATATGATATGATGAAAATTATGCCTTGATTTTGTTCTCAATTGTTCTATTCAAACAAATTAAATGTAGTACAGGTCAGCTGTGAATGAGATGAACTACAAAGCAGTAGAAGCTAAAATTTGCAATTCATTGTTTTCCAAATAGTTTTTGTTTCGTGTGTTCTCGATCAAATATTTTGATCAGTTTAAGGTTCGCCACAAAATTTGTTCCAAGTACAACACAAAACCACAAAAGCATTCCTATAGCTTCATGAGAGAATGAATCTTTTTGCTTCTAAACATATCAAAATTATTTAACAGAATGGCACCTAATGTAAGTTTTTACTGATTTTGTAATACTTTCAATTTATCGCCAGTAGCAGAAGCAGTACCTCGGAACCGCGCAAACCCACCTTCCGAATTTTTCTTGTGCTGATAAGCTTCTTCGAGAACTTTCAAAACCTATTTTCCTAAAGCTTATAGAGAATTTATGAAAATGATTTATGAAATAGAGACTTTCTCCATAACAGAAGATATATCGAGATGTTTTCTTTAATAGAAGACATTTATCTAAATAGAAGATTTATCGGAAATTTTTTCTCTTAATAAAATATTTATTTAAAAATTTTGTTTAAACAAGACTTTTATACAAATTTTTGTCTAAATAAAAGACCTAATAAAATTTTTTAATAAATAATTTGGTCGAAATTTTTTTCGTTTTGAAAATTTTAATAATTAATAAAATTTTAATTTTTAAATGGGAAATTTATTGAAAATTTTCTCTGAATGGGAAATTTTTCGAAAATTTTTTCTAAATTGGAAATTTTTCGAAAATTTTTTCTAAATGAGAAATTTTTCCAAAATTTTTTCTAAATGGGAAATTTTTCCAAAATTTTTTCTAAATTGGAAATTTTTCGAAAATTTTTTCTAAATGGGAAATTTATCGAAAATTTTCTCTAAATGGGAAATTTATCGAAAATTTTCTCTAAATGGGAAATTTATCGAAAATTTTCTCTAAATGAGAAATTTCATGAAAATTTTCTCCAAATGGGAAATTTCTTTTAAACCGAAAATTTATTGGAAATTTTGTTTTAAACTAAAAATTTATCGAAAATTTTCTTTTAAAATGAAAATTTATCGAAAATTTTCTTTAAAATGAAAATTTATCGAAAATTTTCTTTTAAAATGAAAATTTATCGAAAATTTTCTTTAAAATGAAAATTTATAGAAAATTATCTTAAACAAAAAATTTATCAAAAATTTTATCTCCACAAAAGATTTTAAAGTTTTAACTAAATTGAAGATTTATCAAAAATTTTCTCTTAAAAGAAAATGTTCTCTAAATGGAAGATTTATCTATAACTTTCTCCAAATAGAAGATGAAAGGAAATTTTTCTCTTAATAGAAAATTTTCGAAAATTTTTTATAAATAGAAAGTAATTTTTTCATAAATTGAAAGTGAATTCATATATTAATTAAAATTATTTCTAAATAAGAAATTATTCGTAATCGAAAATAAATCTTATTTTTTTCCTTAATGAAAATTTTCAGTACATTTTCTCACAATTCCCCTAAATTAGAAGTTTTTAAAATAAACAGAATATTAAATTGTAAATTTTTAGTATCTGAATTATCATTTATTGTGATAATATTTTAAAGTAAAAAAATAGTTTTGGTAAAATCTGAAAATTTCATTGAAAATTTAAATTTTATTGAATTACTAAGACCTTTTTTAATATTTTCATAAAAAAGAAGTGCCATCTACATATTAACACACCTAATATTTTGCCTATAACAGTTAATGTTTATGTTTTATTTTTTCCTTTTCTATAATATTAGTTAACTAATTAATTTAAATATATGATATTAACCAATTTAAGTTATAATTTTGAAAATAATAATAAAACAATTTATTTAATTGTTATTATTATTGAACCCCATAATTTAATTTATATCATTTAAATAATTATTTAAAGTTTATATAAAATGTATTAAAAAAAAGAGATAACACACCAGTTAATAGTTAACAAATTAATTACTTTAAATATTTAATGCTGTAAATAAAATCTCCCCAACAAAAGTTTAATCGTTAAACAATTTTACGCTCAATAAACTTAAACTCTCTTATACATTTCTAAATAAATACTAAAATCTACAGTGATAAATACACATACTTATACACATTTAAACAGATAATAAAATGCTAAAACATTAAATTCTTACACACACAAACACACATACATATATATATAAATATAAATACTTGTAAATAAAAAAATATATATAAAATGTACTTGTTGTTTGAAAGTATTAAACCAATAAATAAGATAGTCAGTCGCTGTAATAGTAGTAGTGATAGTAAACTGAATACTATACACATTTACACTTACTTACTTAATGTAAAGTATAGTGTTTGTTGTTGTTGTTGTTGCTGATGACTACGATGACGATGGCAGACAACGAGATAAACCCAGCATGATGTATGGAGGATACTTAATTGAAGGAAGTGTAATAGTCAACAACACTTAATCTACTTAAATTGTTTATCAATTGATTTTTTGAAGAGACAATATTTTATAAAACGTTATTTAATATTTATTCTATTTTTAGTTGTTTTGCTATAATACAGCCAAATACTTAAGAGTATTTAGTTAAAAGATGTAAAGGAAAAACATGCTGTTTTGAAAAAAAGTTAGACGGAAGAGTGTGATTAAACATTAAAGTATTTAGTTGTAAGTGTTGGGTATGGAAATAAGGATAATGTTAGAAAACTAAATTTTATTTTGAAATTGGAAAATGACCTCAACACATGCTGTGAGGGAAAGAGCAGATTTAAAGGAAAATATTTTTTATAATTTTAATTTCATAGTATAAAGGTTACACATATATACATATACACTTTAACTAACAATACAAACTTCATTTCAAATTAAAGAAAGGCATCGATTTTAATAAAAATCATGAAGTGTATCCAGCTGTACACCTCGGACTTATTGCAAAAAACCAACTACTCTGATATCGGACTACAACTTATTTTTTATTTCACAGATATTACTTACTTTAAAGTGCTTAGAACTTTAAAAAGAATTCATTAAGATCGACCAATCAAAAATCATCTACTCGAATCAGTTTTTGTATGACCCAAAGATATATTCTTTTTGTGTAGTCTAATGTGTTACTTTTTTTAATATAAAAGGAAAATTGGGAAATTAAACTTGTTAATTAATTTTAATTAATATTTAATAAAACATATAATATTGCAATAGATATATTTTCAATATAGACATGAAATTCAAGACTTGTCAGACTTCTAATTAAATTGACTTTAAATAAAATTACAAAAATTCTCTCAAATTCCAAAATCGTTAAAACTATTATATAGAAAAGTGGAAGTTAAAATCATCTGGGTAAAATCACACCTGGGGACTTTCACACAATGATCTCTACATAGCAGCAAAGACTACAAAAAGTTCGGTAGAATCTAGGGAAGGATCTCTCCTCATACAAAAAATATCAGTTGTAAAATTTTTAAGGAATTATTAAAGCGGGAGCTTTAAAACTTGGTCCCAATAACTTTCCTTAACTGTTTTACCTTACAAAATATAGTTCAGAGAGGGTCCTCTCGTCCCTTAAATCAAATATTAATTCCCGAAAAGAACTATTGTAGATTTCACCCCAATCAATATTTTACAGGAAAAAAATGTGCGTCGAATAGGATCAGGGGTAGAAGTAGCCACACGTAAAACAAAAAATTAAGAACAGAAAAAATAGGGAGAGATGTTTAATTCTTGGTGGGAGGAAAATTTTTTACAGCAAAGTGTACCTGGTAAAATCTAGTTAATACATTTGAATGTGCAAAATTTTTAAAGATTGGAAAAGATGATTAAATAAATATTGAACATAAAATAAAGCTCGAGGTATTTTAAATAACATTTACAAGCTTTAAATTACATGAAGTTTTTGATACAAATAATTTTACTGCAATATTATTATCCATTGGATGCAATCCTCTCAAATAGCTATGGAAAAAGAGGTGCTCAAACTTTTTTGTCATCAAATTACTAGGAAATTTACTTCCTAAGATCTAATTAATATCAACATTTATATCTGTCTGTTGTTAAGAGCTTAATAGGAATCCGTTATGCTAAGTTGCTATTAAAACTTCCACTTAAAATAAATTTAATGAAATTCTCACTCTTATTAACTCCTCATTTAATATCTCTAAAGTAAATTATAAATTTAACTTCTTTAAAACTTTAACTTTTTCACCCATTTTAATGAAAATATTTTTTTAATCATTGTTATACCTTAACAACGGATGTTATTATCAGGTCACTTGTTACAAGTCATATGCACATGATCCCGATTCGTACACATGATGCTAAAGTTATTTAATTGCTTTTTAATAATGTGACTTTACGCTTGTTTAAAATTGTATGAGCAACGCCTGCTTTTTTCAATTTAAACACTCACACACACACGTACACATGCAAACGTAGAGAAATGACATCAATAAGGGACAGGAAGTTTGTTTAATGGTCAACGCATAATAAACTCCCACTTAACATGATGTAATCTTCTTTGTAATTGTTTAAGGATCATTATATTTATAGATTTTAAATTTTAATAGTCAAATAAAATTAACGAAAATTCTTTAGTTGGAAGTTTAAGTTTTTAAACCAATTAAACTTATAAATCCGTATAAGTTAATATCCGAAATTATAATTAGTTAAAATTAAGTTTGAGGGTGAAATAATATCGTATGTATATAATCTTTCGATATTAATTAATAAAATTATCCAACAATATTTTTTAAATAACTTTTTAGTAGTCAAATTTCAAGGAAAAAGAACTGCATTTACTGTAAAGCAAAATCATAACTTCATAAATGAGAAATTAAACTTCATGGATAAAAATATGTTAATTTAACATTTTTTTACAATATTTTATCAAAAAATTTGATCTTTTAAAAAGTTCATCAGGTCCAAATTTAGTGTGTTTACATTACCAAATTACATTGTAATGGGCAGAAAAATTGTGCTGCCATCACTTTAATATATACTGTTCAATTCAGGATCACTTTCTGAGTCTATTTAACGATGTCCGTCCGTCTGGCCGGCTGTTTGTCCATGTAAACGTTGTGAACCAAATGCATGTCGCTGTCTTTAATATATCTTAATGAAACAAGAACGATGCCTTTTGAAATTGGTGATAATGAGTCCATTATTTCAGCTAGTCCCTATACAAATTTTCCTTCCGAAATGCGGATTTAAGGTCACAAAAGTCCTAAATATAAAGCGATTTTCGTAAAATTTGGCACAGATTAGTCTCATGACATTCTAAAACTGTGTGCCAAGTTATACTAAGATCAGTTCATTATTATTTCCCATACCACCCCTTCCAAATATCAATTTGAGTTGCTTATATTTCACATATATGTTGGTATTGTAAGGAATTTATCAAATTAAGACAAATAAAAGCAAAAATCGATGTGCGAAATTTTACGCTCCATAATTTCTTCTAGCTGTCATATAACGCCCACAGAAAAATTCTTTTAGAACGCATTAAGCTCACACTGATGTTAGCACAGTGTAATATACTGTACTTTTAAGCTTAAATTAAAAATTAAATAAAGAAACCAACCATAACTTCTTGTGTATATTTAAAGTTAAAATAAGAAAATTTTTAACTGACATTTCGCTTTACAAATATCGCCATTTTTATAAAATTTAACATTCGTTGAAATTAATTTAATTTTCGCTGAAATTTGCTTATTTTATAAAATAATTATATACACTAGACTTTCAGCACAATTTAATTTTTTAGCAAAAAAACAACCATTATCAATATTTATAAAAATATTTTAATTAATCATAATTCAGTAGGCCCGAGTAAGAGTAATAAGAGTATATATATTAATAACGATCACAGATTAGTAGTCAGAAATATATAAATATTATCTATTAGCAGCATTATGTGAAATTTATTCATATTTAACTATTTCCGATACGACTCATTAAAGGACCACTATGTCATGCATTAAATATTTGTATCGCAAACAAAATTTTAATTCAACAAATACAAAATGTTCTCTTATGTTTTTAAATTGCAAACATATACATTTTTAAAAATATTTTCTAATGAAAATTTTTCAATACAAAAATTTAATTTATAATAGAACATTTCGTAAACTTACTTTTCCTCGTTTTACCAAAGTTTAGCTGATTACAGTTCTAACTTGTAGGTGCCTTCGAAAAAAATGCACTTCTCCCCAAAAACTTTTCATATTGTAACAACTTTACTTAGCGTTAAAGTAGAAAAAATCAAATGCGTTTACATACATTTATAAAGGAAACAATTGCCGGCATTATTTCCGGTTGGCTAAATGCAAACCAAATTGTAACTTTAAATATTGGTATCTGTAAGAAAGAAAAAAACAACACCACTACAATAACCACCATTACAAATACTAATACCAAATGTATATATATTACACTACATATATTCAACGGTTGTGGTATTGAAATGTGTTGTTAAAGTTTTTCTTATGTATGTATCTGTGTGTAAATATGAAATTATCAACCGTGTCGTCAGTATCATCACGCCATCGTTATTCTGTAACTTCCTGCTTGCATCTGAGTTAAGCTTTAATTGCAATTTCTGGTGTATCAAACATAGACACACATACACCTATACAACCAGAGTAATACTTACATTACTTTACTCTTAACAAAGTTGCTTTAAATTTATTTATTTTCCGAACATTTTATTCGTTTTTTTTTTCTTTCAGTTTGTAAATACGTGTTAAATGAAATTTTACACTGTGTACTTGGGGCAGTTGTACCAAAAAAATAGTTCATATTTTTTTATTAAGAGAACAACGATAATTTATGAGCTTTAACCGTGAAAAGTCAAATACAAATATAACATGCATATAAATAACACTCAAATAAAGTTGGCTACAATTTTTCAAACGCCTAAAATGGATAATCATTAATGGCGGTATTTAATTAGCTTAAATAATTTGGAAGATTTAACTAACGAAATGAAAATTGACCTGAATTTTAAACTAAAATTTTTAACATTATTCTAAGAGTGTAAATGGAAACTGTGTTCTTGGATTTTATGCTTAACATATATTTATACAATTCACCTTATAGTAAAATGATATTTAAATTTGTCCTTCGATTCCCTTCAAATAAGTCTCAGATTTAAAATATCAGAATTTTCCGAGATTTATTTAATATATATTTTAAAATCAAAGTTTTATTAGCTTTAAGCTTTGGGCAATTTCACATAAATTTTTAACAGAAGAGAAACGGCTTAATTAAAAGAGCTGAAATACTAAAAGCCATTCAAATTAGAATTTCTCGAAATAGCTTTCAAAAAAACTTTCGAAATTAAAAGAAGAATGGTTTGTTTTTAAGAAATACATAAAAGTAAAAGTTATATTAACTTTCAGATTCTAGAAAATTTAATATAAATTAAAATTTAAAGAATTATAAAAATATTCAAAAACAAAATAAAAAATTGTGTTAACAAAACGTTATAAACTAAATTCTACAACATTGAAAGACTTTAGAAAAGCTTTTCCTGTATATATTTTTAATTGTAAAAAATTAATCATGCACTTTGCTAATCTGAGTAAAATTTGTATGGAAACATATTAACTTCTGTACCATGAAAGTGTAAAACCTTTTGCATCTTCCTTAATTGTTGAGCCTTGTTCTGTAGAAGTATACGTATTAAATGTTAAATTTACTTTCGTATAATTTACTTTAGAAATAAAGAAATAAAGTTTTTTGAAAAAGCCTTTATGGTAAAAAGTCTAAGAATAAAAAGATTATTTAAATAATCAAAGCTTTTACTAAATCACTAAAAATTGGAATATTTCATTTAATTCTGGTTTTATATTTTAATTTATATTAAACTTAGTCTACAAATTTTAAACCCATTGACTAAGAGTTATAAAGAGTGGAGAGCTAGCAAAAATCTTTAATCAAATTTCTTAATTGAGGGGTCTGCTAAAAATTTCGTTCTCTATGATCACATAAAAGTCAATGTAACATTAGACTTCATAAAAGCTTTATTCTGAAATATCAATAAAAATATAAAGAACAACGTTTCTTTGCTGTAAAGTTAAAAGAACTTTTTGCTTAATTTGCGAAAGATTTTATAAAAATGGGAAAAAGTTTAAGTTTTTTTTATATTGAAGCTGTTAAAAATTTGAATACAATTTCAAGAAACTTTGAACTTTGTTTGCGGAATTTTAAAAATGGGAAAAGCTTTTAGTTTTCTTAACTTTTTATTAACTTCTCAGCATAAAAAGTTTTGGAAAAACTTTAAGGAGGGTTTCTTTAGGATTTGTGAGACAAATATTTGATTCAATTTTGTTTGATTAAATGAGATGGTGTTAAAATTGCAAAAAATCGTCAAGATATTTCCATTTAAAGCCTTGAAATAATAATTTTGAAATTAAAGCTTTTTAGAGTTCAGTTTTGTTAGAAAAAAATATTTAGCTTTTAAATTACTTCGCAGTTTAACAAAGAATAAAAATGCGTAAGAATAAGTATATTTAATATAAGACTCTTTCATGATATTAGATGGCAATACCAAAAATCCTTATGGCAAAATTGATCGTCTATTTAGATACGAATGGCGGGCACAAATTCCCAGTTACGAGTTTTCAAGTTACCTTTGTAAAACATTTAAGTCGTTATATTTAATATCAAACAAATTAATATATTTTTAATCTGATAACCAAAAAAGTGCGCACTAAAATTATTCCATTTTTTAAACAAAATTTAACTTGATTCTACAAAAAGTTGGACAAGCATTCGAAGGTTACAGCGGCATCTATAAATACCGAAATTGATATCAAGGAATGTATACAAAAAATGGCTACTTCCATTCTATAATTCCATTTACTAATGTAGTGTATAACCAATTCGTCCATTGTAAATATAAAACTCTCAACTGTTTTTTGCTCCAAAAACCAAAATGTATATTTTTAATATGTATTTAACTTCAATTTAAAGTATACTCTTGTGCAACCAAGTGACTGAAATTAACAACTTCTGGGCCACTATTTTCAAATGGGTATGGGCGAATGAGTAAGTGTATGAATCAGCCAAGTAGCGAGTGAGTGAGAGAGTATTCAGGTAGAGCAATAAAGGAACTCTTTTTTTTTCAACCTGTCGAGCTCATGTTTTCTTTTCCTTTTATTTTCATTTTTTATATTTTCATTTCTTCGTAATTTTCATTTTCATTTTTGGTGAGGTATCATTGAACTCATTAAGTCAGCTTAGTAAGCTTATACATACTTTGATGATTTTTCCATGTAAACACATGAAAACACACAAACACACTTATAAGAATAATATTACAAATGTATATGTAAGTGTGAGAGCATGTGTATATGTGTTCAAGTGTATTGTATATAATTGAGTAGATATGTATGTGGGTAAGTGTTTGTAAATTCGAATATGTCTGCAAGGGTAAACTGAAGTGTCACAGATAATTAACGCCAGCGAGATTTTATTTTCATTTTTTCCTCATATTGTTGTTGCTAAGGATTTGAAGCATTAGTTGGAATTGTTGCGCGTTGTCGTCGCTGCTAAGGACTTTTTCTGCTTTTGTTGAAGCGTAATGCTTTTTTAAACAGGCAGTCAGACGGAAAGATAACTTATATGATTTTTTAGGTATTTAAAAATAAAAAATGGAAATTAATATTATTCAAATTATATAATGCTTTGATGCGTAATTTAAATTGTTGGTATTAAAATCATAAGTACTTAATAAAAAATTACGTTTTTTATACCCAATTAATATGAGATGAATTTATTTGAAATAAAAGCTTTTGTTTGAAGATGAACTTAATAAGAGATTGTTTTATGTTTACTTTTAGTTACACGCTTTACGTCGCCTAATGCAAGGTAGTCCAGATCATCCCAAAGCACCTTTAGGTAATAATTATAGACCACCACAACCCTTATTGCACCGGCCCATACGTACCAATATTGATTTTAAAACATCCAAAACAAATGGTAAAGCTGCCTGTCCCAACATGTACAAAGAAGTTTATTATAAAGGTAAAATATTTTCAGACATTTTTACAAATAAAATTTTAATTTTGTAAATTTGAAAAATTTTAAACAAACATTTTTTATTAATAAATTTTATTCAAAAAATTTTATTTATAAATTTAAGGAGAGAGATAAGAAAATTCTTAACACACATTTTCATTAAACCTTTTCTTTTAACTTTTTATTTGATACTTTTTTGTATAAAGTTACATTTGTAAAAGACGTCAATTGTTATGTTTAATGCCAAACAAATGAATATGATTTAATTAGTGACCAGAAAAAGGATCGTACTGAAGTTTAACTAAGAATTCAAATAAATGCGTCCAACTGTTTTCAGTGTTATTAAACAGTACCGGGAGAAAATGTGGTCTAGGTAGAAGGAATGGTCCATTTTCAAAAGAGCACATCCGGAAGGAAAGTACCCACAGGGTTACGGAAAAAACTAAAGCTAATGTGGGTTCAAAAATTACAAGACTCAAAAAGTTGCCTAACAGAAATACTTCAAACTTTTATAGGCCAAAAATGGATTACGGAAATTTAAGTCAAGTTTTCCATGAAAATCAAAATTTGCTCGATGACAAACGTATAATTTGGCAATTTTTCGTATGTTGCAGATGCTCAGAAATGTAATCTTTACTTCAACACCAGCTACAATTTCTCAAAAAGTTTGTGGTATCGGAAGTTTGTGGCAAAGAACCCAATTAATATGTTACAATGGACTCTATAAATGACCCGAAATTTTCATCAATGTCTGCTAATTTGGACCTAGGATTAGCATTTCTGTCTATGGTAAATCAAGTCCCTTTAGTGGCACAAGAAGAATAATGTGGTTTTTGAACAAAGAGAAGAAAATCCTTCATACCGCCCGGAGTTGAGGAAAGTGAAAAAACTACTGGGCTGTTGTTAAACTGTTTTTATATAATAGAAGAGCGCCAAAAAAGGTATTAAAGAACATAGTAGACAGAAAACACTATAAAACCTTTTATTGAAGGGGTTCCGAAAATGGTTCAAAATTTTATCGTTAGTGATTAAAAAATGGTTTTTGTTTTATTGTAATAATAATTTCACAAAAATAGTTTAGTGGTTTAGATTTTATAATAACATATATGTATGTTAAGAATTTTTCGATCTCACTCCTTTTTAAATTACTATATTTGCAATAAAATTCCATAATATTTATATATATTTATTTCAACGCAGCAACTAGTTGGAAACAACATTAAAAATAAACTAAACTACACTTACAACCCGAACCGAAACCTTTAACAACATGTTGGCTACACAGCATGTTCAAACAATCAAAGGCTAAATGAGGAAGGAAGGGATACAGAGGTGAAAATAAATTTATAAATAAATTAAATAAAAGCGTGTAACAGGAGCTTCCACTAAAATATAATAAAAAAAACCAACAGATTCTATATTTGGTAAATATAAATTCGAAAAACTAAACTAAATAACAGAAATAAATTTATAGTAAAGATTTATAAACAAATAAATAGTATTAAAATTTATAACATAAACCAAATATATATATATAAATAATAAATATATTTAGTTATATTTAAAATTACTATATTAAATTATAAATAAATACTTAATTACGTTTAAAATGTAAGTTAACAAAATTTAACTGGTAGTTAAATCTAAAAACAATAACAACAACAAATTAATTCTTAAATTAAATTCGAAATAATATAAAATATTATTAAATATGTAGTTTTAATTAATAAGACATTAAAGCGACAAATGACAATTAATTAATTTTGAAGAGAAGAAAAAATGGAATTTAATTTCCCAGAATGTCCAATAAATCAAATAATAAATTATTGAAAAAAATATATATTAAATATTTACATAACTTTATGTTGATCTAAAGCAGCAGAAATTTAAATATTTATTTAATTGTAAATAAATTTAAAACATGTCTTAGTTGACTTTTACAAAATAATATTTAATTAACTAAATTATGGATTTATTTAAAGACATTTAACTTAATTTCTTATTTTATACAAAAACTGCAATTGTGTTAAAAAGAATAATAATTCATTTACTCTCTGAAATCATTAAAATTTGTTAACTTAATTCTACTATCTTTTTCCTACACAACTGTATTATCCATCTACGACACCCACCACAACAATATATTTTACTCTCTGAATAGATATACGAAAGTAATTGAATTGAATTTAAATTTTAATATTGTATATTTATAGAAATTTACTAAATAGTTTATTTAAATATAAACTATTTACTAAATACATAAAATCAAATATTGATTTTCTATTTTTATTTTATTAAATAGTAAATAAATAAATAAAAATCCCTTAAATTGTATTTAAATTATTTATAAATTATTTTAAATATTTATAATATTGATTATTCCTTTTTCCTTTATTGTCCTATTAAAGAAATTTTAGCATCTTCTTTTTTTATTAACCCATTTCAACTGCAACAGTTTTTAATTAATTTATTTGTTGTCCTTAAGATATCACTTATAAGTCTGCCACAGAATTCCATTCCAATCGAAATTGTAATCAGTTCTGTTTTCTTCTTTTAAGAAAAAGTAGAACGAAAATTCTTGTCGGAATGATATCACTTTATGTTTTATAAATGGGCAAAAATTATAGAAAATTATAGAATTAATGGAAAAATAAAAAGAATTTAATATTTTAAATTATATTTTGAACTAGCAGACCCGGCGAACTTCATGTTGCCGTAAAAAATTTTTTGAGTCGTTGCTGGCCCTAAGCAAACATTACTGTTGTATTATCATAATTTAAATTTGCTTTATATGGGAGGTACCACTCTCCCTGATTCTATCAGTTCTATATTTTCTCCAGTGATGGTAAATTCACAAAATTTGACCCAGACTTTTTGGAGTCATACATACTATACATACATACATACATACATACATACATACATACATACATACATACAAACATACATATATATACACACCTCCCATTTTGTATATATAGATTATTTAATTGTTATTCAAGTTGTTCATATTTGGCCTGAAAATAACAAAGAAAAATATATTTCTATTTTGATCCAATGTCTCTATAGCATTAATGACCCTCCACATCAGCGTCGTCATAGAATGGCTCTCTATGGTAGATTTATACCGCTTATGGATATACAAAAGACAAAATGTTTATTTTTGCCTTCGGTGCTTCGTTTCATATACCCGATATATTTTCGTTAAATATTCCTTTTATTATTAAATATTTCAATTAAACCTTTTTGCTCTAAATCCATCACGAATTTAAGATCCAAAGAAGAACTTTAAGGATCCCTCATAGTTTTTCTAAGTCATATTAAGTATGTAGCTGTATATTATCAATAATTGAGCTTCATTCATAAAAATAATGAAAAATTGAGATTAATTTTTTAGTGCATAAAAATATTGTACCAAAAATATTTTCATTGTAAAAATTGAATTTATTTCATAAAAATATAATTTCTCTTAATAATCAATTAAAAATTAAATTTTTACTTTATATTTTTAAGGAAAAATTTCAAATTTCACGAAAATAAAATATTTTAATAAAAACTGCATTTTCAAGTCAAATTCAATTTTCCACTAAGAATTTTTTTCATAAAAAATCTTCATCAAAATTTTAACGTTCATTATAAATTATTGTTATTTTTTGTAAAATTTACTTTTACACTATAAATTCCATGTTTGAGCAAAAATACCATTTTTCACAAGGAACTTCTTATTTTTCAAAAAGTTTCACTTTTCGCTTAAAATTCAGTTTTCCACTAAAAAATTAATTTTTTGCTAAAAAAAATATAAGTTCTTGCAATACATCAGAAACTGAGCCGATTTTTTATGTCCGTCTGTCTGTTATTAGCGCGCTCACATTTTTATTAATGTTTACAGGTAAAAGAAAACCGGCAAATCACAACCTAAAGCCAGTAAAATAGGTTCATTAAAAATTAATTATAGACCGATATGTGAGACAACCTCAAAATTAAAAAAAAAATATTTTTTGCTTTAAATTTGAAAGCAAACAGTAAATAAGCCATTCAATTTTATATTAATTTTAACTTCGCCAAAAATTATCAAAATCGGATAAATAGAAAATTTTTATAGTCATGTGTTTCTTATTACATGTTGTGATTGGTATTAAAGGCTCGGCATATCCGAAAAAAGGTTTTTAATTGTTTCATATTCATTATATTTTAATTGTTTCATATTCATTAAAAATTGAATTTACAATTTTACGAAGTTCATCGCTCGAACATAGAGGTTGCATTAGATATTGATCGATATCTTTTACAATACTGAATCGATTTTGCTGCTTTTAAATAGGAAACTTTTCTCTCTCTCTCGGTTCAGTATTGTAAAAGATATAGACCGATATCTAATGCAACCTCTATGTTCGAGCGATGAACTTCATAAAATTGTCTATTTTAACTCCTTAAATTGGATTGAAATTTTGCCATAATATTTTTTTATAGACAAAAAAATAACTAATTTTATGACTCATTAAGTGTTTCTTTGTTTTATTTATGAGAAACGTATATGTATTGTTTGTGAGTGTTTATTAATTTTACATGAATTTGTGGTGGAGGGTATTGAAGATTCATGAACGTATATGTTTATCTTCATTTTAAATTTTTAACTGCCACTTTTAATGGTATTTTTCTTTAAACGCATTTAAGTTTATCAGTCCCTTTAGCATTATTAAAAATGGGTGTATGATCATTTGTTGCGAATTATCACAAATATCGTTACCTCAAGTTTCGCTACAAATTGTGTTATTTATTTTTGTTGTAACAAAACAAAATTAAGATTTGTGAATTGTAGAAAATGCAGTTCAAACTATTTTACTTCCATCAAAAATAATTCATTTTTCGTACTGAAATCTGAACATCCTTGGATCTCAAATTATAATATTTTCCTCAGAGAAAATAACCATTTTGAACTCCTCTGCCCATTATAGAGTTTTTTTGTGAGAGTTTTAGACGATTTTCACATTTTATGTTTTAATCTCTTCGTAAAATTTGAATAACGTGTTTGGCCATCACAGGAAGATTTAATCTGGTCTTTTGCTGTGTAGAATTCAATTTGTTACAGGTTGATTCTTGAATTTTCTTTTGTAGGTTTCCATTATAATTCTGCTCATTTTTAAAGAAATTATGCACCAAACTCAAGGAACGTTCAGTTTTACTTCCAATTTCATAACTGAAAAATTTTCGTCATGAACAAATTTAATTTGTATCTTCTCAAGATCAGACAGAGAAGTTCTGCAGTAAAATTGAGATATTGACATTAGAAACAAACGTTTATTTATAAGAAACAAAAGTTTATAGCATTTTAATAATTGTGATTTTTAAAGCAATTTTCACACTTCGCATTAAAAAGCGCCAAATTTACTTTTGGACGAGAAGAACAATGATAAAACGAAGATTTAGAAAAACATGTAAAGCATCAATAGGAAATGCATCACACCCCAGGATTTTATGCATTTATTCAGATTTTAACTTTCACTTTCAAGTATAAAATAAAAATTGTTATTTGAAATATTGCGGCTGAACAGGAATAAAATTATTCATATCAACAACTACAAGCTACTTTTTTGCCCATAGCAATTTGATGACTCTATATATAATTAATAGATTTATAACCGTAATTTGAATACAAATGATAAAAACAAATAGTCTTTAAATCCATTTTTAAAGCATTTTTTAAAAATTTAATTAATGAAAAAACTTTCCACTTTTCCAATTTCATAATAATTTAAACAATTTTATTAAATAATAATTGTTTACTTTTTCATTAAAGTATTTTTATTAATTAAGTTATATTACATACACTTCATTACCCAACCAAAATCAGACAAAAACAAAATAATTTAAACCACAATTTAGTAGCTGTGAAATAAAACAGCAGTTTTTCTACATTTAAATTTTTTCTACAAAAATTAAAGAAAAAATATTTATTAAGCATTTTTTTCCTTTATACACATTTATTATTTAAATATTATTAGATACACTGTAAAATACAACATGTATATAATACGAATTACTGAAAAAAATACTTTTACATAAACAAGTATATGAATAATTTATTTATAACCAATAACCTATATAAAGGATTATAAAATTAAACAAATATAAAACAAATTTACTTTAAACATTTTGTGAAAAAAGGCATAAAAAATTAATACATCAATATACAGTGTGGCCAAATCGCTTTTTGGAATTAATTCTGTAACTTTGGAACCGTTAGAGATATTTAAATAAAATTTCACGTAGTTGGAGCTGAAGTGTTTTTAATTTGATTTAGAGAAACGTAAGGACAGAGCGTAGTATGTTGATTTCTAAAAAATTCGCAACAACAATATATTTATGAATTGAGAGATATTCCTCGTAAATATCTACGAAAAATTATATTTGAATGTTTGCGTTATCTCTTATAATTTTGGACATATTCAAGTTAAAATAAATTTTTAACCCATTTTAAGCCCTTTTGATTTTACTGTTTAAGGTAGCGATTTTACTGTGGGATCTAATTTTTTTATATGTGGCAGATTCCCTTTAAAATTCTTAAAAATTTATGTTCAAAAACTATACAAATATATAAACGCTTTACTAAGTTGTATTATTCTGAAGTTGGTATACTTTTTGATATTTTTTACAAAATGGTGGCAACATTAATTCACTTATAAAATTTTGTTCTGTGCTTTATAATTGTAATTCAATTAGGGCAGAAATATTCCCACACGACCTATCCAAACTTGGTCGATTTTGGAAAAAAGAAATTAAATTAAAGCTGGCATCAATTTTTAATTAACATATAGCAACAACTATAAGGTAAATACACAAAAGTAAATGCAGTAAATGCCGGAAGTCCCTTGAAATGACAACAAGACATAATTTCTATGGATTGAGATTTTGGGTATTTCATTATGGAAAAGTGAGAATGTTTTTAATACCCTGAATTATGGATCATTTAATATGCATCACATATTAAATATCTTTATTATTTTTAAATTTGAATATCAATTTTTTAAAAGAAAATAAAGCAGTCTAAATCAAAATTTGAGATTATTCATAAATTTGTTGTATTGAATTCTGCACTATTTCCTTTTTCTCTAAAAATTGAAAATTTGCAAGTACTGACGTTTTCATAGATAAAACACCTTGGCTGTAAATCCACACTAAACTGGGCTCTCCCTAATAACTTTAACTACTTTCCATACATTTTTACGATAAACGATACACAGAAAAAATTAACAAATTCTATAACTAAAAATTTTGTATGAAATTAAAAAAAAAAATAAAATAATTATTGAAATGGCTCTTATCACCATATTGTGTATTCAATAATGAAAATTTTATGAAATTTATATTACAAAAATATTTTTCGAAAATGTTAAAAAATTACACCATTGAGCACTCAAATAATTAATACAATAATGAAATTTTCGAGAAGAAGGCTAGTTTAGTGTCATCTATCAGCCAGGATACTAACTTTTAACACATGTCAGCTCCTAATGTGTGAAATTTCATTAAAATATCTGTAACGGTTTAAAAGTTACAGAACTGTTTCAAAAAGCTCGATTTGGACACACTGTGCAGTTGTGAATAAAAAAATAATATAAAACTTTAACTAAAACATGGATAAATGGCGATTAAAACGATAAAATCATGTACAATTTTCAATAATAACGAAAAATGAAAACTAAAACTTAAAATTAAATTTTTTATTTATTTATTCTTACCAACATGGTTGGTTGACCTGAGTTTATTTAGTTTATCACCACAAACATTTACCAGGAATTTTAAATACTAGATAAGCTTTGGATGGACGAAAGAAAAAACAGAACAAGTAGAAATGCTATATTCGACTATGCCGAATTTTCAATACCCTCCACTATAAATAAGTTTGAATGAAATGTGTTTGTTTCGTACATACACATTATATATAAACGTTTTTCTTAAATATAACACAGGAACTTAAAGAGTCATAAAGTTTGCTATATTTTTAGTCTTTTTCTACTGAACCGATTGAATTACACATAATTTAATATTTTGGCAAAATTTCATTCTAATTTATCGTTATAATTGATAATTTAACGAAAGATCTTTGCTTGAACTTATAGGTTACCTCAGATATCGGTGTATATCTTTTACAATACTGAACCGATTTTACTGGTTTTTTAATATGAATCTTCTCAGGACTATATCAAATATCTGTGCCAAATTTCATGGAGCTCTGTCAACAACAGACAGACGGACATAACTAATTCGACACAGATTTTGATTTGATGCAAGAAAATAAACATGTTATGGCATCTTAGCGTCAAACACGGAATGATAAAGTTATGGGATTTGAGATGATTCCTTCATAAACTTTATCACGGAATGATAAAGTTTACATACCCTCTTCACCACTTCAGTTCATTCACTCTAAATACCACTTCTGGTGGTGGAGGGTATAAAAATAAAAATAATTTTAAAACAAAAACAAATTAATATAAGAATTGTAAATAATAAAATAGATAAATAAATGTATAAAAATAAATGACTGTTTTCAGATAAATTGTTGACAATTTTTATTTGTTTTTATTTGTTTAAATCAAATATTTATTTTTGGTGGCAAATAAAAAATGCCTTTTTAGAGGGTATTTTAATATTCGATTAAATAGCTAAATTTATTTTTAAATATTTTTATTTTTATATTCTAGATTATTTTTGTCAATAGATTTGTTTTTAAACGTGTTGTGGCTAAACCACAAATGATTAAAATTAATTCATGTACATGTAAAAACAGACATTTTCACTAAAAATGTTGTACAAAAAATTCTATGCATAATTTATAAACTTTTTTGCTTTAAATAAAAAATAACTAAAAATATATTTTCATTTGAAGTATTTAGCAAATATGAGTATATATAATAATTTGTGAATTCTGTTGCTAAAGGCACTTAATTATGACATTATTAATTTATAATAATGACAATTTTATGACAATAAATCACTTAAACAAAAATACAATACACACACATACTATTATATACTATACTATATATTCACACTCTCATACATACATACTTCATTATTTTTGCATAAGTATGCATATGGAAAATTATATTGAAAGAGTTATCTACCACAAGGCAAGAGATGCATTTTAGCTCAAATCATAAAATAATTTGAAACAAGATAATATTTTGAATGTCCATTTCATAGGAGGGCAATTTGAAAAGTACTTAAGAAACATCAATCAAATATATCCAATTGAAAGGACAATAAAAAATTTGATAATTTACTTTTCATTTATTCAGTTTTTTTTAAAAAGGTCGTAAGGATTAGAGGTTGCCCCAAATATCGGTATATAACTTTGCTTTATTTTACACAGATATTTTGATGAAGAACAAGAATAAATTCCACTGAAAAAAATAAGCGACTGTACAAGTTTTGGGAAAAGGTTAAAAAAATGTACACCGTACGACTCAGATTTACTTACAGATTTTTATATTTCCTTTCGTCTGCCTGTCTTTCGGACAGGCATGTAAACGTTGCGTACTCTGTACAGAATGCTTTTTTTAAGTTAACTTGATGAAATTTGTGAATTAAATATTGGCAAAAATAAGTTTTATGTATCAAAAACGATGTGCCAAATTATGTTAAGGTTGACTCCCTTCCAAATGTGACCTTGAAGAGCATACATGTCACATATGTATGTCGGATCGATTCAAAGATTTTTTTCCTCTCAATTCTAACTTAATTCAGATCGTCCGTGGGCCTCTCCTCTGCTTCATTTCTCTGCTATAATTTAAATCTAACCAGAGCATCGAAGGTTGCAAACTTCTTTCCAAAAAATCTAATCTGCCGTACTCTATAGTAGTCCTTCATAGAAAATTTCATAGGTTTCCGAGAGTTTTATTCTTTTATAGGATAATAATCACATTTACTAATTTGGAACAATAATTTTCATTAAAAAATACAAAAAGAAAAAGGTTTTAAAATCTTAAAAATTTCAAAAGAAAAAAATCTTAAAACAACTTTTCTAATCTCCCTCTTCCAAAGCTCCTTGTACTAATTTAAACGTAAAGTATCTACAAACATATATCCATACGAATAACATAGAGGGGGTGTATCATATTATGTTCATTCACTCTAAATACAGAAAACATGTTAAAACAATGATTTGTATTTTGGTCACTGCCTCTTTTGTGTGTGATGAAATAACTTTTTTCTTTTGTTTTTGCTTTTACAATTTAACTACAATAACAAGACCAGTGACAACAACAACTCTAACTCTTCTATGAAGCTATTTTATTTGTAACAGCTATAGCAACAACAACAACAACAACAACAAAAAACAACTATAACTCTGTAACTTATATAACGTATACATAGATGAATTTAATTAATCTTACGACCGTCATTTGCACACAATTGCAATTAACTTGCAACTTTGCCATAATTACAAATGACCTCATGTTTTGCTACTTATCAACATCACAACACTAACACTAACTAACCACCAACACTAACGCAACATTATCATTCTACTCTTACACATATAAATTATAATAATTGGTAAAGCGGTAGAATCGAATGGGTATCAATAATATTAGCAAACATTCTTACAATTAATATTGTACGCGAGAGATTATTGATGGTTAAAATTTAGACAGAGAGGGGGATTCTTAAATGAGGATCATTTTTGTAATACAGCAAGACTGAATTTTGGCTTCTAACATACTCGATCCGAAATTGTAGAGTTTTTTAACATCAAATCAGAATTTCCAATGCTATATCCTGATATTGGATATAGTAAGCATCCAAAATCGAGGAAATATTTATTTCGATTTATAGATCATAACATATCTCAACTTATAGACTCTTAATTAAATGAAAACGTTCTCTTCAAAAAAAGTTAAAAAAATTTATTATTTTTATCTGAAATAAATTTATTTATTAGTTTATTCTTACAAGTGTTTAAAATATTCCAGCGTTTTTTAACATACTGGCAAAGATCTATTGCTTTGTTTCTCCCACTACTCTAAAATATTTGTAGCAATTTGTTTTCAGTTCAGTGACCATTAGCTGATAATTATAACAAGCAGGAACTTGTTTCTGTTACTGTTCCGGAATATAGTCCGATATTTGAACCTTTATTTCCGATGCTTTTGTTATCCTCTCTGAAGAAAAAGGGTAAAGTATGCACATTTACGATCTATAAAAATATATAACTGTGACAGGATAAATCTCGAACTTGGAACTAGTGGCAGAGATATACTTGAAGACTACTAAGGAGCTGAAAGGTCTTATCGCAACGGATTCATTTAGACACTATATGCACATAAACACTACCATAGTAGTTCAACTTAAGACCCAGTAAAAAATTTGTTGTTATGATAATTTTGTTGCTGTTGGAGTTTCTTCACTGAGAAAAAATTTTGGTTGTTACAGATGTCACAGTATTAATAATGTTTGGCTGATTAATAGTCAATTCGTTTCGAAATGGAAATCCAATTGTCGTAAGAAGTCTATAAAATCTATATGCTTTGGTGGACATTTTTTTATATCCAAACTAATAGTTTTAATTCTATAATATTCACCAGTTATTATTCTAAGCAGCTGTCTAATTGAAATCAGAAGTAAAGGTGCAGCTAGATAAAATTTATTGACTGAATTTGAGATAGTTTTAAGTCCTTTTCGAATATTTTTTTACAGAAAGTTACAAAATCTTCATTATAAAAGTTCATCGAATTTTTACCAAATTCTTTTTAAGTTTGTTTTTAACTTTTTTTAAATGAACAAATCTAAATGTAGTTCTAAACTTAAAAATATTCCTATAAATTACAAAATACGTTATTCTTTTCATATTTAAAAATAACATATAAAATCTTGCCGAAATAGACTTTTGATTAACTCCAAAATAAATTATTATTTTTTAATAAAGCGTTTAAAAACATTTATTTTTCTTATATTTGATATATTTTCAAACATCATTACAAATCATTAATCTAAAAATACAATTATTTACAAGTAAAAAATCCTTGAGCTTATTACGCCACTGCCATAGAAAATAAAACAAGCATAAACGTATGTGTTTATTACACTCAATACATTAACGGATGTTATATATACAAACCCAAAAAAAAAAAACAAACACATTGTTATATAGAAAATACACACATAAACTCCTTATACAGAGTGTTACATTAATACATGTGTGTGTTGGATTGTGGGTATACGTGTGAGTAAAGGTATTAATGAATGTTAGTGAAACGGTTAAATTATTGTTTTATACACAAACATTCAGTCATGGTACTTGGTTACGTATGTGTACTATGATAATGAATTCGTTGTTACTCATACGCTATGATGGCTTATTAAACTAAATCCCTTCCCTACGCACATTTTAACTGACCAACAGTGTAATAAATAATGCATTTTTGCTTGGAGTGTTACAATATATTAACACACCTTTTTGCCACAGATAATTTGCATATTATTTGATATGCAAAAGACACACACAAACACACATACATACCTACACAGACATATTTTTACATGCCATTATTTATTTATAAATGTTATATATATTTATGTATATGTAGTTGTATAAGTCGTATCTGTGGTAAAATTTATAGCTTAATATAGCATTTTATACAATGATTTTTATACCCTACACTACAACCGGTATGCTTTTAAATACACCGATCGACTCAGGATCTCTTTGTGATCGACTCAGGATCTATTTGTGTCGATTTAACGATGTTCATCTGTCCATTCAAAGTTTGTGAATGAAATGCAATATGTGAAATTTAGCACAAGGATGACGCCTATTGAAATTGGTGACGATGGGTCTATTATTTCACATAGCCCCCATACAAACTTTCCTCCCGGAATAGGAATCAAAAGTCACAGAAATCCTAAATATAAAGCGATTTTAATAAAATCTGGCACAATTTAGTCTTAAACGATGTGCAAAATTATACAAGTATCAGGTCCCATACAACCCCTCTCCAAATATCACCTTGAAGATATACGTTGGTATTGTAAAAAGAATTTTCTCTAAAACAAGTATTAGTAAAAATTGATATACGAGGGTCAGTCCATAAACTCTTCTAGCTCCCATATGGTATATATTACAAATTATATATAAATTATATATTAAAAGATAACTTTATACGAGGATGTTTCATAAATGTTATAACCAACAATGTGGTGTAGGGTATTAAATAGTTGGGCTTGACCGACTATATCTTTTAACTTTTTATTTTTTGTTTTAATTTATTTTTTCTATACATTTTGTTTTTTGTTCTATTCAAAAAAAGCTTAAATAAAACAATATTTTTTTTACTTTAATGCTACTTAAATGTACCAAAAAAGCAAAAAAAATCATTGATATTAAATTTAAATAAATCGATATAAATAAAAATACTGTTTATATAAATATAGGAAAATAACTATCATGTAAAAAACCATTAAGTGAAAAATGTTGGCAAATTAGAAAAATTAATTTCAATATAGTAAATAGTTATAGAAAAAAAACATAACCTAAAAAATTAAATAGAAAAAAATGTAAATTAAAAGCGAATGTAAAAAAACTTTGTATAAATTATTCAATTAATTGCTTAGCAAACAAACAGACAAACAAACAAATAAATAAACTGTTTATGTTTCTACTTAACCTACATTAAAATATATATAACTTTATATATATAGAAAATGGAAAATAATATATTGACATTTTAGTTAATTAATGTTGGAAACAGAAAAAAAATATTAAAAATAAAATTAATTTAAAAACAAAAATAATAGTAAATACTAATGAAATAGTAACAAAACAAAAACAAAACTGAAATGTTTATAAAAATTTATTTCATATCAGATATATTTATAAAAAAGTATAAATTTATTAAAAAAAAACAAAAACTAATAATTATTTATAACTAGACAGCTTACAAAATTAAAAAAAAATTAAAAATAACAAAAATTAATTAACAAAAACAAAAACAAACAGAAACTTCAAAAGGAATGTATAAAAAGAATCAAAGTTTATTGAGTTTTAAGAATTGAAAATAAAATGTATTGAACTAAGAGTTGGTTTATAATTGATATTAAAATATAATGAAAAATCAAATAAAACTAAAACTGGAAAAATGTAAAAAAATCAAAAATTTTGTTATTAAAATGAAAAGCACTGTAAGGTGAGTTCCAATTTTTTATGTATTTTAATGAAAGCTAATTTTATAATTGATTTCAAAACAATTTTATATGATTCATTGGAAAAGAAAAAAGAAAGAGATATTCCAGATAACTCAATCTCTGTCTTGTAAAATACAATTCAAATCCGGGGACTGGGGTTGCAAACCCAAGACTTGGTTTAGATTAACTGTCCTAATCTTTGACAAACTTTGATAAATACTTCAGGTCATTGCCATGTTAAACATATTTTGATAACCAAGACAGGAATCGATATTTGGCACATGGTTAACTAAACAAACGGGGCAATAACATCAAAATATAAACGATATTTTTGAAACCGCATAACTTTGATACTAAGGATTCTGTTATTATGGTATACGTAGACCCTACAATTATTTCTAAGTTGATCTTGGTTGATAATTTAATAATTTTGTAGTTGCTAGAGCCACATATCCTCTAGCATATACAATTTGTGTGCTGATAATCCCTATTAATATGTTAAATCCCTGAGAGCACTGATGACTAAAAGTTCAAAAGTGATTTTGTATTGTACTTGTATTTTTAAGAGAACCAGTTGTTTTAAAGGTTTTCCACAAGTCGTAGTTTATTTAATAATTTTGAACTAAGAGGACTTAATATGGACACTTAATTTTTAATATATTTTAATTTTTTTTTTTATAAATATTAATATTATATATTTTTTAAAAGCAATATTTAAAAACAATATTTTGTACAACACCACCCAACTCACAATCACTTTCAAGTCTGTCTGCATTGGTGTCCATTTTAAACTTGTGATTAGGAAACTTTTTACAAATATGTTTTTGATTTTTGGTACGAAATGTTATTAAGACAAATCCTATTGAGTCCATACAATGAAATTCGTAATTTATGAAAAACGATACAAAAACTGTATCAGCTTCAATGCAAGACTCACTTTAAAATGGCTTAAAAGAAAGCCTTGCATGGAAGTTATGGTTAACTTCAAAAAAGTATTTTTAAAAGAGTCCTTTTTAGAAACAAACGATTACTCTTATTTTAATAAGACAAATTTAAGACATCAAAGTTACAGACAAGTTTTAAAAGGATTGCGATTTTAGACTTTTCCATATGGAAAAGTGTTATGATTTAAGGACAAATGAATACACATTATAATAAAAATTCAAATAAATATCAATAATTAACATCAAAAAAGCTTAATATTAATTGTACTTTTCAAAATATCAAAAGTGCGATATTTTAAGTTCTTCATGAAATCTTCTTTGATACCAAATACAACATTTTTACGATCGACTTGTATTATCTGGAACTCGTTGACTCTTCCGATTTTACACTGTTCTATCTAATAATAAAATCCTCCCGGAATGAGATTTTAAGCTCATAAAAGTCCAAAATATGAGGCAATTTTAACAAAATTTGGTAGAAATAAGTCTTATGGTACTTTAAAACTATATGCTAAATTATGCGATGGTCGGTTTCACAAATATCACTTTTAAGGGCATAAATCTCGCAAATGTTGATGTTATAAAAATAATTAGTCTTATTAAGATAAATATAACCAAAAAAACCGATGTACAAAATTATTCAAAAGTCGGTCCATAATATCTTGTAGCTGTCTTATAACCCTCAGAGAAGTTCCTTTTATAAACGCGAAAATTTCACAAAACTGTTAGCGTTACAATAATGTACAACTCACTAAAGAATAAATCAGAAACTTAATTCATACGAGGATCGTTCATTAGTTTTTCGTAATTACAATTTTTAATCAACAGTGTGATTTTGGGTATTAGATAGTCGGACTTGACAAAATCGGTTTATTGAAAAGAATCCAACGTTATAGATAAAATATTTAGTAAGAGAACAGTGTTCCTAAAATAACATTTTAGTAACAAAAATATTTTCTCAAAGAATTCCATATAAATTTTTGTACAAAAATTTGTTTCCTCTTTCATCCCAATTTCAACCAACCACAATAAGTTTAATTAAATTATTATTTAAAACAATAATCAAAATTTTTGTCAGCCACTTAAGAATACATTTCAACTTAATTTGTAAAACAACAGTAATAACTCGCCAAAAAAAAGGTCAACAAATAAAACAAAAGACTTAGATTTGTAGCCCTAATTTGTAACAACATTACAAACAAATATAATTTGTTAAGAACATGCAACATTAAACCGTTGAAATATGTTAAATAAAAACTACAATAGGAAATTGCCTTAAGCTCACAACCACAACAAGAGCAAGCAACAAACACAAGAAGTTAAGGAAGGAATTGTAGTCTAAAGAAGATTAATAAAATAAGAATTAATTTGGTTGATAAGATTTAACTTGTCATACTAAACATAACAAAGAAATTTAACAAATTGTTTATTTTCTTTCCTTTTTGTTTTCTTCTATACACGTTTTCTTTTTCATTTTCTTTGGTAATAAAATTGTGTCTATGTGTGTATGTGAGTGTGTTTGTTTAGGATTTTCTTCTATGTTAGATTTTGTGGAATAACACTACCATTTAGTATGCCTTAAGGCACCAAATAGTAACATAATATTATTACAAACACTTAATATCTGTTATATTAGCTGTGAATACATTATTATTTCCCCACCACATGCAGACATTTAAGGGAATTTATACATTCTCATAATCTCAGCAGAGTTTTTAGTGTTAGACATGAATAAGTTCACATATACGAGAAGTGGGAGAACTGTCATATATTTATTTCATATTGAAGTGCAAAAATTCCTACAAAATATATTCCGTACAAAAAATACCCAAAATCCCAATACATTAAAATCAGCTCAAATCTTTTTCCAGAATGGAGCCTTATTGGAATAGTCCAATGAGCTTAAATCCATTTTCCGCGAAGGGCACCTATATGGCAGCTAAAATCAAATATGTTCGATGTTCGTCAATTTAGTCTTATATATAAAAAACGATTAGAAAAATAATTGTGAGAATTTCAATAAGTAATTCATATATAAGAAGAAACTAATACCCTTCTTTTAATAATACACCCTCTTCGCCACTTGTGATATAAGAAGATATAAAAATGTTCTAAAAAATATGAATTTTTAAAAAAGTCGTTTTAAACCACTAAAAATTTTTGAAGATGTTGTCAGAAGATCGCTTATGTCGATCTTTATGTTACCGAGGAAATTATTAAAATATTAAAACATACTCAGGCTCAAGATTCTTCTAATTTCCGTTACCCTGCTGATGAATACTTAAATCATGTGAACGGTTTTAAAAGGCGCTAAGTGATATCCTCATGAGCGCATTAATCAGATGTTTAATTTCGTGTATTGCTTTGTATTGCTTTGCCACGTAATTAGTTCTGCTTATTAATAAATGGTTGTAACAATAGTGCGTAGCAAAATTGCATCAGTTATACTTTTCTTTTAGGTCTTTTTTTCTTGGGATTTTATTCTTGAAACTTTTAGTAATCAGAATCATTATCTACGTCTCCTTTAACGATTATGCAAGTCCTATCTAGGACTGGTCCATGTAAACGTTTGTAAACACTCCTATTTTGAAATAAGTAAATATATTGAAACAGAATTATAAATTCCATTCAGGGGAGCATCGATTCCAACTTTTTTCATCTTGGTGTACCGTGTTATATAATCAATATTCATATACTTGATTTTTAATTTCAGAAAATATCATTAACTTTGATGCTTTTAAAATGTAGGAAATTGAAAGATCTGGCAAAGCAGTATTAATCGCTGAAGTCTACAATTTCATGTGTACATTAGAGATGAGCTATATTGTGATTTTTGAATAACGTTGAATTCCCAGTGAAAGTGATTTAAAGATCACTGTTCTTTAACCAGCGATGGTGATCGCAGTATTTAAAATTAAATAAAAAATGTTTTTTTTTATTTTTTATTATTAAAAAAACACGGAAAGCAAAAAGGTTCAATAAAAAAACAACAGAGGACATATATTTCTTTGCAAATGAGAGTCTCCATTGAAGTTCGTACAAACAATAAAAACAAGCTCAATGCTCAGCGCTGTCTTTAAATAATTTTGCTAGATAAAAACCAAATGAAGTTCAAAATGAAGAACGACATTATAAATAACTGTTACTTCCTAATTTTTGTCACTTTAGTGATTACAGTGATTTACCAATCAGAGTGATTAAATCAATTTTTCTTACTGCATAATGGATGAAGAAAGATATGTTATAGCAGATTTTTTTCAACTTCCAGGACAAAAATTTGATGTTGCTGATAATGTTGAAGAAACGTTTGGAACCAAAAAACAGACAACATTTTCCAAAAAGTTCTTAGTATGACAAGTAATATGTGTTTGCCGCAAATTAATCCAATCATTTCTTATAACGGACTTTATAAATACCGAAATTTACATCAAGGAATGTTTACATTCACAGGATATTATGTCCATTAATTTTTAGCCTGACTTGACATCATGTCACAATAGTAAACAAGCCCTTTATGGTAAAAAGTTGTTTAAAATCTGGTATATTTTTAATGGAGATAGACTTCCTGTTCGAGCAATGTGACAGAAAACACTAAAAAGATGTAATGGAATAGTTTCCGAAAATGGTTGAAAATTTCATAACAAGTAATTAAAAGTAATAAAATATATTTTGCAAATCCTTATAATAATTTTAATGAAATAAATAAATTAAAACTGTAAGTTTAGTGGCTTCATTTTATTAACATTTATGTTTAATGAGAAATTTTCGATCTCACTCCTCAACTATACAGCCTAATTTCTTCTATAAATTCTGACATGAATAAAGTTCTTCATATAGACCAGGCCTCAATCCAGCTGTTGTTGATTCGCTGTAACGCGGTATTTTTCATTTTGCCCCCCAAAGGATTTCACTCTTTCATTAATTTTTAAATAAACATTCATTCATTTGTCCCAAGAATATTGTCTGCCTATTTAAGTCTTTGTGTAAATGTATATGTCCTAGTCCAGGCTGGCATGTCTGGTATTTATAATTAAAGAACAACCATTTTTTTCTTCTTCCTACCATAATCTGCTAGAAATTTTCATTTGTACATTGTGTGACACTTAAGACTTTTCTTTCATTCATTCATTCATTGTACACAGCGAAAGCGTAAAAGTATAAAGAGAAAAATATTAAATAACACCGGAAGGAATATTCTTAAGGAAATAAAATGACCACAAAAGGTATCAAAGCATAAAATACATAAAAACAACACGGGCCCCACATATTTGGGAAAATCACAAAGTAGAGCATAATAAGATGACAAAACAGATTTTCAGGATTTTCTTTATGTCATGCGATGAAATCATTTCATTTCCCATTTAAATTTGTTGAAATTAATGTGGTTAGAAGAACACACCATTTGCCACTTATTGAGTGCTAATTACAGATTCATATCTTTGAAACAATGGGGGAAACAAAAAAGTATTAATTAGAAGTCGTAGAAAATATTATTAATATGTGATAAGATACCAGAAAACTATATGAAAAAAATTTATATATTTTTACCGAACAAGGAAATTGTATATTTCCTTTACCAGAGTAAAAGACAGATATTCATATCTTCGTAAACTTGGTAAAGAAATGGCAAAGAAAAAAAATTATACAATAAATCTTATAATGAGTCCTTGTCGTACATGAAGAATGTATTTAAGTTGTTTACGTTGCAAAAACTGGATTTTGTGTTAAGAAATTCCTGAGAAAAAGAAATATAAGAAATAAATCAAAATACAAAAAAAAGACGTTAATTCGAAAAAGGCATATTTTTATTTGTAATTTCCTATAGCGTACATAATAATGCTTATAACAAAAGCATATTGACTAAGAGCTCTGCTCAAAAATCAAAACCTAAAAAATTAACATATATTTAATATTATTGCAATTTTTCTAAAAACAACCTTAATTCGCAATATGCAGTTCATTAAAGGCACACAATTGATCACATCTACACAATAAATATTAAGAACTTTAGTAAAAATCGAAAATATTACAAACTAAAGTTCATGAACAACTTTACAAAACTTCTAGAACCAATAAAAATACCCAAATCGCATAGAACGCAACACATATCTCACTACCGTGCAAACTAAACTCAATATTATGATAAATCGAAAAAAAAAAACTGAAAAATATATATTTTCAAAACCCAAATCAAGATATCAAAACACCTAAGCTGATGATAACTTTTCCAAAATTTTTAAAGTCGGCCTAAAGAAGTTAAAATCACCAATAACTCAGTAAATACTGCAGAAGTCGAACTAAAAAGTTAAAATCTTTAAAAACTCGGTAAATACTACGTTTTTGAACTACAACAACTTTATTCAGTTATCACTTTTTCGAGATTTAAAAAATCGCCCAAAACAGTTAAATCGCTAATAACTCGGTAAATACTGTCATTTTGAGTAAAACAAGCTTAATTTATTATCACAATTGAAAATAAAAAATATCGGCCAAAGAGTTAAAATCGTTAATAACTCGGAAAATACTGCATTTTCGGACAAAACAAGCTTAATATATGATCAATTATTCAAAATTTTCAAAATCGACAAATGTTTGTTTAAATTGTAAATAACTTCGTTTTGCGTTTTTGTGTAAAATAAGCTTTATCCATAATCACTTTTTCAAATTTTTAAGAATCGACAGTACACATTGCATTTTTGACCAATAAAGATTTATATGTCAACTGAAGAAAATTTAAATCTTTAATTTAAGGAGTCAGCACACACGAAGTTATAATTATTTGAATAAAAAAGCGTACGTTAAATTTAAGGAAATTGGTGGCGAATGATTAACATTAATGATTGAACATATTAAATTATTACTTATACGAATCTTTTAAAAATTATGTTTTTATCTTTAGAATAGATTTAATGAAAAGTAATCCAAAATGCAATCTACAGCACTCCTCAGATTATTGTAATTCAAAATTAAACCCTTTTAACTATTTCTTGCTTTCTGAAAAAATATCCGATACTTAAATTAAAAGTCAAATTCCTAAAATTAATTTTGTCTTTAAAAAAAACAGAGAAAATGAAATTAAATGCAAATGTCTCCTTATGAAGATTAAAAACCAAAATTGATAACTTTATACCAAAAAAAGGAAAGAAAGACAAAAGCAAAAATGACAACAACAGTGATAATATAACAAATGTAACAACCGAATGAAACGTGTGACAATGTGTGTGTGCAACAATGTAAACACGCATAATTGTCACACATTGATTATCAAGATACAGATAACGTTTTGCCAAAAAAAGACTCCCTAAACAACGGTAAATATTTACTAAGGACGAAAATAAAATAAACAAAACACTTACAAAGGCGCACACACAAACTCACTCATATTTACCATACTTTTTATTCTAAACAGAACCTATTGACTGGCTTAAATGTTCACGTACACAAAAAAGAACATAAATACCCTAAAAAAACAATGAGGTTTTATAGTCCCAAAAGGTTTTTCAACTGCAAAATAAAATAAAAAAATTAGAAAAAAATCTATATGTAGACAAGACAAGAAAAAATAATGAACACAAAATGTGCGTGTTTAACACACTCTCAGCTGGAGGTGCAAAAAGTATTATATGAATGACTGTTAGTGACAAAAGGTGTGTAATTTTCATTTAGCTGATTTAACTTTTTTTCAAATAATTTCTCTTCTTCTTAGTTTTTAATAATAACGTAAACAGTTTAAGGGGTTTCAAAAGATAAATTAAGTCTAAAATAAACGTGAATGTAAACGTTTGTTGATATGTATTTATTTACATATGATTGTGTATGTGCATATAAACAAAAACACACGTTAATTATATGCTCCTGGGAGTAAAGTATTAATTATTTATGCAAAATACCAACAACACAGACCAAAAATATATAAAAAAAGCAAAAAAAAAGTAATAAATTTAAGATTTATTACTTTTTTCTAAAACAAATAAAATAAATAATAACTAAACTTATGAAAAGTAATAAATAAACTTTAAAACGAGGGAGTGTTTTTAAAAACGAAATTAACACGAATTTATGAAATTTATGAAAGAGAAAATCACGAATTTTTAACTTCAATTTTGAATTTCTAACTTTAACTCAAAATACGGTTTTAGGATTTTTATAAAATTAATAACAGTTTAAATTCATATTTTCCGCGACAATTTGTCTAATTTATATTAAATTTAACTCAAATCACCGATGTTAGCGTTTTTAAAAGGTGATAACTGTTTAGATCATTTTTGCCAAAAATAAAAAACGGTTATTGAAGACTTGAATTAAAGTTGTCAAATTTTTATGAAAACCTAACACACCACAATTTAAGCTCATTTCGGCCCCCGTTGCGATATTTGTTGATTTATAGAAGATTAAATTTAAAATTTATTATATTTACCACAGATAAATGTGGTTTAAAAATGTATTATTTTCGACCAAACGAATTTTTTTTTAACAATTTATTAACAATTTTATCTTTTATGGTTGATTTTATCTTTTAAAGTGATCACAAATTAAATTATTTTGTTCAAACAATGCAGTATTTATCGTATTTTTAATGATATTGCCTTTTTTGGTAGATTTGTGAAACTTTGAAAAAGTGATGATTTGCTTTGTTCACAACAAAGTTTCTATAAATTTTTTAACAATTTTCACCTTTTGGTCGATTTTTGAGATTTTGAAAAACTGATCACGGATTAAATATGTTTTGCTCAAAAGAAGCAGTAATTATCGAGATAATTTTCTGGTCATTTTTTAAAATGTTGAAATAGTGATCATGTATTAAGCTCATTATTTGTTCAAAAGCTCAATTTTTAAAATTTAGAAAACGTGATCTTGAGAAAATTTTTGCTCAAAGCGCTCTATTAAGGACTTGAACTTTTATGATAGATATTTTAAATTTTAAAATAGTGATAACTGTTTAAGTTTGTTTTACTCAAAAATGTACTATTTATTGAATTATTAAAGATTTTTTTTAATCTGAAAAAAGTTTATCCTAAATTAAAATAATTTTTCTCAAAAATGTATTATCTACCGATTTAGTAACGATTTTAACCTTATTTTTCAATTTTTGAAAATTAAAATAAGTTTTTGCTCAAAACTTAGTATTCACCCAGTTATCAATGATTTTAACTTTTCTGGTTAATTTTTAAAATTTTGAAAAGTTATTATGGATTAATTTTATTCTGTTCAAAAATGAAGTATGAACCGTGTTATTAGCGATTTTAATATTTCTGGTTGATATTTAAAACCTTGAAAAATTGATCATCTCGTTTTGCTCAAAAACAAAGTGTTTGTTTTCGATTTTACCATAATTGTTCGACTTTTTAAATTTTTTAAAAACTGATCATGATAAATTTTGTTTTTTTTTTTTTTTTTTTTTTTAAGACGAAACTTTTATATAACTATAAACCCGAAATATAAATGAGTTATGATTATTTAAAATTATTATATTTTTACATGAAACATTACATTTTTAACAAATATTATTTAAATTTTATATATATTTGTTAAAAATTTTTACCCTTCAATTCGAAGTAATTGATGGCAAAAAAATATTTTTTCATTTCCAATTACTTTCCCTTCAAACATATATTTTTAAACGAGATAACAAATCATAAGTTAAAATAAATTTAAACATTTTTCAATACTTAAATAATACAAACGTCATTCAAAGATTTATTTGCAAAAATTAAAAAAATATTTATTATAAATTTTAATTTCAAAGAAATTATATTTCATAAAGTCTCTGTTTTGATGTATTGAAAACAATTTTACTTAACGCTTAAAGCTTTTATGACATTTGTATTGCAAAATAAGCAAAACTAATATTTCAATGCCATAAATCATAAAAACACCATTGGCACCAAACATCTGCGTTTTATCCACCTGAATTGTACTCTACAAACATTTATATAGAAACTCTCTTTACATACACACACATACACTTCATATATATACATGCATATACACATATAGACAAATATTGAGTAGAATTAACTTGTGTTGGTAGTCAATGAATGCAATATTCATTTGTAGGGTAGTTGTTACTTATGGCATGTTGCTCGTGTTTCATGATATCTCCACTTCAATTTTAAATGCATTTACATTTATGCTTTTGCTAGTTTTAGTTCAAATCTATATAATTTACTTTTATTTTTTTCTATAGATTCTTTTGAGATCTACACTAAAATTGGAAAGAACAGGTATTATGGGTGATTGTTAAATAACTGAAAACGACTTTAATGGAAAATTTCAAGTTTTTTGTAAAATTGTCACAATATTTAGATCTCTTTCAAAAATATTCATATTGGTTAAAATAAAGTCTTTAATGAGTTAGAGACGATCTAAGCTTAAATATTCATTTTTGTATTATTGAAAAAGTGACCACAAATAAATCTTGTATAGAACAAAATCTCTTTATTTACTGATTAAGAGAAGATTTAAAATATATTTTTTATTTTCGAAGCGCTAATGGGTTTCTTGGCAGCCAAGAACCCATTGGTGCTGCAATGGAAATGAAGTAAATCCATTTTTTTTAAACAAAGTTTAAGATTTTATTTGAATTTTCAACTTTCAAAATTTTGCAAGAAATCGAGTCAATTTTTAAACATAAGGAGTGAGATCAAAAAATTCTTAACATACATATTAATAAAAACGAAACCACTATATTTACAATTATAACTTTTTATTAACAATTTATAGAAAAATATATTTTAATACATGTGATGATTTGATTTTGAACCTTTTTCGGAAACTCTTCCATTAACGTTTTATAGTGTTTTCTGTCATTTTGATAGTCCATCACTCTTTTGGACACCTTTTCTGTACTCTTCAATTCTCACTTAACAAGAGTCCAATATTTCTTCACTGGCCTAGATTCGAAAAATTTGGAGGTTATGCCTTTCTTAGTACAAATTCCGCTTTAATATTGTTGTACCACTCAAGGTACAAATATGCAACCGCATATTGCTTGTCTTAAGTTTTGACTGCTTTTTGGTTCTAAATTTTTCTTCAACATTTCATCAAGCATCAGAAACATAAAATGTTTAACCAGAATCTAGCAAAAACTCTACTAGAATATACGTTTCGACCTGCTTGACTGGAGTGGCTTATTTTCTTGTCACTCATTTTAATCAGATTAACAATATATAAATTTGTTTGACATCAAACAAAATAAATGACATGTTTTAGAAGTGACTTGTTCAAAAAAGTGGTATTATTTGATGGGTTAAAATTTTAATGGAAAACATGTGTTAAGATCTCACTTCTTACATCTGAAAATATTGTCCCGAACATGTTAATGTTTTACTAAGTTTAATACATGCGTTTTATTTATCTCGTACATTCAAAATTGTGAAAGCTCTTCAGTAATTTTTTTAATATTTACCCGAAAGTATTGTCCCGATCTCTTTTTAATTTTTTTACTTAATAAGAAATATTAAAGGAATTAACATCAATGTAAGTTTGAGCAAATAATTACAATTCCGGATCCGGATAAAAAATCATATTTTTTAAAAGACACAATCATAATAAATACCAAAAATTAATGTCCCATTATTTATATATAATTCCTTTTATAGGGTATTTCCCTCTCTCTTTGAATGCAATAATATTTTCCTAATTTTTGCTATTGCTTTATTTTGCATGTGCAAAGTAGCATACATTAGTATGTGTGTCTTGTGTATGTATGATTGTGAATGAGTGAGTGCAGAAGCAAATGTATTGTGGGTCATACCACCAGTAGAGACAAAACAGCAGTAGTTCAAATCGATTTTTATCTCAACAACCATAAATCGTTTGCCACTTGAACCGCAAGCTAAAATAGAAATATCCATATATGCAATACAAACGCACACATATACAACCTAAAACGTAGATATTCAAAAAAAGGTAGAAGTACATATCTACCAACTATTATTAGAAGATATCGAAACATTTAAACTTAAACTTCCTGCATCTATCTGTGCACATACATACATGGAAATATTTTATGAAAATCTCTAGTTAAAATGTTGGATCGTAGAGTAACCAGAGAAGAGAAGAACATTTGTATTAGTCGTTATAGATATTGTGAACAATAACTAAAATCTTTGAGTTTAAAACTGCCACCAATGTCAATATCAATAACCAAGCAACCAGAACGATGATTTAAAACAGTTACAACATCTAACTGGTAATGGCAGCAGCAGCATCAATATTACATACATAACTTAAATACACACACATATAAATATTTGTCCATGTATATAGAGGTAAACTAATTCAATTCTATGTTTAGATTTCTATATGCACTTATAACTTTAGATATAAATATCAATAACGTAATAGATAAATGAACTCTAGTTCCATGTATGTATACTTGTATGTTTGAAGGCATTTTAGCAATCTATTTATGCCCTTTGGTTTTAGTGATTCTCTACTTTATCTTTTTTGTTAGCAAAAATTACCTCCAAATTCATTTTATCTATATTTATTTGTAGTTCCTGGTAAATTCACTATATTCGTTTTATTTTTATTTCTTGTGATTTCCGTAATTTGTTTTGTGTATAAAATTTTTATAATTTACGCTAAAATATATATCATTTATTATAGTTTATTTTCAACACTTTTCTATTTCCTTTAATATCTATTGTTTTTGTTGATGCTATTAATGTTATTTACAGAAATAAATTTTATTATAAATTTATTTATTAATACTTTAATTTAATTTATTTATAGTTATTGATATTGATGGAGAGAAAAAGTCATTTCGTTTCAGATAAAAAATTAGAGGAAATAATACAAAATGTTTGTATACTCCACGTTCTTTATATCATGGTATTTAGTTCGTTATATGATAGAGTGCAATGTGTTTATGTTTAATATATTTGTACTGTAGTTTTCTTCCAGAATTTTGCGTAGAAAAAAAATATGGTTGTGAAAATCATAATCGATAGGCAACATAGTATGATTGATTCACCACATAAAATGATGGTTCAATATACATCTTATGATTTTAAAAATAAAATAAAAATATGGTTGGTTATAACCTTATTATGGTTGTAAACGTTGAAACACCCATGTTGTTGATCATAATATGCTTCTGGAACTAAAAAAAGGTTAGTCTACAAAAAATTATATGTAATTCTTCAAAAATTTAGTGAAGGGCTTAAAACATAACTAATTACAATGTTACTAAATCCAATTTTTTTAAAAAAGATTCGTCTAATGTGTAATCGCATAAAATTTTCTAGAAATTTCACATGAAACCACGCATGAAGATGCTTTTCAGAATCCACAATTATACACGTTGTGAGGAATTTTAAGATCAATTGATCAGAAATTAATGTTTGTTTTAACATAACACCCAGGATCGCTTAGTCGATTTGACGATGTAGGTCCGTCCGTCCGCGTATCTGTCCGGCTGTTTATGTAAATTATGTGAACACTCTACAGGTCACAATTTTAAAGATATTTTTGGTTAAATTTCTTAAAATTATCGATTACACCGTATTCAGAACGAGTAAGTTCGACATATTATAAGCTTTCCAAATTGGGTCTTAAAAACAATCAAAGAAAAAAGAATATTATTTTCTAACTGACAAAAGCAAATAATCTTCCACTTTGATAAAGTAAGAAAATACTAGTTTATCTGTTTCCGAAATTAACAGCAGTAGCAGAAATATGCAGCTCTCTTAAAATGTGGACTAAGGAACGAAAAGTTTTTTTTTCGAAACTTTTACCTCCATCCAACACAAATGTTTTTTTTTGTTATGTGTAGTGGTAACAATTTAATTTCCTTTTATGAAAGTATCTTTTTGTATGTTGTTTTTTTTTCATAAACATTATAATACTCTGATTTTAGAGTATTTTTTTGCGCTTAAAAGTCATTTATAACACCATTTTCTAGAAAAAACAAAATACTAACAAAAAAAATGCAAAACATAATTCTATAAATTTTGTATAAATGAAAATGAGATTTACATTTATGTATGTTCATGTTAGCATGTATGTATTTGTAAAGCTTTGGTACAGCTAAAAGTTGACTTCCTTTTTCCTGCAACTAAAAACAAAACAAACAGTGGACATTTGACCATAAACACAGACAAAAATGAAAAATAAAATAAAACAAAAAAATCATAACAACAAAAAATAAAACTCAATTTCACTAGAACATTTACCATTTGACCATTGTGAAAGTGAGTTTCAATTTCCTGATATTTTTATCGTGATAGGAAAATTGATACAAAAACAAAATACTACAAAAAATATAAAATTGAAACAGACCAATATTCGTATTTTTTTTTAGTTTTTAGTTTTTTTTTCTATTTTTAAGGGTCGACTACTAAATATTCAAAAATGTTCTGGTTGTTTTCTCATGTACAGATTGTTTTTTTTTTTTTTTTTCTTTTTTTTTTGTTATGTTTTCTACAGAAAATTCAATTAACTTTCTTTACCGCCTAAAGCATTTTAATTTGCAAATAGTGGGAAATATAAAACGGAAAAAAATATTGTAGATAAATTAATTTCTCTTTTTTTCTGAACACTATTGTTATTTGCTACAAATTAAGCACAATCGATTTGTGCGAATAATTTCTGTTTTATTTGGTTTATAGAAAAAAATCTATGTTTATTTTAATTTAACAGGAAATTAAAAATGTATGTGTGTATGTGTTGAAGAAAAAGTGAAAATTATAAAAAATGTGCATTTTAAACAAAAAAAAAGTAATCAGTTGAAATCACAGACAAATAAAACGAAAGTGGTATCAAAACAAATAAAATGTTATTAAGTATTAAGTTTTTCATTAGAGCTTTTAACGCAATTATTACTTGATATTTTTCTATCAAGTTACCTTTGTAAATTAAGTCAGTTATTATGTTGAATGTCATACAAAGGAATATATTGTAGAAAGCATTTTCAGAAGAGCTCTCAAAGATTCCGCAGCCCGATTTTTGGACTATTTGATATGAAAAGATGAAGCTAATATTGGTTAACCAATATACAAGGCTTAAAAAGTTCCCGCCAGTAACGCTGCTAAAAATAAAGAGGACAAAAGCAGAACACGGGCATTAAAGTTAAATACTTGCTGCATTTTTGAGGACGAAAGGTATGTAGTGGTATGTTTTTCGCAACTTTCTGGTAAAAATTTTAAATTGCTGATGCTCGTGGAAATGTTAAAGAAATATCTAGAACCCAAAAGCAGTCAAAATACCCCAAAAAAATGTCTGATATGGCAAGAAATATGTAGTTCCAGCGGGAGGAGTCATATCTTAAAATTGACACTATATTTACTGAAATTTATATCATGAAATGTCTACAGAAAAGACTGCCTCCTTTAATGAGACTTCATAATGTATCCAATTATTTTTGGATTAAAAGGGATTTCCCTTTTAGAAAGAGCACAAAATGGCCTTATATATTTGGACAGTTTGGCGGAATTGTATCTTTTAATAGAAATATCATATTACTGTACTTGTACCACTCAAGCGTACAAAACACAGAAGATAACGAAAAGAGCTGTCCAAAAATGTCACAGATTTTAAACAGAATGGACTACATTCGACCACATTTGTTTTTAAGAGAAGACGACACAATTGTCTGACAGAATAAGGATATTATTCTTTCTATAAAGAATTTTCTCTCCCTATATTATTGTCAAAATTTCTTTCTATAAAAATTTTTTTTTATCAAAATTTCTTTCCATAGGAAATGTTTATCAAAATATTTTTTATAGAAACTTTTCTTCAAAATCTCTTTTTACAAAAATTTTTGTTAAAAAAGTCTTAACTAAAATTTTGTTCTAAAGGAATTTTTTTTTTTGGCAAAAAACGAAACAAAATGGATTTTTCTTATGTCCTAGATCTCTTGAAATAGTTAAACTGTTTTAAGAAATTTAATTATTTAAAAACAATATAAAATACTTCAAATTTTGTGAAAATGTTTACCAAATTTCATCAAAGTCGTAAATGACAATCCACGGACCGGCTTTGAAAAATATATGCTTCCTCTAAATTGATGTCTATTTTTATAAAAATAAATAAAATTATTTTAGTTTTTATTTTTTATCAATACAAAACTTTTTTAACACTCAACTTCTGTTGGGTTAAAAAAAGAAATTCTCATAAAAAATCTTATTCTGTGAACCTTTATTGTTGTTTTGTCTAACATAACAAAGAAAAAACAGAGTTAAGCTCCATAAATGCTGGTGTTGGCAAAATAAAAACTTTATTCCTCACAATAACTACTTCTATGCACTTTATATATATCGATGTTGTGCTTGTCTCTGTGTTAGTGTTTTATAGCATAAGTTTGTACTGGTGTTTGGTATGTAAGAATTTTAACTATGACTGTATCTCTATGTCTATAGTGTATTTATCTGACATCTTTATATCAGTTAGCTTTTGTCAACTTTTGTATTGCTTTTGACAACATTCTTGACGTAGAGTGTGTTTTTAGGCGATAAAATTATTTAAGTGAGTGTTTATGAGGGCAACAAAAGAAATTGCATAATATGACTTTAATAAGTGATGAAATACAAATGAAATACTAATGAATAAAACAAGGGAATAAACTTATTTATGCTAAAATAGATTATAAGAATGAGCTTAAACAATTGATGATAATAACTTTTTTTGTGTGAAGAGTTGTTAGGGGAATTTATATGTAAATTTAATACCCAAAATGTTAATGTCCTATTTAATATGTATCCTTATTAACGCTTAAAGATATAAAAATTAAGATATGTGAAATTCTTTTAAGCGCTGAGGGTGTTAAGGGTTTTTCTCTTGCAAATGGGGATAAAATAATTTTATTTAAAAGAAATTGTACTGAAAATTGAAGTTATGAACTCAAAATACCTCTAAGAAAACTAAAGTAATAATTCTTTAATTATTATTAACTCTGTATTGACAACTTACTCATACAGTGCCGAACAAAACTATTGGCACAGCATGTGTATTTTTCTTTGTTCCCAATTTTTAGCCGTTTTAAAACTTATCGAATAAAAAATATGTTTGGAATTATCTTCACCAATGAAGTAAATAATGCAAATGGAATTTTTTTCTAAAAAATTGTTATAATTAATTATCATGCACATAAAAACATACTAACTTAAATTAATCTCAATATTGCCGAACTAAAGTATTGGCACACTTTTTAAAAAATGTTTTACACTTTATGTTTGTAATTTTTCTGTGCTTCATCCATTGGTTTGAATGGACTTGATTTTAATTCAATCATCCTTTAACGCCTTCTCATGATCAGATGTATTTCAATGAGTTCGCTTCTTGACCCGTATGTCTAGTTCTTCCCACAATTAGTTAATTGGATTTAGGTCTGGAGTCTGTATTGTGTTCGGTAGGTCATGAGTCATATCGTAATTTAACCACATTGCAAATCATGGGCTGAGGGCTTTGGATCCTTTTCTTGTTGGAATGTTAAACTTGTTTTAGTAAATGTTTTTTGGGATTCTGTATAATTTTTCGGACAGTTTGTGTACTTTCGCGGGGATTTAAACTTTATGTCAATCGGTTCTATTCGAACTTTGGAATTTGACTATCATTTCAAACCATTCACTACGCCTCATTAAAGGATTTACAGAGTTTGTTTTGAATTTATATCAACAAATTGTCACTTTAACTGATTAAAGCCGTCATAAAATGATTGTATTTATCAAAATAACGGTTTTTGCATTAGTCAAATTTGATTATAATGACAGAAAATTTAGGATAAAACATTAAATGCTTGCTGAGCTAATAGTTCTGTTCCGGACTGTATACAGATAAGCTTTTAGAAATGTATGTGTGTTATCTGTATCGGTGTAAATGTTCATTAATCTGTTACTACTCTCTTACTGGAACATCATTATATACATTCGTATCACGTTTTAACGTGTGTCAAGTCATTAAAATTGTACGTTTTAATGTGTGTGTTTTATTTTCAACCATTTTTCCCTTTTTTCCTCCATTCAACTGTCAACACAAACAAAATAAAGTATTTATATTTTTGTTAATTTTGTTTCCATTTATTTCGAATGTTATTCGCTCTTTCTCTCTCTCTTTTTTTAAATTAACATGTCACTTTTGAATAACAAATAAAAATAAAAAGAAATATATTTTTCACATTTTTAACACGACAAAAGAAGGTGTGAACTTTTTTAGTGTTAATGAAAAATTATGTCGGTTCATGTATTTATTTAAACAATATATATTTCTTTTAAATATTATTTGTGTACCTTTTTGACAGTTGGAAAAAAACAACAAAATGAATTTTTCAAATATTGTCAAATTTGTGTATAAATTTTAGTCATTAATAATGATGGAAGAGTAAACGTTAATTTTTAATAATGATGTTACTGATAAAAAGATATAAATACAAGTGCCATGGTGCGTATGATTTATGGGTAAATAAGATAAAACACATTGACATATTTATTTGAAAATGTGTAATACATATTTACAAAGATGTAAATAAAAATTTCTTTGAAAATATATCATGAAATTGAAAAAGGCGTTTTCAATATTTCAAATTTTATAAAATTAAATCGAAAAAGAATTTTTAATAAAATGTAAATATTTGTAAATTTATAATGAACATAATTAATATGTTCAATTTGTGCAGTTTCTTATTTATTATAGAGATGGCAATGTGTAGAAATATTTAAATTTTTACAAGAACAGATTTTGATAATCTGAGTAATTTTTTTCCAAACCTTCAGATAGTCCTTCTCAGAGGAAAATTTTTTATGTACAGTATAGTTAAAATTTTTCCTAAAAATTTCTTATTAAAAACAACTTTTTACATCTAATATGATATCCTTTGACACTTGGCTTTATGGCTTCTTCTATGGATTTTAAAACCGGGGATTAAAGTTATCAATCTAATACTGTGATACCATCAGTTGATAAATTAATATTCACCACTAAATAAAGTGGTCTTTCATATTGCTATAGACCAATCCATGTACTTTAGCAAAATCCAAATGAAGGTGAATCTAAATTTAATCAATGGAATTCAGATAGAGTGTGGATTATATAAATACCGAAATTTAAATCAAGAAATGTTTACAAAAATGGCCGCATCCATTCATACGACTTAATAGTGTGTCCACTTATTTTGGCCTGACTTGACATCCTGTCACTATGGTAAAAAAGCCCTTGAAGAGTACAAGAACAATAATGTGATATTTTTATCATGAAAAGAAAAAGATGGATTAGCTGTTCGAGCAAAGTGACACAAAGCACTAACAAAAATTAAGACAAGGGTTTCCGAAAAGGGTTTAAAATTTCACCACGACTTATTAAAACTATAAACATATTTTTTGTAATAAAAATTGAAATCAAATTAAAAATTAAATTATAAGTTTAGTGATTTCGTTTTTATTAACTTATATGTTAGTTAATTTTTCGATCTCACTCCTTATTATTTTTAAACTGGATTCAATTACATTAATCTCTAATCATCATTATTATTAAATTATTAATCAGAAATATTTAGATTTATTAGAATTTTTATCAATTTTTGATTTATTTTCAAATGTAATTTATTTCCCTTCAATATATTTCGCCATTTTTATTAAATAACCAATAACCAATTAATTTTATAATTTTTCCTTTTATACAACTGTATGCAATTGATCATCACAGCCAACAAGCAATTTCCACAATCGATTTAAACATTTAATTTGAAATCTAATTATAAAAAAAACCGCTAATTTAAATAACGTGACACTTTAACGTATTAAAAATGAAAATGAATGAAAATTAAATATTTTACATTACAAATCATTATTCCAACAAATAAATGCAAAATCATATAAAATTAGAATATAATAAACTATAATACAAATATAGAAATTTATTTTCCATTAAACCAATTAAAATATTTGATTTGAATTTTCATTATAAATATAAATGAAAACTAATACAAGAATTTTTCCAATGTAATTATCTAATGGTATTAAAGTATTGAAATTTTCGTTGTTGTTTTCTCATAAAAAGTCAAATTAAAATATTTGAACTAAACGTTTGGTTCACATATGGCAACCAAAAAAATAACCCATTTCATTGGTTTTTTGTCAATTTTTTTCTCGATTCTTCATATTTTAGAGATTTCCTTTTTTCTATGTTACACAGTGATCCCGAAATACTTTTGTTTGGAAATAATTCAGTAACTTCTGAACTAATGAATATTTTTTAACGAAATTTAATATGGACATGGGGGAGTATTATGCGAAAGTGGTCGCATCCGAGACCCCGGAGAAAGAGGTTCTTCTTCCACCCCGAAAGGAGCTAAAAATGTATGCTCTTTCAGAACACTCCACAAGCATATCAGAAATAACTGTGCAAATTTTCAATAAATAATTTTTAATGGTTTTAAGGTTATGTAACATTATTAAAAAATATCTTAAAATTGATACCCACTTTAACATACAATAATGCAGCACATTTTGCTAGGGAAAATGTGAAAATTTCTGAGAAGATATTATCCTGGAAATTGAAAATAATATGGACCAAGTTGTCTTTAATGTAAGTCTCTATAAACATTCCCACTTTTCCATTCCAAAATAGCCAAAATTCCAAGCCGGGGAATTTGTTTCAAAAATTAAATCTTCAGAAAATTGTTCACACTGCCGTTATAAGTAGCTTGGTCCATTACAGATTTTTTGACTGGGTAGCATGTGAATGTAATTATATAATCAAAGTCTCTTTTTTGCTCCTAAAAAAATCTAAATCAAAAAATTTGAAAACTAACGAAATTCCAAAAAGGCTCGTGGGAAAATTGTTTCCCTTAATGTCATCAGATTTGCTTTATATGCATTACCGTTAGAAATTCTTTCAAAGTATTGGGAAAAAAATTTTAACGTCCAGAAGAAAAAGTTGCTTTTAAAGAGAAAAAACGTTACCACCTTTTTGAAAAAAAAATCATCAAAAATCTATTTTTGAATTTCTATTTCAAAATAACTTTTTGTTGAATCCACAAGGGTTTGTGATTATTATACACTAAACATTTAGAATTTTATACAGGATCCAGACAATATTTTAGATTCTTTTTTTTTTTTTTGACCCTAAAAGAACCCACCAAGTTCAAAAAACTAAAAACTGTTCAAAAAATGAGTCAATTGGTTTAAATATCTCTTAAATGTATGTACGAAAAATATTTTTCAGTCAAATCATAAAAAATTGCGTTTTTTTAAAAAATCGTTATACCCGAGATGACAAACTTCCCAACCCTGGGACAGATCCCACAAATCAGTTGCAAAACACCTTAGAAATGTCCATGTAAAATCTCGTAAAAAATTATTTTATAGTTCAGAAGTTACACAATTATTTGCAAAAAATGTTTCTTTGGACCACTGTGTGTCAATGTGATGTCTGCTTTTGTGTTAGTGTAACTGTGTGTACGGTTCAAATGTCAGTTTAGTATTGGTGGTTTTAATGGTTACACTTGACTGTTACATTCAAAAAAATTACTTTAACGTTATTGCCAATTAATGGTATTACACACAGTATCAAACGTTTTTATTTATTTTAGATTTTTTTTAGTATTTTTTAAGCGTTTTTATGGAGAATAACTAAATATAGTGGTTTTTAGTTACCATGAACTTTATACTTTTTTAAGGGAATTTCGTTTTTTATTTAAGTTAAATATTTGATATTGTATAACACTTTTAAGTTTTTTAAATAAAAAAGAAATTGAATAGAAAATTTATTGAATGTAAATATGGGTTTACATTGGTATTCCACCTCGAATAATAGAATTTACCCCGTTAAGTTATTTTAGTTTTATAAAAGTTCTTTCTTTAATAAAACTTAAATTCTATTGATCTTAATTTAGAGACTCTTATACTACACAATTGACTGTTTAAAGATGAAAACTTTTAAAAATATTTAATCTCTTATTAATTGAGAAAATATTTTCGCTCATATAGATTTAGCAATAATTCATCTTTAACATATTATACAGTCCTAAAACTTTTTTAAATAGAATTAATTATATGGAGTCTGTAAGTAATGCTTACGCCTTTGTTCTCCAGAATAATCCAAAAACTTTTAATTACAATTCCTAATCAAAGAGTATTCTGACATTATATGATTTACTGAAAAAAAAATTGTTTGGATGGACCCTTACAAAGAGGTTTATATGGGGTTAATTACAAATCAAATAATTTTATCGAAAACAAACTTTACAATTATCTGTTTACATAAAGATTATTTTCTTATATGGAATGCTATTTAGAAAGAACGGAACTGAACAAATTTGTTCATAACAAAGAGGATTCAGAAAGCTGAATTTGTTCAAAAAATTCAGTTTACAAGATTCGTTGAAATTGTGCAACACTTATACATTTTTTTTGCAAACTTTTAACATTTTAGGCAAAATTTTAATTTCTTACAATAACTTTGAATTTCAAATAAGGAACAGCTGCCGGTTCTTTACAAAAATTGAAAATACCCTAATCGAGAATATATATGAACATTTGAAATGTTAACTATAATTTTGAATTTTACCCACATTCGATTAAGACCGTAAACCAAGGCACAGATATAAAAATAACGAAAGTTCATTTTCTAATTTATGTGCAGTATAATATAATGATTCGTACTTGTACAAAAACACTTTTATTAAAATTTTCATTATAGTCTTAGAACTTATTCGAGGTTGTGGGGAATATGGGCACTGGAGTAAATTGAAAGCTTTTTAGACCGATCCTCTGTAAATTTGGTAAAGTATTTCCACGCTTTCTAAATCCTAAATGAAAGGAATATTAAAACAATATAATTTTTGAAAATCAGAATCGGAACTGTATTAAATTAACTTAAACAAGTTGGAAGTTACAGTCGATCACGACCGACTGTTTAATACCCTGCATCTTATTTGTTGGTTATAAATGCTATAAATTCATTCTATAATTTATGCTAAAGAGTAATGCAGTATAATATTATGATACTAACATGTGTATGCGATTATTGCTTAATTGTGTGATTTAAATCAAATTTTAGAAGATCGTTGGATGGGACCTTTGTGAAAAATTTTGTTTAAAGCGCTTTATATTTACGAATTTCATGGAACTAGCTGAAATATTAAATCAATAGTCATCAATTTCCATAGACAAAAATCATTATCTCAAAAATTCTGACATTTGGAGTATCCATGGCCAGATAATATTATATGTATTCAGGAAAAGATTCTGAGTCGATCGGTTAATTTTCAAATGGAGTTACATGTTACTCTACTTTGAAAATATGGGCACAAACACATACTAATCCAAAAAATCAAATCCGATTTTAAAAACTCATGTGAACAAATCGGTTATGATATAATGAACCTGGATTTTAAATGATTTTACGACCCGAGGTTCTCGTTAAAATCATTAACTCACCTATTATCATCCAGCTGTTTGATAGTTACAGATTTATTTCCGTTTCTCTTTCATATGAACTGTTGTGTAGGTGTTTTTAGAGGTTTTCAATTAAAATAATAATTTCCTAAATAATTCACCACTTAACGCTTAAATGTTCATATACTTGTCATAAATAAAATAATTATAATTACATTATCTAAAATATTTAACCATAAAATACCTAAAACATTTTTTAAAGCCTCCTAAAATAACTCATGAAATTGTTGAAGTTCAATTCATGTGCAAATATTTATTAATGATTTTATTTTTAAAATTTATTACAAAACCATAAAGTTGCTTACGGACATTGTTTTATAAGAAAAGTAAAAATTAAATAAATGGAAATCAATTAACCACTTTAATAGTCAAAGAATATTAAAAGAAAAACAAGTAAAAGTGTTATGGTCGGTCAAGAACGACTATCTAATACCCTTACTGGTATTGCTGGTTAAAAATGGTAGTTACAAAAAAGTAATGAATGACCCTCGTATAATGTTGTTTGCCATTTTTGCATTTTTAAGTGAATTTTTGTGGGTGGTTAAATAGGGGCTACATTAAATTATCGAACTTATGTGGGATTTATGCCCTTTCCTTTTGGAAGGGGACTTGTATGGAACCTATGGGACAGACCCATAGATAATTTGACACGCCGGTTTAGAATATGATAAGAGTTATTTCAGTCAAATGTCTTTAAAATTGCTTTATATTTAGGAATAATACGTACAAAATTCCATGGATATATTTCAAAAATTGTAACCTGTAGAGAGTTCTGACTGTAGATGGACAGTCAGCCGAACAGACAGACGATGGAGGAATAGAAGGAAATCGTTAAATTGTTTAAAAAATGATTATGAGTTGAACGGTATACTTAAAGGTTTGTTTAACGTTATTTTTTCTGTATGTTACAAACATCAGCACAAATGCATAACACCTCAACCACCTAAGGTGGTGTACGGTACAACAAACTTTTATGTCTTGTTTTTGCAAATAAATAATTTATCTTTATTGTATTGTTATTTATATTAAGTTTTATACCCTACACCTTCAAAGGTGGTTGGGGTATAATAACTTTAAGAATACCGTTCGAAAAAAAAAAACACTTTCTGAATCGATTTATCGATGTCCATATAAACTTTGAGAACAAAATGCATGTGTTAGAGAAACCTTGATAAAACTTGACTTATGCAATTTTTTTAGCCCATGGACGATTCCTATTGAAATTGGTGATGATGGGTCCATTATTTCGCTTAGACCCCATACAAATGTTACTCCCGTAATGGGGCTTTAAGGTCATTAAAGCTCTGAAAATGAAACGATTTTTGAAGCGCACAGACTCTACACAGATTAGAAAATTTATTTATACGAGGGTTGATCAATAAATTTTGACAGCTACCATTAATAACACACAATGTGGTGTAGGGCAGCTTTTACTTTTTTGCTTTATTTTTATTTCATTATTTTTAAACTTTATTGCAATTGTAAGTTTATAATGAAAACAATCATCAAGTATTTCAAATCGCCGAAGTGAAGTAGAAATGGAACTGAGTTCACTTCATTGAAGAGAAGTTTTGTTTTGAGATTTTTTTCTATTATTTCTTTTTTGATTTTGTAGGTATCATTAACCCTTAAATTTATTTATACATTTTTTTGTTTCCTTTTATGTAACTTCAACCACTACAACTTCTTTTCAGACTTGTTGTTTAGTTTTATATCTCGTGGAGTCACAAAACTGTTCATTTAAAGGTGAAATAAATAGGGGAAAACAACTAAAACTAAGAGATGAAAACCAACAAAAAGAGCTTAAAGATATAAAATATTCTATTTTATTGGGATCTCTAAATAATCGAATCTTTATTTCGGTCAATTTTATTCGATTTTTAAGAGATCCATGATACTACTTCAAATTTCTCTGTGATGTTACCATTGACTACAGTTTTATAAAAAAATAAGGGAGGACTTTCTTAGATATCGCCGAATGAAAGACATTCTTTCAAAAAAAATATTTTTCTTGTAATTGCAGTGATAAACTTTTAACTGCAATAAAATAATAAAACTTTTAATCGCAATAAACCGAAATGAAGGCAAAGAACTTAAAATTTTGAACTACTAACTAAATTCACCTTAATATGTTCATTACTACTTATATGTAGCGAATTTCATCAAAATCAGACTTGGTGTACAAGGTACATTCGGCCAAGACCTACCTTAAAATACCTTACACTATATTTGGAATTTAATCTGGAATATGTATTCCTTCTTAGATTCTCTTTTGTATTTTATACTTTCATAAAGGTTCCTGTTACGATACTAACATTTCATTCAAATTTATAGATCTTCAAAAGGTTCTCCCAAAGAAATCGCACACTAATCCTCTTACAACTTGATACACAGTTTTTGAATAAAACACAAAAAATCTCCGACAGAAATTGCACACAAAAATGTCAAGTTTAAAATATAATACAACTGGAAAAATAAAGGGAATGAATAATTAGTAAAGTTACCCATAACAACATCACACATAGGGGGCGTTTTTCTAGCCAACGAATGCACTGCCTTATGCTATCTTTGGTCTTAGTTATAGTGCAGCTGGAATAAAAAACTATTTAAAAACCTAAAGCAAGTGGTACCAAATAATAAAATTATTTTGATCCAAGAGAGTTCAGTCCTTTAAATTGTCTGGAGCTAAGAAAGCCTCGAAAGAAGAAGAGAAGAGCACAACGATGTTCCCAGATAAAGTTAAGATTTTAGGCAGATAAAAATCAGGTCATTAATCATAAACAAATAAAATTTCCTTAGCAAATGTGAGGATGGCAATCTTTATTGAATTGCGACAAACGATGTAAATTAATTGTTACAGTGTGCTCAAACAAAAACCGAATCACAATTCCAAGAATGGGTTCATACATTTCTCTTTGACACCAAGTCACAACCGTACAAATGGTACCAAAAACATCGGAAAATAAGAAGAGAGCAAAATAAGTTCAAGATTTGAAAGGTTTTTTTAAAGGTTCATAAGTAGCAGTTAGAAACTTATATAACTCACTATACTTCTGGACATTATATAATGTTTAATAGATTTAACTGAGACCGCATATTTATCTATGTGTCTCTTAAATGTTCTTTTTGGGACTTATAATCAATTTCATTTATTTAGCAATAAAAAAATTTATAGACCGATATCTGAATCCACAAAATGAAAAAATAATAAAATAAATTGTTAATCTTAAATTTCAAATATCTTCTCTATGTCATCATTCCCTCACAATTATACCCAACTATCGTTGTTGTTGTTTTTTTTTTTATAGCATTTTATATTCCATCGTCATCATGTTAAAATAGAAAAAATCCATATTATAAAAATAGAAACTCATTTCAGTCTTTTATAAAGTTAAGTTTTTTCAAACTTCATTTATTTTCGTTTTGTTAAGAGTTAATTTCATTTAACTTTTTTTTTATTTTACAGATTTTTCCATTTTTCTGTTTTATCTCTTTTTTTATATTCTAAAAGAGAAAAATAACATTTAGTTACAAATGAAAAGTAATTCTCATTAAATGTTATAAATGTATTTTAAATAAAACACCAAATAAGAAATTATAGTCGGTGAAGCCTGACTATTTAATACCCTACACCATACTGTTGTTTTTAAGTGTTAGCTACCACTTAAACTTAAATGTACCATCCTGTTATAAAGGTATTTCTTCATTTATACTTAAGAGTGTAGTTTATTATAATGGTACTAACATTAATGTGGGACTATTGTGATCTTTTTCTGTAGACGTTATATGGGAGCTAGAAGAAATTATGGACCGATCCTTGTAAAATTTCGCACATTAATTCTTGCTCAAATTTGTCTTGATTTGACCAATTCTTACCACAACCCCAACATAAATCCGTCCAGTCGGAAGGACATTGTTAAACCGACTCAGAAAATGATTCTAAGTGGAACGGTGGTGGCAGCTCAATTTTTCTTTCTCCCCGTTACAATTTTTGCACAGAAGCATAATAACCCTACAACCTATGGTGGTGTAGGGTATACAAAGACAAAATGATAAGTACATGGATTAAATTTTAAACAAATTAATATAAATTTATTATAAATAAATAACTTAAATAATTAAGTTTATAAAAAAAATATTAATTGATAAAAACATATTTAAAAATGTATTTTTTTTTTTGGAATTAAAATATTATAAATAAATAATTAATTATTCTAGTTATTAACAAATAAAAAAACAATTTGTTACATTTTATTTATATCTACAGATAATAAAAAAATATTAATAAATAAAAGAGAAACTATAATTTAATATTATTTCGAATTAGTTAATTTTTAGGTCAGCAGACAAATAAATATAATTTTACAAAAACAAATCGATTTACAAACATTTGAAAAATTTGCTTCCAATTTCAATTTATTTAAATGTTTTGCAAATATTTATTGTCTTTTTAAATGCGTTAATTACAAACTTGTTTATTAGTTATTTAATGCATAATTATTTTTTCAATAATTTTTTATTTAAAAAGTTTTTTTTTTTAATTATTTATAATAAACTGTTAAATTCTGTTTTTGAATAAAACAATCCATCAAATAGTTTTATTATAAATTTAGTCGAGAGCTCAATATTAAAAAAATATGATTTTATCTTTATTCCCATTTTTATTTTATTTAATTTTAAGAAAAACAATTTTTATCTATTTTTAAGAAAAATGAGAAGAAATAGTTAAAGTTCATTTGATAAGAACCAAAATTTTGATAACAATCTGATTTAAGAATTGTTAATTAATTGCAAATGAAGTAAATTGTTTCCAAAGTTATTCAAACAACAGCTCCGATATTTAAACCAACCTTTAGCACTGTTTCAAATCGAAATTTCACTGTGCACAATGGCCCCAAAACTCTTATTTTTTAAAATAATTATGTAACTTTGATATTTTGAGGTGCTTTTCTATTGATTTGGAGAAGGACACGTCCCTAGTAAATCCAGGGGTCAGGAAGAGGATATCCAAATTGGTAATCTCGAGCACAATTTTTTTTAAATGAAAAAAATATTTTACATTCAAAAAGCCCGTTTAATTCTCTACAAAAATACTGTAATTCTCTACAAAAATATTATAGCTTCGACCAAAGTATGAGTTTTTTTAGTATTTTGAACTTGGTGCTCCTATTTGATACCAAGAAAAATCTAAAATATTGCCGTTCACAGTAGAACGGATGATATCCATTCATTGACCTGCTGAGTGTCATGTAAACTTAAAAAAACTCCAGGTCGCGTCAAAATACATTTCGGTTAAAATCATTGTTTTTTGAATCAAGACTGTATGCTACTGAAATTGCGATGATCGCTCAAATAATGCAATTATTATTCATACAAATGTGAAAATTTTGGTTTCTGTTTTAAAATACAAATTTATTCTCAAATTTTAATCCAATTTAAAAAAGTTTGTTTTTATGCTAAAATTATAATTTTAGTTTAAAACAATTAATTTGATCAAAAATTATAATATTATGCCAAAATTTAAGTACAGATTTCTTTAAAATTAAAATCTGAGGACAAAATTATATTTTTTCTCGAAAATTTTAATTCTGTAACAAAATACGGCTGAAGTCTAAAATTTTAAGCTAAAATAATAATAATATAAAATTATAACTTTTGGCTGAAATTATCATTATGGGTCAAAAAATTGTAGTTTTATACTAAAATAAAAATATATAATTTAATAATAAACTTGCAATTTTAGCATAGAATTTAAATTTCAGCCAAAAAGTCAAATTTTTGTACAGTTTTATAATTAATATTAAAATTAATTTCAGTGTAAAATTACCATGTAATGTTATACCAAAATTACGATTTTATACTAAAATTATAATTTCATACTAAATTTGAAATTACAGATTTTTCTGATTTATACTAAATGTTATTAAAAAATTATTGAGGAAGATTTTTATTATATTTGAGATTTGAAAATAATAGTGCATTTATGAAAGCATATTAAAAACCGATATTTTCATTAAAGCAGTTCTAGAGTCATTTTAACAACATAAAATTTATAAAATTTTTTGTTTTAATTTTTTTCCAAAATATATCAAACTTAAAACTTTAATAAGACGAAAAATATTTTTTTTAAAAAGTATTTTTATTAAGACGAAAGAACCCTTAATTTGTTCAATATTTTCAAGTTATTTTGTTATTTTTAAACTAAAAATGAATACGATTGTGAATACTTGAAGTAAGAAGTTTGAAAAATTGTCAAAAGCCACTTTTATGCTTCTTTCCAGTTTCTCAAAATTAAAAAATCGGTTAATTGGCTTCCGATTTCAAATTTTAATTTATCATAAGTAAAAAAATAAAAGAATGAGGTGTTGTAGAACAGACAGATTCAGATCATATCATCTTTTATAAAGATATTTTATAGAGAGAGTTTATTAGCAATTATTCTAGATTTACCGAATAATGTTTTTAATTTTTCTTGTTACTTAGAGAACCAAAGAAGCTGGTTAATTGTAATATATAAGAATGCTATATTTAGCTCTGCCGATTCTTTATAACTTTACATCACAATGCACATAAAACAGACGTATACAATTTACACAAGTAACAATTTACACACTTAATGACCAGCAAAATAAGTTATATTTTTGGCTATGATTTTTTACTAAACCGGTTTTGATAATTTTTGGAATGGTAATGACGTGCATTTTTCCTAATTAACAATTTCAAGGAGAATTTTTGCTTAAACTTAGAAGATGCTTTAGATATCGGTCTATATTTTTTAATATACTGAATCGTTTTGCTTGTTTTAAATAGAAAACTTCTTCAGACTGTGGCAAATATACTGTATTCAAATTTCATTGAGTTCTATCAATTATTGTGTATGTGAGCGTGGCAACAACAAACAGACGCATTTGATGAAAGATTATGGAGTCTAAGATAAATTCTTCTTAGCGTTACACACGGAGTGATAAAGTTAATACACCCTCTTCACCACTTGTGGTGGTGGAGGGTATAAAATCTAAGAATTTATTTTTCAACATTTCCGAATTATTGTCGATAATTTTATTGCATCTAAAAAAATTAACTTTATTTACTTTTTATAAAATGTTTAATACGCCTGTTATAAAATTAAGCAACACATTTCTTTATCACTTTATTTTATTATTAAGATATTGATGTCTAAATATTTATATAGAAAAATAATTTTGCAGCTCCGAATTTGACAGACAAATAAAAATTAAATATTAAAAAAAATAACAGTATTTTTTTTTTTTTTTTGTTGATAAAAATCTTTTTTTTTATTTACAATAAATAAAATAATAATATTAACACTAACCTACGACATTTTTATTTTTAAAATAAATTAGATTTTTATAAAATTATATTTATAAAGTACTTAAGATAATGTTGTTAGACTAATTTACTGCAGACATTCAAAAGTACCATTAAACGTTATTGGTTTCATTAAAAATCATTTTATAACTTTGTTTAAATTGTTTACATTTTTTTAAATGTCATATTAAAATAATTATCACAATAATATTCGCAATTTATTTCAGTCCTCAAGGAATTTCAACCAATTTTGTGGCGAGTTAATTAATTTGAGGTCTTGTTTGAGTTGGAGGTAATTTTTTTTTTGTTTTTTTTTTTTTTCTTATCACTTAAACATAATTAGAGACTCTTCAAAGGCATTTTTTACTTCATTTTTTGCGTGTCACTAGATAAAAACAGAAAAAGCGGAAATCAATTTAATTGTGTGACAAACGTTTAACTATAATTTAAAAACTTACAATGACTAAACGTTAACGCTCTTCTACAACGATTACGATGATCCCGTAAATGTCCCTTGGGACAAGGTTTACTGCGATTATCAGTGATTAGCAATTGAGATGTTAACACTGAGGGTTTACTATAAAATATCACTTTAACGCCATCACTAGGAGCACTTAAAGTCCCCAACAATAATAAAGTTATTAAAACACTTTTACACACTGTAGAAAAATACATTTTGTTTAAATTTATTTTATTTTTTATTAAAAAAATTAAATTTTTAAAATTATTTATGATTAATTTTCGTTCGTGTTACACTTTTGTTTCGATTTCAGCGTATTCTTTCTTCGTTTATATACAAATTTTAATTGAATATCAATTGCCATTAGTGGAGTGTTTATACCCCTAAAAAGTTTTCTTTATTACTTTTTTATGTTCCCAGTCCAGACCAGACCTACATACACACATTCATATGTATAATGAAATAAATTGATAAAAAATGGTAATAACTTTTCTTATTTAGATTAGATAAGTAACTTTATTATTTGTACTATTATTAATATATGTACTGTGTGATTCTATTGAATTTCTGTTGACTTTGTGTTCATTATTTCTTTGGCATTTGCCTTTTACACAATATTTCTCCTCTTTTTTTGTTGTTATATCACGTTATCATTAAGTAAATCCCAAAACGTAAAAATTCTTTAGATAAACTTATTGTCAACGTGCAAAAAATCGATGATGATTACTATTTTTTTACACAATTTTTGTGTCACAGTGTAACGAGACTATGTTTGGTGCCATCAACCAAAGTTTAGAACATTATGTTTGAAATAACTAAAAGAATAGATTAAACATTGCACAGTGTATAAAAATGTATTTTTGAAAACAATTGCATAACTTTTGAATTCTTTTAGAGATATTTTAATAAAATATCGCAGATTTGTCGAGAAAAAGCAAAGGGACCTATCTATTCAAGGGTGTAGCCAGTGACCCTCCAAATTTTGCCACCTCGGATATGAAACTTTTTTAAAAATTCGCCAAAATTTAAAAATGTATTGGCTGATAAGTTATATGATTTTGAAATTTAAAACTTTAAAAATATAATTTTTCGGGATTTTTACAAAAAGGTGGCAATACTTAATCGATGACAAAACTGTTGAGTATATTTTAAATTTTAAATATTTATTTTGTAGAAAAATCTTAATCAAACTTTAAGTAAACTTAATTTGGATAAACTTAAGCTAAGTTTCCACCCACCTAATGGACAAAATACCCACAAAATAGACACTTTCAAAGTTTTTTTATGAATTGGAATTTCGGATATTTCATATGGAAAAGTGGATTTTTTACTTTATGATTCGTAAATATTATTAAATATTTTTTATTTAAAATATCTAAGCAAATGCGGACTTTGTTTTCTAATTAAAAATGTTAAAAAATCCCAAAAAATGCGTATTTTTTAATTTTGGTCTATATAATCCACATTTATTGGACGTATGGAAAAATATTATCAGAAGATTAAAAACAAATTCTGAGTCGATAGATGGACTTTTGCCCATTATGATGATGAAGGGTATAAAAATAGTAAAAATTTTTTTGTTCATAATTTTGGCTTATTTAGATCATATTTTAATCTTAAAAACATTTTTAACAAATATTGCCCGTCTTAAGAATTACAATCAATATTTCATTATGCATTAAAATTCTGTTCAAGTTTTTACCCTTATTCCCCACACTGTGCAATAGCATGTAGTGTTTTTCTTAATAGTACAGAAAAACTCGGAACAAAATCTTATTTAAAATGATCTTAATTTTTTACTCCTCTTTGAAGCGATAATTTTTTTTTTCAATTAAAATTGTAATCTTTATTAACTGTGTTACTCTTCTTTTATCTAAAATGAAAATGAAGATAATTACTTTTTTAATCCTCAAAATTGCGAAGTAGTTGAAAGGAATAAAAATATGCTTGAGCATACACAAACGCACAAAAAATTTGTTGCCACAATAAAATTCACTTCGGTTGTATGATGCTACAAAATGCAATAACAACCACACACAAAAACTCATGCAACAAAAGTAAATATATCTTAATATGTGAGTACGCTTGTATATTCATACAAAAGGTTGTAAACATCCTTTTTTCAAGTTAATAAAAAATATTTTTCATTGCTACAGGCAACTTCGAACAAATATATGCGAATTTAATTCTTGATTTGCTTTTTATTTTTATCATTTTTTTAGAATTAAACTCTTGTCCAAAGAGCGATGAAAAAAATATATATTTTTTTAAATTAAAATTTAACTCTTTGAAAGATCCGTTCTTTTGAAGAACAAAAAAAGAGTCAAAAAGCCTACTTTACTTAATACACACGTATTGTACTCATTTGCTTTTATATCTTAAGTTTAAATAAATTAAAAAAAATTCTTTTGTTATTATAACAAAACAATTTCAATAAATTCCTTTAGTGATATATATTTTCACTCGTAATATTTATTTCCGATTTTTTAAAAAATTAAAAATCTTATTAAAAAAATAAAAAAATCACACTTACACACTGACACATATTAAATTCAATAAAATGCTATCTCATGGCGTGCAGTCATTTTTTTCTGACGCCAATTACGTACGTATGTGTATGTATTGTACAATATTTATTTTTAAATATTTAGTGACTCTTATTCTAAAGAATTTCTTAGGAAACTAAGTTTTTTTTTAAATATAGAAAAGATAATACATTTTGTATGAAACTTTATCAGTGACGTTAATATTGTTTTCCTTTTTAATAACAATTACGGACTTGACAACAGGTTAACAATAATAACAGAATTTCAACATAAATAGATTCAATACGTCATAATAATAAAAATGATTAAATATATTTCGCATTTATGTTGTATGTTTACGAAAATTATTATAAATTATATTATTAATTATGAATAAAACATGTGTTAATAATATTAAATAGAAAATATTAATATCTCAATAAAATTGTTGTAGTTTTACTAGGAAATTGGTATCGAACTTTGAACATCAGTCGGAGAATTATGTGGGGGTTCACCGATCATTGACTATAGTTTCTGTTGTTATCTATCGAATATCTTGTCAGTCATTATATGTTGACAGAATCTATTTGGTGAATCAAATTCTAACACAATTCAGTTACATATAGGAAATAAGTTCAGAAGTCGAATTTTTAATACCCTCCAATAAAGATCACTGTGATTGGTAAATTACTGGAAACTACAGTGACTGAAATTATGAAATAACAGTTACTAATAAAGTCGTTCATTCTAAATAGTTTCATATTCAAATGTATTCATATTCATAAGTACAGGTGTTTTAAAATAATTTAGATTGATTTAATTTGGAGCTAGAAAATAACTTTAAGATGATGTGCTGAGCATAAATTATAAACGCTTGTTTTAATTGTTGTTACATTTCTTACAGTGCGTAATAGTGACTCCCATTTGCAAAGAAAACAATGTCCTCTCTTGTATTCCCCTACCAAAGTATCATTCAACACCGCATTTCTCTGAAAATTTTAAATTAAATTTCTTGAAATTTGACACATAGATGAAGCCCTAATTACACATTAATAAAGACTAACAGAATTTTGGATAGAGCACGGGGTAGAGCCTTCCCTCTTACAAACTTAATTTTACATGGATAAAGTCTTTCCAACAAAATAATTAAATAAAAAAATTTTATAGAGTCATATTCTCTACAAACAATAGGGCATGTGGGAGTTATATACTCTTGCAGATTTCCTCAAAATTTTATCCATCAAATCGACTCAAGAAATTTATATTTAGCTGGGTTCAAAAATTAAAAAAAATCTGTTGCGGAGAAGGATTATAAAATATTAAATACACCTGCATGTCAAATTTTTCACTAGACCTAAAATTACATGATAACTTTTATAAATTTTATATATGAAACTTTTCATGATCACGATATAAAATGGTTTTTCGGATATCGTCTGTCTGTTCGCTATTCTTCTATAAATTGGATCTTCTTCATCGTGGTGAATTTCAATTAAATTTGAATTAATTATAACTTAAAATTCATGTGAACAATATTCGTGATGAATCTTCAGTACCCTCGACAATTCGAAGCATATTAACCCACACATACACACTGATAAATATACAATTTTTCTTATGGAGAAATACTTATGTGGGGGTCATAAAATTCATTATATTTATACCCTTTTCGCAACTCTTGACTTAATCCTGGTAGAAAAATAAATAAATAATAATCACTTTCACAATTTTAATGATATTTTGGTGAAATTTGGCACGTGATACCGATTGAAATTAATAGCGAGCTCCCATTCAGTTGTTCGTTCAGAGATTTTTAACTCATAAAAAACCTAAATTTAACGAAATTTTGCGTAAATCCTATTCTTAAATACTGAGTCAAATATCCATTACTTCTCATAGCATCCATTGAACCCCCACTTCCCAATGTCGCTCTGAATTGCAGCGTTCGTATTGCAATATTATATGGTTGAATTTATAACTACCACATCCACTTCCAGAAAAAAATTAAAATTTTGTTATAGGAGACTAATCTATACCCTTTATCCGCAACAATATGATGCACCAGTTTCAATTTATTGCCGAGATTCTAATCTCGTAAAGTTTGTAATTTTAAAATAGACTTAAAAGAAAATCTAATCCGATAATGTATAATAATTATATTACATTAAGTTAAAATTTCATTTATTTAATTCAATATACTTTTTTAATTATTGGTACGTATGATTAATATTAATACATATTACGTATACGAAAGTTTTAACAAGTTTAACAAGCTAAGGAAACGGTAAATTTCTTTTTTTAGTGATTTAATCACTAAAATATATCTAACTAATTAATAATGTCAGTGCTATTTTTTTAAGTGTATCCACATAATGAAATAATATTCATATGAATTCGTTATTATTAGATGAGTGTCATTTTTAAAGCCTTAAAGTATGCCACATTATTAATCTGTATCTATTGTGGAATGTATCTATATACATATTATTTTTATTTATAAATATGCATGTGACTGATTATGATCATACATAAATCACATCAATACATTTTTATTGATTTGATTTAAAAATTTTTTATTTCACATTAACACTTTTGTGATGAAATTTTAAATCAAATAATTAATCAAGAAAACTATAATTTGGAGCATTTTTGAGAATTTATTTAAAATGACTTAAATTTCAAAATATTATGGTGAAAATTTAGCATATAATTGTTTGATATTTTAAATAAAATTTGACCTTTTTTCATTATTACCATTTTTTTAACTTTTAGCAAAAATTAAATTAACGGCGATTTTTTTAATATTCACAGAAAATGTGATAAAGCAAACAGAACATATTTGGAAATAGTCTTCATCATATCAGTAAATATAGTAAAGTTGATGTGAACTAAATTGATTGTGAAACCGATTTTATAATTTTTTAATAAAAGTGATCAAACAAGTTTTTTGCAAAAGCGAATCATAAAATCAAATTCTACAAAAGTCTGCTATTAACATAAAGAGAGCAACAGTCTCAATCGACTACTGAACTCGAACTTGTTGTTCCCTACACCATCATTGCATTGAGGTATTTTGTGTTTGTGTTGATATTTGTAATATAAAAAATAGTATGATGTCAAATGCTGAATCAATTCCATAATTCATTTAACGATGTCTGCATGTCCATCCAAGTGGCTGTCCTTCTCACAATTTTAGATATATAGATGATGCAATATTAATGTGGTGATAAACAGTGCAATGTTTTACGCAGCTCCCATACAAATGCACACTCTCTTATAACACTTCCAAAACGGCCACTTCCAAAAATTACCTCGAATAATAATGATCTCTTATATAAGTATGTGAGTATCATGAAAATATTTTAAACAAGTAAGGAGTAAGATCAAAAAATTCTTAACAAATGTACTTCGTTAAGACTTTTAACACAATTATTTTATTTTTTATCAAGATATCTTTGCAAAATATGTCAGCTATTATGTTTAATGTCAAACAAATTGTTAATCTAATTAAAATAAGTGAACAGAACCCAAACTTTCCTATAAATGTGGGCCAAGTATTCAAAGTTCAGCAGTCAGGCTTTTTCCAAAGTTATTAAACAGTACTAGGAGAACTAGTCCGTTAACAAAAACCCCGGTTCAGGTTTTTAGTTAGGAATGGTCCTTATGATGTTTCTAAAGCCATAAAATAAAAAGCATTTTCAGATAATTCCCAACAAATCCGGTAGTATAGCAACCCGGTTAGCTCAGTGCTCGTACTATTTAGTACGAAAAGTTAATGCAGACTTAAAAACATACATGCCACAAAAATTACTGACAAGGATGCTGGTCAAATGTTATCGAGGGAATGTTAAAGAAACGTCTACGACCCCAAAGTAGCCAGAATTCAACGAAAGGTTCTATCATTTATAACAACGGGCTCTAAAAATACTGAACTTAACTTGTACTTGGTTTGCTGTCTTCAAGGTAAACAAGCGCTTGAGTGGCACAAGAACAATAATATGTAGTTTTAAACGGATACAGACTACCTGTTCGAGTAAAGTGACGTTTAGGTATATCTCGACGTTTAGGTATATCGATCATTATCAATAATATTAAAATATATATCTAAATCTTATGAAAATTTCAACAATCTTTATCGTATTCCGATAAATATTTTACTTTATTTAAAATAATTTATTGATAAATATTTTCTTGTAACTGCATAATCTTACAAAACTAATCATAAATAAATTATTAACTAAATAATACTGCAATGGTTTCCTTTTCAAGGATTTTAAACTTCTTGGCCTTCCAACAAAACAGTTTTACGAGATTCCAAACGAATAAACCCAGAAATTCCTTATGGAGGGCTGAGGGGGTGATTATTTAACATTTTTCATCTAAAAATAAAATACAAAAATATATTTTTGTTAAATAAAAATAAGAAGTAAGAATGCTACATTCGGATATGCCAATTCTTCATTACCCTCCACCACAAATGAGTGTAAAGTTAATACGTTATGTTTCGCTCCTACACACTCACACACTTCCTACACATACACTCACAAGCGTTGCAATGTAATTTTTTCTTAAATACAATACAGAATTATGAGTTATACAATACTTTTGACTTTATTTTTTTTTTTCTACTGAACCGATTTTGACTGAATCAATTTTGCTGGTTTTAATAGGAAACTTATCAAGACTTTAGCTAAATATAACTATGCTCTGTTGTCAATGTAAGACAGACAAACCGACTGACGGACATAGCTAACTCGAAATCTCAGATTTTTTATATATGTGCAAGTGTATATATACAATATGGGGTCTGAGATTAAACCTTCTTAGCGCTGCACACGAAATGACACTTGTGGTGTGGAGGGTATAAAAATACAATGTACTAAACAAATCACAGTTAATAACTTTTGATAAGATATATTGGACTTGTGGTCAACAGCAGCAGAAACCACTGAAAGACTGAAATATTGCTTAAAAGTAAACTTTGTAAATAATTGATTTGATAAAAAGCTTTAAATGAAAATATGAAAATCAAAATCAAAATATGTGGAGAATAACATATTTAATGATAAGAATGACTGACCATGAAGATGATTATGATAAAATAGTCTGTCTGAATTGAATATGCTGTATATGATTATGAGAGTAAATTATTTGATGATTACAATTAAGAATATTTAATTGAAATGTTTAAATTGTTCCCTCCCTCCCCCAGTTGAAGGTGAGAATAATTGTTATAAAGATATATTTAGTTTATGTGAGTGTATGTGTGTGATAGCAAGTATGTATGCATTTATGTGCAATCATTTTAAGTGCATCTTTTGTTAAATACAATTATATTTACCTGGATTAAATGATATTATACGCCGACAACGACCACGATGATCTCTTACTTGACATCTTGGACATGGTTCCATTTTAGGTGATGTCGAAAATAATTGTCCTTTATGTACGGATGGTTTTGAATAAAAGATGACACGTTTTGCATCTGTTTCCGATGGTGCATAGAAAACAATTAAAAGCGTTAACACTAATACTGTCACAAATAATTTATGCACTTTGAATGACAACATTATTATGGCTTTGAATGTGTATGTGTGAATGTATGAAGGTTTCTCTTAATATCCTTGTTAAATATTATTTTTTTGTGATTTAATTCAGTTTCACTTAATAACACGAAAATTCACTTAAAGTCTGTTTCACTCAAATTTTTAAAGAAAACAAAAAATGCAATTCAGAATATTTGTGTTACTTGTTCAATTGCCGGTGTTTAACTGATTACAAAGAATAGAATTTTTTTTAATTATATATATAGAAAATTGTTTATTTTTCATTAGGGTGACCAGGTTCGAAAAAAATAATAATTTGTATTAGGAAGATCGTGATTAAATGATAAAGTAAACAAGTAAGAAAGTCGGTCAAGCCCGACTATGAAACCTACCTTACCAAAATGTTGGTTAAAAATGGCAGTTACGAAAATGTAATAAACGAACCTCGTAAAATTTTATTTTCCTAATTTATACTCAAGTCTGTAGTACATTTATTTTGAAACTAATATTAATGTGAAATTTATGCGCTCTAAAATGATCTTTTTGTGAGGGAGCTAGATGAAATTATGAAGCGATTCTCGTATACTTCGCACATCGATTTTTGCGCATATTTATTTTATTTATTGTGAAACTAATATTTATGTGAAATTTACACCTTTTAAAATGATTCTTTGTGAGAGAGTTAGATGAAATTATGGTCCGATCCTCGGACAACTTCGCGCATCTTTTGCATTTATTTATCTTAATTTCAACAATTATCATTACCATACTAAAGTATATGCGATATTAAGAAGTTAGCTTGTATGGGATCCATGTAAACCATGTTAAGAATCAGAAAGTGATTATGAGCCAAACCGCATACGGGTGATTTTTGCACAACAGCAGAATATATTTAGAATAAACTAAATACTACAGTTTTTTCATCACGATCTCATATCCATCTTTTTAGCTGAGTCAAACCTCCTCTGTAATTTAAACTCAGACTCTTGTAATATCTCAGTCTTTTTTCACACCATTAAACTGGTCACATTGATTTCTATTACTTATCAAATTTTAAATTGTCAATGAAGATAAGAGAGAAGTTTGATAAAAAATATATTTTAAACATTTTAATTAAATTTTAATTAAAAATCAACCAGGTGTTCAGAAATATAAGGTTTTTTACTTCCTGGGTTATTAAATGATTCATCAAGATGTTACAATTTAATAAAACAAATTCTCAGAATCTCAAAAATATTTTTTTGTATTCATTTACAAGATCTTTATAGAATTTATTTGTTATGGTCACCCTAAAATGAACAGTACTTTAAATAAAATTGTGAAATTACAGTTTGTTAATTTATTTGTTTATTTAAATTTTTGCTAATAATTAAATAAACTCTTACCCACGCTCTAATTTTTAAAACACATATTCATTTAACACCCTGTATTTTAAATCAAAATATTATCTGGAGAATCAAAAAATAGATAATCTATAAAGATGACAAAAAATTAAACTTAATTAATTTTTTAATCTTTTTACGATGAAAACAATTAAATAGTTAATCGATTAACATAAATAATGAACAACAAAATTATTTATGAGAAAAATCACATAAAAATTGTATTTTCGGTTATAATGACTTTTAAAAAACCCTATGATAAGAAAATATTTTTTTATTGAAAATATAATTTAAAAAAATTGTTTATAGTAAATTTTATTTTATTGCAAATTTATGGAAAAATCAAATTTTGTAGGTATTTTCACGGAATTTTTAATTTTATAGGAAAATTTTAATAAAAAAACTAATTTTTCAAGAAAAATCAAAAATCATTTTATGAAAATTTCAAGAACATTTAATTTCATTATTTTCAAAAGGTTTTTTCTTTAATTTATAGATAATTTTTGAGAAAAATAAATTTTATAAGAAATTTTCGAGAAATTTTTAACTTTATAGCAAAATTTATCAGAAATTTTCAAGAAAATTTAGTTTTAAATATTTTATAGGAAATTATCAAAGAAACTTGAAGTGAATTATATATTTGGAAAATTTTTATATATTTTAAATGTAGAATTTTTGAAAATATTACATTTTATAAAAGATTTTCGAAAATGTTCCATAGAAAAAAAATTTATAAGAAATTTTGGAGAAAATTGTATTCTATTAGAAATTTTAAGAAAAGCTAATAGGAAATTTTCGACAGAAATTTATTATTTCAGACATTTTCAGAGAAAATTTTCTTGTGTTGAATTATTCGTTATCTCTTTTAAAATCTACCATAATTTGCACAGCTCTTTTGTGCTCTTCAATTCTCTTAAAAAACACAGTTTTGCAAATAAGCTTATTCTTGATATAAATATAACATTTTATTCTCTTACAACTCTACGTCTTGTATAACATAGTGTCTAGATGCGAATGCAGACTTAAAATAAGTGGAAACATTAAGAAGTCTTATAAATGGAATCGGCCTTTTTGTAAAGATTTCTTGATATAAATTTCGATATTATGGGGCCCGTTGTAGCAAACGATTGGCTTTTTATAACGCAAGTTTCATATTTCTTGTCATATCAATACCTTTTGGGGAAATTTTAACTGATATAATGTCAATAACATTTCTTCAACATTCCCCCCAGTAGAAACAATAAAAATTTTTGGACCAGAAAGTTGCTAAAAATCTAGCAGAACACATGTTTTGTCAGTCCATTATGCAGCAAAAAATATTTTTTTTAGAATTTTTTTAGGACTACAATTTCCACGCTCTGCCTGCGTTTCTTTCAGGAACTTTTTGAGTCTTGTTTTTAAACTGCATTAGCTTTTAATTTTCGTACCAAATAGACCGAGCACTAAGATAACCAGACTGATTTCCTACCATGTGTGTTGGAAGAGCTTCATGTAGGCCATTCCTTCTACTTAAACTAGGGTTTCTATTAACGGACAAGTTCTCCCATTTCTGTTTAATAACACTGGAAAGTTAGACGGCAGACTTTTGAATGCTTTAGCAACTTTTGGTAGAACAAGTTATGTTTTTTTAATTATTATTAATTAATTAATAATTTTTGTTCGCACTTTTTTCTGATCACGGATCAACAACTTATTTATTTGTTTGACATTAAACATAATAACTGACATATTTTATAAAGGAAACTTGATTAAAACAAAAAAATGAAATAAATCTTGGGCCTGAAAGTTAAGAAATGCATAAATTAAAAATTTTTCGATCTCACTTTTTATGAGAGATTTATGCAATTTAAGATGATTTTCAAAAGTAAGGTTTTATGATAACTAAAGTAAATTGTGGACTGATCATCGCAATTTTTTTAAGTATAAAGTTCTTATTTGAACTGTATGTATACTTAAATGTGGGTATAACAATTCTATACTAGAAAATTAAATTTCATAAAAAAGCAATTTTTAAAATTATTTATTTCACATTTCATTCGCAAACGATTTAACAAATCGTATATGCCTTCTTTTCACTTAGTGTAAACAACAATCCCAATTCATTCATTTGAATTGATTCCTTTTAATATCACCAGACATCATTTATCCAAAAAAGCACGTGTTTTTTTCCTCATACAAATATTAATCCTTTTTGTATTCTATCACATTATTGGGTATTTTTATTGTATAATAATATTATTTTAACATTATCAGTCTTATGATAAGAATTAACTGTATAATTGTGACGTTGCAAACTCTTAATACGTCGCTAATTTGCACGTCAGAATGTTTACACTTGAAAATCACAGTAATATTTACATATTCACACAAACACACACATTAGTCTGTGTGTCTTATCATTGCGTCTTTGGAAAAATTGTTGAAGTCATAATTTAAATTTGACATTAAAGAATTTTAGTTATTTAAAACAATTTTGTCAAAAAAAAAAAAAATTAATGTCATAAAGTAAATGTGGGAATTTGTAGATTTAGGTAACAATTTTCATAAAAACCTTCTTATATGGTCACTTTATAAATATAATAACTCATAATAACTCTTATGAGTGCATAAAAATAGAATGGATTTAAATTTATATTAAATAATAAATATACTGTATTATAATAATACAGCGTTTTTATAGTGCTTCTGTCAATTGGCTTGAATATGTAGTCCATCTCCATTTAAAATCTAAAATAAAATCTTCAATTCTCTTTCAAGAAGAGCCTAATGTCTATCCACTGGTCTTAGATCAGGGCAGTTTGGAGTATTTTCCTCTGTAGATACAAATACCACATTATAGTTCTTTTACCACTCAAGTACTTGTTAACTATAGTGACTGAATGCCAAGTCAGGCCAAGAATAAGTGTACACTTCATTTCTTCAACATTCCCTCGAACATCAGCAGCATAAAATCTTTGACAAGGAAGTTGCCCAAAATTTTTCAGAACATACGTTCATCATCTATTAGGCAGCAAGAATATTTTTTGAGAAAACTTGACTTCAATTTCCGTGCTCTGTTTTTGGCCTTTAAATACAGCAGTATTCCTATCAGGAATTTTATACGTTTTTTAAACCTGTATTAGCTCCAGCTTTTCGTACCAAATAGTCCGATCACAAAGCTTACCGGGCTGTTTTCTACCGGATGTGTTAAGAGCTCTTTAAGAAATCTTTCTAATTTTTGGCATTAGAAACATTATTTGGACTATTTCATTCTACCCGAATCAGGTTTTCTATCAACGGACAAGTTTTCCCGGTACCATTTAATAAAATTGGAACAGTTTGATGTCAGACCTTTAAATGCTTGACCAAGTTTTTGTAGGACCATGATGGGTTTTGTTGAATATATTTAAAAATTTAGTAGGCCCTTTTTCTGGTCATTGATTTTAAATAGGTTAACAGTATATTTATTTGTTGGACATTAAATATAGAAACTGTCTTGATTAAATAATACTTTGGTGAATAAGGATTGTTAAGATTTTTTCAATATCATTCCGTAATATACTTCAAAATGAATAGGAAATTTACTTAGCTTTCTTTAATATACAATATATGAATCATATTATATTTGTTCATTATTATTGGTAGGGTATATTTGAAGTCATTATTGATTATTTTTATCAAAAATATTAAAATAATTAATTATGTTTCGACATATTTAAGTAGAAAACTCAGAAAAAATTTATTTAACTCACATGTGACGAAATGAAGAACGTGAACTTTGAAACGTATATTCACCTCCTGTTCAAAAAACTTATGAAATTTTGTTAGTCATTCCCATAAAATTATTTAGATAATTTTTTAAAATAAACATATAATTAAAGTAAACAAATAAAATAGCTATAATCGGTGATTTCGAGCCGAATAATGAATAAATTCAAATTTGTTATAAAATCATGATCATAAATATTGGACTTTGTAATCGACAAAATCGAAGTAGGTGTTGAGAGATTCACCCATCGCACTTGACAACATGTATTGAGTCCGTCCCGACTATGAAATACCGTACATTAATTTGTTGGTTATTATAATAGTTCCAATGAAATATCATGGATTAAACCTCGTTTCGTTTTATGTTATAATTTCTGTTAAAGATTTTAAAACATTATTATATACGTTTTTTATATAGAGTTTCTTCTGGGAGTCTTATATGAAAGCTCCGGAAAAAATATTCTAACAAACACGTATATATGAGATCTATAAACTTTAAAGTGAAATGTGCATTAGCACAATGTTTGTGTTTGTTAAAAAGTAACAGTGTAAAATACGGTGTCTATAAAATAGAGGCATTCCTCCTGTGGTTTACCGATCTATATGCCTCATTCGGAACGACAAGTCTGGTGTCAAACCTGAGTTGCCAGACAAAATCTACGAAAATTCCCTCCAATTGGTTGCAAAAATGTACTTTTTATTCTTGTGTGAAAAAAGTCCCTCCATTTTTACCTCCCTCATGAAAATGTTTTAAAAAAAAAGTAATAGAAATATATCAGATCCACCACA